>CAUJNA010000070.1:274795-340241 GCA_963377175.1 Effrenium voratum
CTGCCCGTAGTACTCGTTGCTGGAGCGCGACAGACACATCGCGGCTATGGCGACCTCGCCCTGGCACGGCGCGCTGTTGGCTCAGGCCGAGAGGTCGTGGGTTGTGCTGGGTCCGCGGCCACCTCTTCCTTGTGGCGGCGCTCGAGCTCCTTGTGGATCTTCCCTTGGCCGTTTGTCTTTCGGAGAACTCGATGAGAGGCATTGCGTCCGCGCGCCACTCGCTGTTCATGTACTGCTGGACGCGCTCCGGGCAGTCGGCCTTCCCAATTCACTTGGACCCGGAAGCGCTGCAGGGCGCTGCCCGCGAAGACCTGCGGAAACCACTGCATGGCCAGCTGTAAGGTCATCTCCGGCTCAAGCGGGTGGTAGTCGGTCAGAACGCGCCTGGCCAACGAGAAACACTCGTGTGCGCCGACGCAGGCACGCTTCTGCGGAACACTTGTGTGCGCCGGCAGTGAGCGCACGTTTGTGCCAACCAAGCAAAGTCTTGCGCGCCGACATAGCCACGCTTTTGCGCCAACGAGGAACACTCTTGTACGCCAACGGTGAACACGCTTGTACGCCAACGGGGAACACTCTTGCGCAGACGGTGAACACGCTTGTGCGCCGACAAGGAAGACTTCTTGCGCGCAGAAACACAAAGCACACTTGTGCGCCGACCACGTACACATTTGTGCGCCGACAGTGGCCGCGTCGGTGCGCCAACCGTGGAACACTCTTGTGCGTCGAAATTGAACCGCCTTGTGCGCGAACAATGAACACACAACAAGAAGCACTCTCGTGTGCCGAAGAGGTATAGCTTTGTGCACCACCCGGAACAGTATTTAACCGCCGTTGGCGTGTTCCGCCGGCTCCCGCGGCTTCAGGCTGTCATTTCTTCTAGCACACCTCGCGGGAGTTCGGCTATACGGAGGAAACACTCAATTTATCGATGGCCGCCAAGCAGCCGCCGTCGTACGACGGAAAAGTCAGCTGGTTCAGGTATGAAGAACTCGTGGACGACTGGGTGACAATCACCACGGTGGAAGCACCCAAGAGAGGACCTCTCCTCAAAAGCAGACTCACCGGAGATGCTTACATGTACAAGGCAGTCCTCCGAAATGACCTTTTGCAAGATCCTGATGAAGGAGTCAACTATTTCAAGAACACGCTGAAGAAGTACTTTTTGAAGGGTGCGACCAACGTGTATCTGTACAGGCTCCTCAGTTTCTTCAATCATAGAAGGCAGAACCAAGAGTTCCTCATTTTTACCTCAAAATGGATGGACTTGATGCCCGTTTTCACGGCACAGTCCCCATCATTTCGACAGTCCGTACAGGACGCAAACGCAAGAACAATTGCTCGACATCAGCAAGCAGCTGGTACTCGAGTACCGCCTCCAGTCCTGCTCAATGAGGATGATCCAACAATCCTCAGACAGTACATCACGGGAATGCAGGACAGACAGCGGGACGCATTTCCCTTCGGGGATAATCTCATTGCGCAGTTGTTCATAACTCAGAGTGAATTGTCAGATCAGCAGAGAGAAAGACTGACCAGTGCTATGTCACCTATGCGATTCTGCATCCCGGCCGAGACCAAGTTCACTTTTGCAAACGGAGAAACAGCCAAGGTAAATTGGACCTTGCATCTCCGATATCACACAACTCCTCCATGCAGTACCAACATCGACATCCTTGAACAAGGAACTGTACCGATCCTCCTCAGCATCAGTCAGATGCGGAACCTCTACATGACCATCGAGCACACACCTCAATGTGACAAGATCACATGCAAGGGCTTTGGCATGAACCGTCAAGCAGTTCCAGTATCCGGTACAGGACATGCACTCGTCGACCTCGCTGGAGTTGCAAGAGTGAAAGCACATGGAGAAAGGGCCTCACCAACTACGGCTACGATGATGACAACAGCATCAGGTTTCCCTCCGGGGATATCTCCAAGAGTGAAACTGTTTGTGCATCCAAATCATCCGAGACGAAGGAGGACCTAGCAACTCCTAAAATCATTGGGTCTCAAAAGCAGGACCATTGGATCCTTGACAAGAAGAACAAGCAGCTCATCCGTGTGCACATTACGCCTTGCAAGGCGTTCTTCACACCAAATGGAGCCAAGGAATGTCCAATCAATCCTGATAATATCAGCCGAGAGCGTACTACGGAAATCATTGATGCATCCGAAGGTGGAGATCCAGACATCCTAGAAGACAATTGGAGACTTACATCCCAGGCAAACAAACCAATGATTAACCTGTGGATAGGTAAGACCATTTTCACCTTCGCGGACAATTCGCTTAAGGATGAAGAAGCAGGTTCAGGATCGGCAGCAGACAGGATCATCGACAAGAAGGGCCGGTCGACCATTGAGCCAAATCCTTTCGCACCATCCTCAGATGAACCAACATCGCTTCCGATTGCCCTAGGCAGAATCCACAAGCGATTGTCAAATCCCGAAGAGTTGAAGAAGCTCATCACATGACAACAGATCAATTTCGATTCAGAACTCGTTCGCTTCACTTGCCAAAATCAACCATCGATCTATTCGACAAAATCCGAAGTGAATGTGAAGTTTGCCAAGCGGCAAAACACGCACCATCACGAAGAAGACGAGTGGACTTCGAGCGAACACCTTTGGTGACATGACATTCATTGATCACTGTCAAGTTCCTCTTTCTTGTATTTCTTCAATATAACTGTTGTTTTTAGTTTGCTTGTGATTGCTTGTTTAAGCATTTCATCATAAGTAGGGCGTTTCCTTAACTCATGTTTGAGGTTGTTAATCATTTTATATAATTATTGATAAATTATATAAATGATTTTATCATTCTTTTGTTGCTTTACCCTTTCCTTTCATAACTCTCCAATCTTCCATTCTTTTTCTTAACAACTCATCATTTACTTTCGTCGTCCATTTTCCCTCTGAAATTAATTCTTCCACTACATCAATTAAATATTGTTTCTTGGATCGGTCTTTGCCCTTTCCTTTCGTTTTTAAACTGTCATACTTTGCTTGTTGTTCTGGTGTCATTTGAAAGCCTCTTAAATGTAGTTGAAAAAAGATGTCATCTGTGCTAATGTCTCTGTGTTTCCATCTGTCCATATCTGTGTTGTAATCTATTGTTTCTCTTGCTTTTCTTGATTTAGGGGGTGCTTTCAGGCTTTCGTCATCATCCTTTGTTTGTCTGCCTATGTTTTCATTTCCCCTTGTCATTAATCCTCTTTGTGCCCCTTGTATCCGTTTAACTGCTTCGTCTTCTGTTATCAATGGTTCTAACGGTGGTAAGTCTTCTGAATCGCTTGATTTTGCGGTTACCATTGACTGGATACTTGGTCTTCTCCCCTCTTGTCCTTCTAATTGTCTTGCCCGTTGTGCTCGTTCGTGTAGGTCTGCTATTTGTTCGCTACTAACTCTTTTTGAAACTTGACTGATTTGTTGCTCGTGCTGTTCCTCGGCATCGTCCATCGTGGCACTTAGTGTTTGTATTGCTCCGTCTCTTAAATCATCCATTTCATCGTCCTTTGACATATCAAAATGTGGGACTGTTTTAAGTTGTTCTAATATTTTTTGAAAGTGTTGTTGTCTCAAATCTACGGTATTATTATCATAAACTGTTCCTAACGGACTGTCGCGAAAATAATAAGCGTTTCTGTCTATTACATCTCTTATATTCTTATTTTTATATTCTTCCTTTGTAATTTCCTTGATGAGTTCATTATACGACGGTCTTAATCTTAATTGTGATTTTAGCGTTTTCATCTGCATATCATCTAATCTCATTATATGTAATTAATTAGATAAATTATTTATTCAAACTTATAATTCTTTCTTAATTGGTTAATTATATCTTTTTTCTTCTTAATCATTTCCGAATAGGTTTTACCAGTTTCACTTGATGGATGATGTCTTATTTTTTCACCTTCTAACCTTTGGATTTCATTAAAATACGCCTGTGCTTCATCTTGATATCTTCTTTTATTTTGAAATATGGCAAAGTCTTTCTTTGCGTTATGAAATTCTAACTGTTCCTTCATTTCTTTCAGATATGTATAATTTGGTTGATGTGCTTTGTTGTCTCCTTCGTAATAGTAATGGACATTAGATTTATATTTTTACTTGGTTTTGTTATGGGATTATAATATTTGTTTGATGTTGGTAATTTGCCTGCTTTACCATTCTTTGTAAATGTTGATGTTATATTTTCAAAATCTGACTTGTTCATATAACAATAATTAGATTTAAATAATTTTACTTGCTAAATTATTAATTTTCTGAACACATCATTGTTTTTGTCATCCTGGATGGAGCAACAACATTGATCACTGCAGAGGCAGTGACAACTACGCAAGAAGTCGAGAACATCACTGTCCTCAGGAACTATTTTGACCAGTACCACTTGCAGCCCAAATCAGTTGTCGCAGATCAAGCCTTCATGACGGACACATGGGAACATTTCTATCAGTCCCTTGACATCACACCGATATCATTGGGATCGAACACACCATGGCCAAATCGAGCTGAAGCTGCAGTTCGACTTCTGAAGGCACAACTCAAGATCATGCTAAGTTCCATCAAGGCAGGCACAGCACCTGCAACACTGAAGAAAGTGACATATAGACTGCTGGTGAAGGCAGCTGCAACTGTCAGGAACCAGACTGTCTACGGGGGTGTAACACCCTTGGAGCTCGCATTCGGAAGACCAGCACATCTCATGCAACTCGATGTCGCAACACCAACTCGGTTGACGATTGACAGGAATGAGGAAGAGCTGACAGCCATCCAGATCAAGCAGTTGTCTAAGCAAGCATTCCAAGAAGCACGTCAATCCGAAGACATCCGACGAGACCTTGCTCAAAATCTCCGAATGAGTTCTAAGCCTCTTCAGGTGAAGGACAAGGTATTTTACTGGCAGGAAGACAAATCCAAGATTCGTTCTGATGGAAGCAAGGGAGGAATATGGCTAAAAGGCAAAGTCATTTCCATCGAAGGAGCAATGGTAGGACTTGATCTTGGGACTCGACTCATCAAGGTTAAGATGACGAAGGTCAGAAAGGATGAAACCATCCCTCCGGGGAAACCTGGAATTCATCTTCTCTTGCCAGAAGAGCGAGAACCCTTGCAGAAAGAGCAACCCGGCTCCTCTGCGGGTACCAAGAAGAAGGAGTCATCCGCACCAGCTCCTAAGCCAAAATCCTCAGTGCCATTACGCATCGCGGGAAAGACAACTCCCAAGCATGCAGCACCTCATCCGGCAGAGAACATGGTCGTCGAGGACCTCACATCTGTTCCTGAACAAGCACATTGGATTTGTGTACGTAAAGGAAAGATCCACGTTCTCGAGATCTTTGCAGGAAGTGCACTCACAGGTCTTAAGGTTGGGACTCCCGTACACATCCGCACCGGATTCGACGTAATGACATCCAAGGGACGACACATGGTCATGGAGATCATCAAGGAGCAAGCACCTGATGCAATCCTCATGGCACCGGTCTGTGGACCATGGTCAAATGTGCAGAACATCCAACAAGACCAACAAAGAGTCTGGGAGAAGCGGAAATGCTATCTTCCCGTGGTTGAGTTTGTGGCATCCATTGCGCGACGTCAGTTGAAGCACGGAAGATACTTCATCATTGAAAATCCTCAGACATCCAAGATATGGTATCTGAACTGTATGCAGCAGCTATTTTCAGATCTCTGTGCATACGGACTGAAAGACCCTGAATCCGGACTCAGAAGTCTCAAGCCCACGAGCTTGATGCACTGTTTACCTCCCGAGGTAATGAGACCGATTTTCAGAAAGTGTAAAAAATTTTACCAGCTCAGCCTGAACATCAACCCCTTGAGGGAAATGCTGGTACTTTCGGAAGCAGGACCAAACTGGCACAGGTGTATCCTTACCAGTTCTGTCAGGATCTCGCGCACATCCTCCTACGACACTTGAAGGTGAAACCACTTGACAACGAGGTGTACCTCTTGGAGGACCTTTTCGAACCATTCACCATCAAGCAAGTTGACATCTTAAGAAAGGAGATGAAAGCCATCGACAAAGAGTTCAACATGACCAGCAGTAGTCTTGCGGTCAGAAGTCAGGACCTCCCGTTCAACAAGGACGTCCAACCGTTCAACAAGGACGTCCAGCCGTTGGTCATCCAAGATCCGCTAGTCCACCAGTTTCAGAAGACTATGAAGCAGTACCCTCCGGGGACTGAAATCGATATCTTCAAACAAGGTCCTAATGACTGGCGGTGTCAGAACATGTGGAACGGTTGCAAGATGTCAAGAGACGGCAAGGTGACGTCCCGTGGGACGCTGTCCACCGAACCCTCCAGCTGTAATACCAACCACGTAGAAAGGTGTATACGGTCAAACCGTTATAGCCGAACCCGTGCAAATGTTGTAAGGGAGAAGGAATAATAGCTACAACAGTGGTCCTGACAAATGCAGCGCAAGCGAAGTGTTTTCCGCTCTCAATTGCCGATCACGTATGAACGCAGCTACACATAAGATCTTGAACCTCACTTGTGTCTTGAGCCAAATGGCAATCAATGGAACCTTGTAAGCAACACAAACGCGGACCTCAGAACTGCTTCCCAATTTAGGCACGGGGCCAGGAGGGTTTTAACATCCCCCATTTGGGTCGCATTGTTCATCATGCGGTCCAAACACCACAAAACGTTCCACTGGCCACGGCTTCAGCTACGAAATTGTGTCGTGCACTCTTTCACTCGCTATCGCTACACCGTTCATTCATTGTGAAACCTGCCGGGTTCGATTGAAAATGAAACATGCATCCGCAAATCGTAGCACATCCCCATATGCAGGTGTAATGTATACACTATCCTCACGTCATTTTACAACCATTGAACATCCCAGCTGCCGCATTTGCGCATCGCGCAGCCGCCATCCACAGAAATGGGTTGGCCATAGAAGTTCAACAGAAGCGCCTGATCGTAAGCGATCTGCATATCACCGGCAAAGAAATATCGGTGAGCAACCAATGCAAAACATAGCCATTCCAGGTACCATGAATAATATATAATGAAAAGGAAATCATCCATGAGGTAATAGTTCCATCCATGAATATCCGGAATGTCATAGCCGTCGGAATATGTAAATGTATACACATCCATTCATCTTGGACGCATGAAATCATATCATGATGTAGAGTCGTTCCATCGCAATAACATTGATGAGACGCAAGCAACAGACGGGGACTAGCCCACATCGTGCCGCAATCAACATCTGCATTACGCATACCTGTCTCCAATGGACAGTCTGTGGGTACGTCGACGGAACTCTTCGTCCAAATTCTTTTGGGCTTCTCGTGCCCGGACACACTTCTTGTGATGATCTTCTGGTATCCAATGCCCCATTCGGAGGCACCAATCTAGCAGAGGTGTGTCGCATTTATTCGGGTCAGTGGCTGCAATAATGGCGCTCACATTTACCGAATAACCATATTTGCCAAGGTTCAAGCCATCCCTTACGAACGATACATACTTACAGTTGAAAGCCAGGGAAAAGCATCTGTAAATAATATCACCCACCGGGTGCACGCGATCCTTGACCAGGAGCTTCATTTCGTCCTTGGTGACGTCGAGGATTCTCGCTGCAATCCACAGCTTGTAGAATATGTATAACCCCTCGCATTTGTATACCATCAGACGAATGTATTCATCACGCTCCTCAGCCGACCGGAAGGCCCTTGTTCGAACATTCTGAGATTGAGAAATCTTCAGTACCGTCGATGGCAAAAGGATCCCTTCCTGATCGTGTTCAGTCATGTTGGGGTACTTCATGAAGTCGTTGTGGTATGGGCAGCCTGGCTTCCCTTCGAGCGCGGCATCGACCGTTCTCTTTTCACCACCTTCGAACATCCCCCACATCTTTGACATCTGCAGTGCGATGAATCCCGCCATGTATTGAGCTTCGCGCGGCTCATCAAGACAAATCGCCATCCGCTGGGTATTTATGATATCCCGTGATGCCAAGTCATTGTCGCGGTATTGCCAACCGCCATCTTCCTCCTCAGACATGTAGCCGGACGTGTATCCTTGCGTGTCCATGTCGTCTTCTTCAGGAACGTCCTCCGCCTCATCATCCTCTTCCTGTGCTGCCGCATCATGGTTGGCTTCGTTTTGTGCGCGCCTGGCATCACCCGAGACATTGGGCCTTTGGTTGTCCTCATCGTCGTCGGAACTGATGTGGATGTAGAATCTCCCGGTAGAGATCAATTGCGCTCCACATTCCAGGCACACACAGAAGCACAGTCCTTCCCATGTCTCGTCATTCAGGATGACGACTTTGCTGATCTCGTCCCTGACCTCGTTGGTCTGCGCATCAAACTCCTCCAGCTTGTTTTCCCGAAAAAATTCGCATGCACGATCAACCATGTCTTTGATGTAGTGCAGATTGTCGGCACCTGCCTCGGTCTCAGGCATCCTCTCGTTGATCTTCGCGACGTTCTGGAGGAACATCGCAGCCGATTCCTGGGATGAGTTGACGAAACCCGGACAGATCTCGTTTTCCACACATTTTGAGTACGCTCGCTTGATGTCCCCGTACTCCAGGCGTTTCCCTCCGTTGCTTTTGCCAATCCAAATGGACTTGACCTCATAGAACGGGATCACGTCAAAGACCATGAATGTCCCATTTGCCGCGACTCCAGCTCCATACCGCGCGAGGGTTGCACTGGGAATGTAGATGATCGCAATCGGATCCCCCGACCTTACGTTTCGTAGCGTCACCTTCGTTGCTACGTTCATCTCATCCCATGGAGCAAATGCTCCGAAGTGCAATGCTAGCCTGTTTCCGCCATCGATCCCGCCGGGGACTAGCCCACAGCGTACGATGCTTGGCAGGTTCTCCACATACGTCACATGGAATGCTCCTCCGAGAGAATCACCCATTCTTGCGGAATACCTATTTGCCAGTGCGGATGAGCTCATGAATCCAAAATCACTGTGACCAGTTGTGACTCGGATGCACCAAGGCCTGTACCATCCATCGCATCTGTTGAACATCCTGTCGATGTCATCCCGATCCAGGCCAGCATTGTTCATCTCCTCCCTGGCCGCCTTCATGTCATTCGGGTTCATGACGCTTGGAAACCTTGCTGCCAGGACCTGAAATCTCGATTTCTTATGTCCGGACTCCTGCCACTTGATCACTTCCATGATGCCCATGTATCGTTTTGCTCTCGAAGTTGAAGGTGGGAATATGTCGTTATTTCGGTCGTCAATGACTGCGTCGATGTCGACCCATCCACCTTCATCGCATCTGAAAACACTTCCTCGGCAATTGCCGATTTTGTGCCGAAGGACTCTACACAGGTTGTGAGATAGCTGGTTTGCTTGATCTTTCGTAGCAAATACCGAGCGATCGTCGCCAATCTTGCATAGTGGGGCACCGTCAAAAGGAGCAACGCAGAAATTGACGCTCTTGCCAAGCTGCATCACATCCACCTGCTCAAGGTTGGCACCCTTGGGAAAGTACTTGGGGTCAACAATAGACGCGTACGCCCATGGCATATGCACGTCGCTCACGTCGCCGTACTTCGGGATGTAGCATGGGATGGTGTCACATCCTCGCTCTAGCGTCGTCTTGAACGTTCTGTTGTCCCCGCACGGATTGTGGGTGAGGTCCACGCCACCGCATTGTAGCTCTCCTCCCTCAGCCGTGTCAGCCATCTCCACCAGGTTGATGGTATAGCTATACATTTCTATTGTCTCTTTCCCTTCTTGTCCTCCTTTCTTGCGTTCCTTGGACGTCGATGAGGACGGCTCTTCCGTATCCCCCATTTCTTCATCCGAGGAAACATGATCGCTGCTGAGAAGTTCACGGATCTTCTTCATCGCCTTCTCATTCCCAGCAGCCTCCTCATAGTTCTTGCAGTCGCCGTCGTGGGCCAGGTTCGCGCATCTCATGCAAATTCCCATCTCTCCCATGCACTTTTCCATTGAGACTAGGAATCCGAGTGCCGCTCTCCGCCCATCAATCACTCGCTGCTTCTTCTCTTCTTTCTCAGCGTTGGGCTGAGAGCTTCGGCTCGGGTCTGGTACTTGACCAAGACCGTCACCTTCGCCCTCTGTTGCCTTCCTCTTGGATCCTTGGGTGGCAGGCTCGGTCATCAGGGATCGCGGATGTCTGGGCTTGATCTTGTTCATGATGTCCAGCACTTCTTTCGTGGGCGCCCCGAGCTGGGCGGATGGTTTATTCCGCTTTCGGTTCTGGCCCGTCGTGTGGCTCACGTTCCCGGCGAGGTGTCGTACGATTGAATGCTCAAACTCCCTCTTGATCTTCCATATATCTTTCCACAGCGGAAGTTCGTGCTGAAAGTACGACATCACCTCAAAGAATCCCAATATCATCTCGACGACGTCCCCAAGGACTCCTCATTCGTAGTCTGTCCCAGGAGGTCATACATCGTCCCCTGATCGAGCACGCTCTTGATCCAGGATGAATAGGCCACGTTGCCAAGATCCTTGTCTATCACGAAGATGGAGGTCCTCTCCTCTACTCCCTCGGAATTCTTGCACGTGATCACATCCCGGCCGGGATGCACACAATTGCTTCCCGTGACCGTTGTTGTAGAACTGTGCTGCCTGATCCATTGTCATGCTCACGAAACCCACGTGGGATAGCTCCTTCTTCAGCTTGGAATATGCAAGTTCCCGTATAATCGTGGTCATGGCCTGAACATTGTTGACGTCCACCATGAGATTTTGAAGATCTGGGATTGCAACCACGCAGGCTGCGAAAAGTCGCGTATACAGCTTCCTCCCTTCGGTTGATCTCACAACACCGTTCGTATCCGCATTCCAGTTCGCGCAACAGTTCACGCAAGAAGTGGGATTGAATTTTGAGTTTGACCCGAGCACCTTCGACTTGTTCATCTGCATCTCTCTCACACAAAGTTCGCAGATCAACTCACTGAGCTCGGTGACCGAATACCATCGAAGACGTTGATCACTGACATCGATGTTCCCAAACGCATCTTGTCCGCCGTGTCCTTCATCCTGCCGTTCTTGCTTCCGCTTTGATTGAGCAGTGAAGGTCGGCTTGTACTCGAATTTCACCTTCGACTCCTCCATGTTCTTCGGGATATTGAATCGAAGGTCGGGCTCGTTTATGCATGTCTCCTCCAGCTCACGCACGAACGCGTTGCTTGGCGCGATCACATCGATGGATTTCTCCACCAACAATCGCTTCAAGAGGAAATGTTGCAGATTCGAGCTTCCAGGGATCTTGTAGTTCTTACCTGTGAGCGCGTGGGCAACGCGCCACAGGCGATCATTCTCGGTCACCAACGCGCCTGCCGCCTTGCAGATCTCGCTCACCTTGTTGGCGATCGTCCCCAAGTCCCCTCTTCCTCCATGGAAAGCTACGTCGCGATTCACGCACACCACAACCAAGCCCTTGCACGTGTTGACGAGGTCGGATATCGCCTTTTGCAAGGAGTCAATGATGGGGTTGGCGGTCACCTGCCACCCACACCCTCTCATGCACACCCAATCATAGAGCGACATCCAAATGTGTACCGACACAGGTGAGTCATCCATGTCTCGCCTCCGTCGTTCGACGATGAGCTTTTCCAGTTTCTGCAATCGGGAGATAATGCTCATCGTATCTGCGGACGAGGAGACTTGCTCACTCGAACCGTAGTACGATCTCTCCTCGATGTTTGTCCATCCCTGTTCGTTGACCATCATCTGGAAGGTCTTCGTGCTCCCTTTCGCATTGACAGCCCTCAGGGGCCAATCCAGGACCAAGAAGCTCTTCTTCTGAATCATCATGTCGCGAATCGTCGCCCCACCAATGGGGCCCCTTTTCTGCTCCTTGATGATCCGGATCAACCGTCCAGGTGCGTTGTCTGGGTTCTTCTCTGCCTGGATCAACGCGTTGATGGCTTTGGCGCCCGGAAGGCGTCCAGTAATCAAGCATCCTGTTGGGCACACATGAAAGCATACAGCTGAAGCCATGCCGCATTCCCTTTTCCAACATAGGAAAGAATGATCTTCTCCGCGCTGGTCTTCTCCTCGAAATGTAACAGCGAAGAAGTCAGGCATCTCAGCATACACTCCCAATATGTCGCGTTCTTCCCGTCTGCGAGACACGGCCCAAATACAGTTTGTATGATTGGGTACCCTGTGTTGGCGTCTATGTTGAACTTCACGTTGACAGTCGCGCCGCTCAGAGTAATACCCCCTTCGAATGAGGTGTATGTGTCGAGTCCAGCAGTTGGGTTGATGATTGTCCATCTGTCATCATCACCACCGGAGTTCATGCGGAATATGGAGTCGATGATCTCGTTGTCGATCTTGACGGCATCGCTTGCATACGACCCCCCACTTGAAGCTCCCTGCTGGGGGACTGGCCCACCAGAGGTTTGTTTCCTTTGCCCGGAGCTCGACGCTGACTTCTGCTGTCGCTCCGTCTTCTGCGGCGGTTCCGTCTTCGATGAACCCATTACCCACCACGTCGGCTCCTCTCCGATCGCGAAGTCCTCGGGGTACCTCTCCAGTTCCCTGTCGGCTTCGTGAATGGTGCAGTAGGTGTTCTGGTCGAAGTCGATCATGTTGTCCTTCTCCGCCTTCCTTTCAATCTCCTTCAGCCAGCTTACCCACTTGCGCCGATCTTGGTTCTCAGCGGCCCTGTCAGCCGCGTGTGGCGCCAAACTGATGGAATTGATGTTCATCGCAGGCAGCGTTGATTCGTAGATCATGTCGATGCACCACAGGAAGTTCCTGGCGACCTCGATCTCCCGATAGAGGTCCCTTAGCTCATTCTTGTCCTGACGGAAATAAACTGTGTACGACTGATCCGTAGCATGCCTTTCCCCGACCAATGGCTGCAACCTCCTCATGATGAAGGAAACGCAACTAAGTGAGTTGATTGCCCCAATGCATGCGTCAGAGATGTCGCTGGGGGTTGACCCACAGATCATCCAGCGCAAAAGGTTGTGCTGGTGAGCTCTTGCATCTCTTCTCATTGCATACGCGAGGTTCTTCATCGACGCACGCAGCTCATTCTGGTAGATCAGCCCAAGGTCCCAATTCTTCTGGTAGTCGTCTTTTGCGCCACGACCGTAGAAGTCACGCTTGGGAGCCTTGATCACGCTCAACGTGAACACCTTCCCCCAGTTTCGATCTCTGAATTTCGAAATTCTTCGATCATGCCTTTCGAACTCTGCAGTTGTCAGAAACTCCTCGGAGCTCCTCCACCTTCTTGACGACGAGGTTCTGGTTGGTTCATCGCTGATGAACTCCTTGTAGACTTCCCCGACCTGAGTGTCTTGGTGGAACGCAGCTTTGAAAGACCGTTCTTCATTGTCCTTGGCCACACCTGATGCGAGATCCCAAATATCTGTGATGGATCTCAACATATCTGCCCCTTCGATGCAATACTTGGTGACGTTGAGCAGTTCAGGATTCTTCGCTAGCCTCACCGCAAAGCTGGTTCAGCGCCGCCACAATCTTCTTCCCTTTGCTGCAGAACTCCCTCCAACCAAGCATGCATTCGTCAGCAGAAAGTTGTCCGAAAACTTTACTGATAAACTCCAATGCAACCCTCATGGATTGCCCTTCTCCTTTCATCATTCCGCGGCACTTGGCAGAGTAGTACGCTGAATATGCGTAGATAGCGGGGACGCCAATGTCCTCGATCCACTTTATGCATATACCCAGGTCGCTGCCCATTTCCATTCTCTTGGGGATTCTTTTGCCCTCCTCGATGGCGTTCTTCACGAGGCTCCCCAAGAATATTGCCGCTTGCCTGGATTTCCCAACAGGCACGCAGAAGAATTCATTCGTATTGACGACGGTCGCATTGGCAGTCATCTTGATGATATTCTCCAGAACCGGGAAAACCCAAAATAGGCAGCTGCAAATAAAGCCACAGAATAGTCCCAATATGAGCCCAGCTTCTGATTGAGGTGCGGGACTGGCCCAACTCCTCGTCGAAACTTGAGGTTCGGGACTAGCCCAGCTCCCCGTTGAAACCAGAGGTTCGGGACTAGCCCAGCTCCTCGGTGGTACAGTCGGGGTGGTGCGAATCTCACACGCAGCAGCTTGATGCTTCCGCGATCTCCCTCGCGTAATGCAAGCAAGAGCGAGTTTCAATGGTGCCGGCTGAAGGCACTTTGCTCGAGCACGAAAACGACGGAGGATCACACCCACAATTAACGACGTGTACAACTGGGTTTCTTTGGTTTCCCGACCAGCACAAGGTCCATGTTCATGGTTTCCATTACACTTCTTAGACAACGAGCTGCCAAGGTCAAAGTTCCACGAAATAACTCTCCATGGTTTCTTGATTGGCATGGGTTTCTTCGCATACCTTTGCTTCAAGCCATAGCGACACCCATCAAACTCATGATTAATGCCATCACGAACAACCTCATGCAGGATTTTCTCTGCGGTGTCAATTCCGCGAGTCTTGTTGAGGCGTGCCCATGATGATCCCCCCGTGCAAGGCCCGGCGAAGAACAACAGATCGGAAGGTTTATTAAGCACATGTCTGGCGATTCTCCCCCCGTACTCGCTCAGTAAGTCATCGACCAAAGTGATGGTGACGACCTGCGGCCCGTCATGTCGGGCAAGGGCAGTGAACCAGTTACGCGGTTCGGAACATGCCATCAGCACAATAGGCCGAGCCAAGTCAACACTGTACAAAGTGACGACTGTGCGAGTTCTCATACCAGGAAGCGAGACATGCACCGGAGCGCGAAGCACACCACCGTCATGTTTAACCATCGCGAGCTCAATACCCGGCGCTAACTGTGGTTTGTGCTTCACCGCAATGCGATACGGAACAAAACAACGACCAGGAACGAGTTGCTCATGGCTGATATGCAGACAACGCATAAGCAGCTTCAACCGGAGCAAAGTTTCCAAAGCAAGGTCATTGACACATTTTAATTCAATGCGCTCGTTCGACAGTTCTTCGACGAATGCGGCCAGCACGGACTGCATGTCAACATCCCCGGTCCCGACATGAATTGGTCGTGGTCGTGGAGATGGCTCCCGCGCCGGTACAGCAACCGGTACGGGATGAAACTGCCAAACTGCGCGTTCAACCCATCCATCAATCCGCTCACACTGCAACCCAGGGTCGACCCTGTCCTCAACTTTGAGCCATGACCCGTTCCTCAGAAACCAAGTGGAACGAAGCCACTTGCTCCCGAATGGTGTCACAACCGCGAGTGGAGGTTTCACACGCATCAATCTGGGTCCTTTGGCAACGACAACCGGATCATGTCCTTCATGCTCATGCAATCCTTCTTTGGATGTCAATCCGGACCACCACAGGTCCGGGGGCATGATCGGAATGTGTGTGTACGGAAATGTGGGAACTCCGTCAACCGTTCCCGAAGCAGTCTGCATGGTCCCTTTTATGGGATCACACGTAGGTGTGAGCGCCTTGAGGGTATCCGGGTCAGACAGCAAGCTCGGGTCGAGTAGACCAATCTGCAAACATGCATGTTTCCATTTGCGTCCATCATTGAACGCCTTGGTGTAGATGTCAGCCGCCATTCTGTCGGTGACCTCATACGCCAAATACATGTAATCACGTGTGAACATCTCATGCATCCACGAAATGCAAACACCATGGCTTCTCTCAAGGTGGCGCATCGTGGGGTTTCTCCCCGATCGCACGACACCGATCATAGCCTTGTGTTGACTGCCATGGAGGATGCCAACTTGGCCACGGAACTTCGGCAACGTCCTGTTGGCGCACAAGTGTGTTCACTGTTGGCACAAGGGTGTTCCACTGCATGTTCCTTCTTATTGGCGAACGAGTGTGTTCGCTGTATGCGTCGCACAATTACGGTCGGCGCATAGGCTAGGAGTGCGCACGGTTGGCGCACATGAGTGCGCACTGTTGGCGCACAAGCGTGTCCACTGTCGGCGCACAGAGTGTCCGTGGTCGGCGCGCAAGTGTGTCTGCTGTCGGCGCATAAGAGTTTTTCTTGTTGGCGCACAAGTGTGTTCACTGTTGGCGCACAAGAGTGTTCCTTGTTGGCGCACAAGAGTGTTCCTTGGTAGCGCACAAGAGTGTTGCTTGTTGGCGCATAAGCATGTTCAGCGTCAACGCATAAAAGTGTTCGGCTTCGGCGCAAAAAAGTGTTCTTAGTTGGCGCATAAGCGTGTTCAGCGTCGAACAGATAATCCGCCGGCACTGCCAGCGTGTCTTGTGGATGTTCTTGTATGTGTAATCTTGTTTGTGTTTTAGTGCTGTGTTGTAGAATTGTTCTTTTGTCTTCCGGCTTCTTCCCGTAGTCTTCCGGCTTCTTCCCGTAATATTCTTCCCGTAGTCTTCCGTAGTCTTCCGGCTTCTTCCCGTAGTCTTCCGTAATCTTTCCGGCTTCTTCCCGTAATCTTCCATAGTCTTCCGGCTTCTTCCCGTAGTCTTCCGTAATCTTCTGGCCTCTTCTCCTCGTCTTCCGATGGTGTTTCGGGACCAAACAACGCGCGTTAGGACTCAATCGCGTGTCCTGTGCTTTCGGGCTTCTTCCCTAGGCTTCGGGTAGTCTTCACCCCTCCGCCCCCCCCCCCCCTGTCTCTGTCTATGTCTGTCTACGCATCTGCGTCTGTCTTCGTGTCCGCGAAAACCCCCCCCCCCTGCCCCTGCGTGTCTGTTTGCGTGTCTTTGTGTCTGTCTGTGTCTGTCTACGTATCTGCGTCTGTCTTCGTGTCCGCGAACGGGTCTGTGCACGCGTGCTTTCTCTCGTTCCGGGCCGAAATTCTGAGGTGTGTGGGGGCGGCGGAACCAGGCACAACACCCAACACCCAACACAACCCCAAGCACAAGCACAAGCGCAAGCAAGTAAGCGAGATCACGCGTGCTTGCTGCGCTTGCGCTTCGATTGTCTTAAGCTTAAGCACAAGCGCACGTAAGTAAGTGAAATCGCGCGTGTTTGCGTATGCTGCGTTTGCGCTTCGCTTGTCTACGCTTCAGCGGGGCGCGGGGGGGGGTGAGGGGGGGGGGGTGAGGCCCACTGCCGGGGTGCCTATCCCAGAAGCAAACTGGTACCCTGTGGTAGTGGGACCTTCCTTCCCACAAAGATGCCCAAACCAGCACTTTCCCAACCAACGCAATATGAAAGGAGCCCTTAGATGTGACTGACCATGCGAAGGTTCGGCCAATGCATTGGACGGATGAGCGAGGCTTTGCCTTGAGCAAAAAGCAACGCTCAAGTTGGACAAGTTTCACCTTTTGCGGCGCAGCAGCTTCGTCATGGTGAGATGTTTTAACACACAAGGGCTTGTCCTCGCAGGCCGTGCTTTTGTTGTCGAAGCTCTTGTTGACATCGGGGCTTTGCCCACTGCGTCCCACTGCTTTGGAAATCGTACCCTCCGATGTACAAAGTAAAACAGGGAGCTGTTTTGTGTGCTTGAATTGCCAGTCTCGACCTAAAAGTTTCTGTCGCGATTTGCCATGAGCACAGCACTGCGCAAGCGAATCCCCTGGCAGCGCTCCCAAAAGAGTTGCCTGCCCTGGGCTGCATTACGTCACTTGCCAGAACAAGCCTGATAGAAACACAGAGCAACACACAATTGCCAGCGTTGCTTTGACGACTTGAGTTCTAGCAAGTTCTGACGTGATCCTGTTGAAAGCTAGTCTAAAAGCGGTTGGATATTGAATAAATACTAATATTTGGATTTTAGGTAATTGAATTGAAAGTCTTTTCAAAATGCCAAAAATGATTTTGATGATTGAATTTGATGGGAATTGTAATGTGTAATTATGATAGTATTATTGATTTTGTGAAAATGATTGAGAGGGTGGTAGAATGGATAATGCGATTAATATAATTTATTTTGTTAATTTAATATATAGATAAGTATTATAAATATTAAATATTGATATATATTAATCTTAATTATGTTAATTAAAAACAAAAAAATATTTTATAAAATTATAATTATAATTTTAGATATTTTATATATTTAAAATTAATTTATATTTAATATAAATTTAAAGAATATAAAATTTATATATAGAGTTATATGAAGAATTAAATATATAGAGTTAAATATTAAGAGTTAAGTGTAAATAGAGATAAGTATATAGATGTTTTTATGATTTTTGATTTGTGTTGTTTAAGAGATATAAAATTTCGAGGTGTTCTATGTTGTTGTTAGTATTGTTGTTTTTTGTGTATGAAAGAAACCTCTATGATGAGTGGTCGTCGAAATATATTTTGTTTATCTGATTTTTTATGATTTGGTCGAAAGGAAAAATTCGAGTATTTTTGAATTTTGTGATATATTTATATATATTATAAAAATTATAGATATGAATTATTAATTTGAAAAATTAATATATATGTATATTATATTTTATATATTGTTAGGTTGTTTGCTTGGATTAGAAGTGTTGCGGAATAGAATACGAATTTGTAGTGGAATAATTATGATGTTATTGTGTTTTTTTATCGGTCTTATTAAATATATATATTTTTTTATTATACCCTTATTTAAATAAAAAAAGCATAAATAATATATATATATAATATTATATATAAATATTAAAATAAATATTTATATAAAATAATAGAAATAAATTTTATATATTTATATATTTATATATATTAAATATTGTTATATATAAAGATATTTATATTAAAATAAAAAAATGAATTAAATATATATAAGCTATTTTGTTAATAATTATTTATTTTAAGGTGATTTATTTCTTGATGGAGTAAACGGATATAATGGGATAAGTGCGATTGCGTACTTTTATTGTCTTAGGAATTCTGGCTCAGGATTTATTGTTTATTTTGCCACCAAAATTTGGATTTTTTCGGACATTATGTTTTGCATTTTATAGGATATAGATACAAGTAAGTCACACACACCATTTTGAAGGACGTTGTGTTTGCTTTAGCCTTGCAGGCTAGCGCACAACCCTCGTTAGAGTCTGTGAACTTATTACCCATTAATCCCGGATAAAATTTATAGATATTCTGATGATAAGAATTCCATATTTTTTTAATTTTTTTGATGTCGTTTTCCATAATTAATCCCAAATATAATGATTATATTTCCTTTCCAATCTCATATCTTGGGAATATATAAGAATCACTAGCAGCAGCACAGCAATATGCCAAACATAAAAGCATTCAGAATGATTTGTGGAGTCGGTCGTTTAAAACATTAATTTTAAGTTTCTAGTTTAGGAAAATATGGATAAATTTGATCTAGAAAGAAAACGATATAAATCCAATTTAAAATTCGAATTTCATTTAAATTACAAAAAGCATTATTTAGTATATGAAAAGCATCGGGAAATTGCGTTTATTCGCACAAATATACTCCAAATATTATAAATTAATTTCTTTAATTATATTTTTTTCGATAAATATTTCAATCAATATATAATAATATTCATTATAATTAATTTCCTTAATTTGTGTTTAATAAAATTATTATATTTTAAATTATAAATAATTTATTAGTTTAAGATTTTTTAAAATCGAATTAAATATTTCGTCACTCCTAAAATATAAATTAAGAAAGGAATAAGAAGTTCTTGCCTCGTGATCGGGGTCTAGCCCAACCCAAAAAGATTGGCAATCTCAATCCAAATCTTCAAATCGAAATGTTCGAAAATATTAACCACAAAACAGAATCGGGAAATAAAATCTCGCCCATCCACAACCCAACACCACTTTAGGCACGAAGATTATATCACCCCATTCCGAAAACAAAACCCAAATCAAACACCCAAAAAGGTTCCAAAAAACATCAATTCCTCATAATTCAAGCGAAAATAATTCCATTAAATATAAATTAAAAGAAATAATCAAAAACAACACCATTATTTATCAAAAAGTAATCGAAACATTCATCTAAAGCAATAAATAAAAAAACAAAACAATTCATCATTCTTAAAATACATCTCCAAAATCACCTATTTATACAACCAAATAATTTAAATTTAATTTTCAAAATAAAATAATATAATATCCATACCTAAAATAGGTTTAAGTTAAAAATAAACAATATGTATTTTCCAATTCTAATTATTATTATTATATTATATTTTGAATGTTTTAAAATAAATAATATACAAAAATATGTTTATAAATAATATATTAATTTTAAAATATCTGAAATTTTATATATATATTAATTTAAATTTAAGATTTAAAAAAAAATAAAAAAAAAAATAAAATTATGATATGAAATATAAAAATATATATCCTTTATTATAACAATTCCGATCGAGATATTTTTTTCGTAATTTCTAGATGTTTAACCTGTATTTATTTATACAAACAAACACATGTTTTGGTTCGTCATGCTCGTCGTTTGCCTTGCTGTTTTTTTAAACAATCGGGAAACTATTATGATAGATATCAGAAAATTTTGGAAAGAGTAATTAGCTGGGGGTTAAGGCAATCGGTGCCCGAATCATCGTGGGAAGTCAGCTTTCATGTCCGATATACGGAATTCGACAAAAAACACCCCAGAGATTTCTATATTAAGATTATCCAAAACATGTTTTTTTTGACTAACCTGCAAAAAAAAAAGCTTCGGAGCTTCCTGTTTAATTCCAGGGAGTGCACCTTGACACTAGCTGCAACATACGCAGCCAGCACGCCAGACGCTGATGCAGCCGCTGGAAAACTGAGCTAACACTATGCCAGCACCTTCACAAGCCACCCTTCACTTGAAACAACTTGATTGGGCTGCGCTAGGCACTGACAGCATCAAGCTAAATCTGCCCAGTGGCAGCTCTCGGGGGCCACATTGCCCATTGCAGGGGCAATACGGCAAATAAAACCGAATTTGGTAGGTACTTGCACCTTCACTATATCCTCTGTATTATGTTAACCAAACGTTTTTGTTTTAGGCTCAAATGAGCTACCGAAGCACTAGCGTGTTCAATCCACATTGGGATGAACGCTACATTCTCATGCTTTGCCTTGAGCATCACGAATCACAACTCAATAGCTGGTTTTGATCAAATTTTTTCGGTTGCATGCTTGGCCACACATTCCCACTGGTTGTAGTACATATGCAGCGGTGGTATCTGACTGCTTGCTCAACTGGTCTTGTCCCCGGACCTGTTTTTGTGGGTTTGGCTATTGCAGTTATTGTGTTGCCTGCCCCCGCAACAAGCAGGAGCAGCAAGGGGTCATGATGCGGCTGCGCGCAATCCGTGACAACACAACGCCCCAATGCCAAGAACCCTTGCATGGAGGGCCGCACACACCTTGCTCACTCTCCTTCTACTTAGCTGCGCATCGGCGATAATACCTCGTCAACAGCCCAGCCAACCGGCAAGCGCTACAGAGCGCACAAGCACACACATGTCCAAAGCTTGCTCAACAGCGCGCTGGGCTTTTCCAAACTTCACTACATAAGACTTCACTTTCTCGGCGGCGGCCACTGCGCCCGCGGCAGCAGAACTTCGCAGCGCGTCATAATCCACAACTGTCAGCCACAAAGAGTTCAAACACATCCGCACGGCCCCGCAACAAGGGGGCGCGTTTGCTGCACGCATCCTGGCGCTGAGAACGCAACCGCACTGGACAAGCGCAAGCCGGAAAGACTTCCAGCCACTGGCCGCAATAGCCCCATGATTCACTCTCGCCAAACGACACAAGCTGCGCAAAACCACACGGGCGATCTCCCGAAGCGCAGCCAGCACCTCTCACACCCTCTCACGCGCCTGGGCTTCGACATAACACCACTCTCTCCCGCTTCCTCCGTCGGGGCTCGGGGCCTAGCAAAACACAAACGTGCAGCTGCTCAACAGCATTGCGCTGCATGGGGCCGTGCGTCTGTGCACCCAGTGTAGACACGTTTGTCCTTGACACCAAGCAAAGCAAACCCGCCCTCAGACTGAACGCGCGGTTCGCCACGCCTGCACAAAAGCAGCCGCGCACAGGCGGCCATCCACCTGCAAACATCATTGCAAGGAGGAAAAATGTGCAAAACGAGCACCAACACGCCAGACGCCGATGCTGCTGTCGGAAAACTGTCAGCGGTTTCAGCTGCTCCTTTGTAAGCTCGCTGGCAAGCTGAGCAGACGCCGAGCTAACAAGCAGCACTGCCCAAGCCAGGCGCGCAGAACCGAACATGTCCACCGCAAAAATGTTTCCGCAAAAATCACCCTTGAACTTGACAGGCGGCGCAAGGCGCTGACAGCATCAAGATCCAGTGGTAGCTCTCGGACTCTCGGGGGCCAAAAAGCACGCTTTCGTCTCTGACTGGCGATGTAGTTGGAACACGCGGGCGTTGCAACAGCACGCTCTCCTTAGCTCTGTGGCAGCTCATTTAAGCCCGCCTGCCCCCGCAACAAATAAAAGCGGCAAGCGGACGAAGCGACTGGGCGCAAACTGTGACAACACAACAACCCCTGCGTGGAGGGGGGCCGCACACACCTTGCTCACTCCCTTTCTACTTGGCTGCGCATCGGCGATGATACCTCATCAACAGCCCAGCCAACCGGCAAGCGCTACGGAGCGCAAAGACAAGCACACACATGTCCAAAGCTTGCTCAACGGCACGCTGGGCTTTTCCAAACTTCACTACATAAGACTTCACTTTCTCGGCGGCGGCCACTGCGCCGGCGGCAGCAGAACTTCGCAGCGCGTCATAATCCACAACTGTCAGCCACAAAGAGTTCAAACACATCCGCACGGCCCCGCAACAAGGGGGCGCGTTTGCTGCACGCATCCTGGCGCTGAGAACGCAACCGCACTGGACAAGCGCAAGCCGGAAAGACTTCCAACCACTGGCCGCAATAGCCCCAAGACTCACTCTCGCCAGACGACACAAGCTGCGCAAAACCACACGGGCGATCTCCCGAAGCGCAGCCACCTCTCACACCCTCTTGCACGCCTGGGCTTCGACATAACACCACTCTCTCCCGCTTCCTCCGTCGGGGCTCGGGGCCTAGCAAAACACAAACGTGCAGCTGCTCAACAGCATTGCGCTGCATGGGGCCGTGCGTCTGTGCACCCAGTGTAGACACGTTTGTCCTTGACACCAAGCAAAAGCAAACCCGCCCTCAGACTGAACGCGCGGTTCGCCACGCCTGCACAAAAGCAGCCGCGCACAGGCGGCCATCCACCTGCAAACATCATTGCAAGGAGGAAAAATGTGCAAAACGAGCACCAACACGCCAGACGCCGATGCTGCTGTCGGAAAACTGTCAGCGGTTTCAGCTGCTCCTTTGTAAGCTGGCTGGCAAGCTGAGCAGACGCCGAGCTAACAAGCAGCACTGCCAAAGCCAGGCGCGCAGAACCGAACATGTCCACCGCAAAAATGTTCTGTCGAAAATCACCCTTCCCTTGAACTTGACTGACGGCGCTAGGCCCTGACAGCATCAAGACCCAGTCGTAGTTCTCGGATTCTCGGGGGCCACGCGTGTGTCAGTGTCACTAGCAGTTCACTGTTTCGCTCTTCTTCCGATGTATATAGTTGAACATGCGGGCGTTGTAACAGCGCGCTCTCCTTGGCTATGCGGCAGCTCGACCCTTGTGACCCAAGCACTTGTGCTCTTTTCTGCCATGATGGCTACCAACACAGGCCAGCCAGCTGGGAATGCACAACATCCTCCCCCTTCCCAACAAGTTGAGCTGGAAAAGCTCTGAGGTGCAAGATGCATTGGGATCAACACAAATTGGGAAGGGGCCACAACGTGACTGGGCAAACCGTGACAACACAACGCCACAACGTCAACAACCCCTGCGTGGAGGGCCGCACACACCTTGCTCACTTTCTTTCTACTTGGATGCGCATCGGCGATGATACCTCGTCAACAGCCCAGCCAACCGGCAAGCGCTACGGAGCGCACAAGCACACACATGTCCAAAGCTTGCTCAACGGCGCGCTGGGCTTTTCCAAACTTCACTACATAAGACTTCACTTTCTCGGCGGCGGCCACTGCGCCGGCGGCAGCAGAACTTCGCAGCGCGTCATAATCCACAACTGTCAGCCACAAAGAGTTCAAACACATCCGCACGGCCCCGCAACAAGGGGGCGCGTTTGCTGCACGCATCCTGGCGCTGAGAACGCAACCGCACTGGACAAGCGCAAGCCGGAAAGACTTCCAACCACTGGCCGCAATAGCCCCAAGACTCACTCTCGCCAGACGACACAAGCTGCGCAAAACCACACGGGCGATCTCCCGAAGCGCAGCCACCTCTCACACCCTCTTGCACGCCTGGGCTTCGACATAACACCACTCTCTCCCGCTTCCTCCGTCGGGGCTCGGGGCCTAGCAAAACACAAACGTGCAGCTGCTCAACAGCATTGCGCTGCATGGGGCCGTGCGTCTGTGCACCCAGTGTAGACACGTTTGTCCTTGACACCAAGCAAAAGCAAACCCGCCCTCAGACTGAACGCGCGGTTCGCCACGCCTGCACAAAAGCAGCCGCGCACAGGCGGCCATCCACCTGCAAACATCATTTCAAGGAGGAAAGATGTTGAAAACGATCACCAACACGCCAGACGCCGATGCTGCTGTCGGAAAACTGTCAGCGGCTTCAGCTGCTCCTTTGTGAGCTCGCTGGCAAGCTGAGCAGACGCCGAGCTAACAAGCAGCACTGCCCAAGCCAGGCGCACAGAACCGAACATGTCCACCGCAAAATGTTCTGGCGAAAATCACCCTTCTTCCCTTGAACTTGACTGACGGCGCTGGGCGCTGACAGCATCAAGACCCAGTCGTAGTTCTCGGACTCTCGGGGGCCAAACAAGCACGCGTGCGTCAGTCTATAGTATAGCAGTATAGCAGTTCACTGTTTCGCTCTTCTTCCGATGTATATAGTTGAACATGCAGGCATTGTAGCAGCGCGCTCTCCTTTGCTATGCGGCAGCTCGACCCTTGTGACCCAAGCACCTGTGCCCTTTTCTGCCATGATGGCGACCAACACAGGCCACCCAGCTGGGAATGCACAACATGCTCCCCCTTCCCAACAAGTTGAGCTGGACAAGCTCTGAGATGCAAGATGCATTGGGATCAACACGAATTGGGAAGGGGCCACAACGTGACTGGGCGCAAACCGTGACAACACAACGCCACAACGTCAACAACCCCTGCGTGGAGGGCCGCACACACCTTGCTCACTTTCTTTCTACTTGGATGCGCATCGGCGATGATACCTCATCAACAGCCCAGCCAACCGGCAAGGGCTACGGAGCGTGCAGACAAGCACACACATGTCCAAAGCTTGCTCAACGGCGCGCTGGGCTTTTCCAAACTTCACTACATAAGACTTCACTTTCTCGGCGGCGGCCACTGCGCCGGCGGCAGCAGAACTTCGCAGAGCGTCATAATCCACAACTGCCAGCCACAAAGAGTTCCAACACAACTGCCAAGCCCCGCAACAAGGGGGCGCGTTTGCTGCACGCATCCTGGCGCTGAGAACGCAACCGCAATGGACACGCGCAAGCCGGAAAAACTTCCAACCACTGGCCGCAATAGCCCCAGGACTCACTCTTGCCAGACGACACAAGCTGCGCAAAACCACACGGGCGATCTCCCGAAACGCAGCCAGCACCTCTCACCCTCTCACGCGCCTGGGCTTCGACATAACACCACTCTCTCCCGCTTCCTCCGTCGGGGCTCGGGGCCTAGCAAAACACAAACGTGCAGCTGCTCAACAGCATTGCGCTGCATGGGGCCGTGCGTCTGTGCACCCAGTGTAGACACGTTTGTCCTTGACACCAAGCAAAAGCAAACCCGCCCTCAGACTGAACGCGCGGTTCGCCACGCCTGCACAAAAGCAGCCGTGCACAGGCGGCCATCCACCTGCAAACATCATTGCAAGGAGGAAAGATGCGATCCACGATCACCAACACGCCAGACGCCGATGCTGCTGTCGGAAAACTGTCAGCGGTTTCAGCTGCTCCTTTGTAAGCTCGCTGGCAAGCTGAGCAGACGCCGAGCTAACAAGCAGCACTGCCCAAGCCAGGCGCGCAGAACCGAACATGTCCACCGCAAAAATGTTCTGGCGAAAATCACCCTTCTTCCCTTGAACTTGACCGACGGCGCTAGGCGCTGACAGCATCAAGACCCAGTCGTAGTTCTCGGACTCTCGGGGGCCACGCGTGTGTCAGTGTCACTAGCAGTTCACTGTTTCGCTCTTCTTCCGATGTATATAGTTGAACATGCGGGCATTGTAGCAGCGCGCTCTCCTTTGCTATGCGGCAGCTCGACCCTTGTGACCCAAGCACCTGTGCTCTTTTCTGCCACGATGGCGACCAACACAGGCCACCCAGCTGGGAATGCACAACATGCTCCCCCTTCCCAACAAGTTGAGCTGGACAAGCTCTGAGACGCAAGATGCATTGGGATCAACACGAATTGGGAAGGGGCCACATTGTGACTGGGCGCAAACCGTGACAACACAACGCCGCAACGTCAACAACCCCTGCGTGGAGGGCCGCACACACCTTGCTCATTCTCTTTTCTACTTGGATGCGCATCGGCGATGATACCTCATCAACAGCCCAGCCAACCGGCAAGCGCTACGGAGCGTGCAGACAGGCACACACATGTCCAAAGCTTGCTCAACGGCGCGCTGGGCTTTTCCAAACTTCACTACATAAGACTTCACTTTCTCGGCGGCGGCCACTGCGCCGGCGGCAGCAGAACTTCGTAGCGCGTCATAATCCACAACTGCCAGCCACAAAGAGTTCCAACACATCTGCCAAGCCCCGCAACAAGGGGGCGCGTTTGCTGCACGCATCCTGGCGCTGAGAACGCAACCGCAATGGACACGCGCAAGCCGGAAAAACTTCCAACCACTGGCCGCAATAGCCCCAAGACTCACTCTCGCCAGACGACACAAGCTGCGCAAAACCACACGGGCGATCTCCCGAAGCGCAGCCAGCACCTCTCACCCTCTCACGCGCCTGGGCTTCGACATAACACCACTCTCTCCCGCTTCCTCCGTCGGGGCTCGGGGCCTAGCAAAACACAAACGTGCAGCTGCTCAACAGCATTGCGCTGCATGGGGCCGTGCGTCTGTGCACCCAGTGTAGACACGTTTGTCCTTGACACCAAGCAAAAGCAAACCCGCCCTCAGACTGAACGCGCGGTTCGCCACGCCTGCACAAAAGCAGCCGCGCACAGGCCGCGCACAGGCGGCCATCCACCTGCAAACTTCATTGCAAGGAGGAAAGATGTGCAAAACGATCACCAACACGCCAGACGCCGATGCTGCTGTCGGAAAACTGTCAGCGGCTTCAGCTGCTCCTTTGTAAGCTCGCTGGCAAGCTGAGCAGACGCCGAGCTAACAAGCAGCACTGCCCAAGCCAGGCGCGCAGAACCGAACATGTCCACCGCAAAAATGTTCTGGCGAAAATCACCCTTCTTCCCTTGAACTTGACTGACGTCGCTGGGCGCTGACAGCATCAAGACCCAGTCGTAGCTCTCGGACTCTCGGGGGCCAAACAAGCACGCGTGTGTCAGTTCACTGGTTCGCTCTTCGCCCGATGTATATATAGTTGGAACACGCTGGCGTTGTAACAGCCCAAGCACTTGTTCTCTTTTCTGCCATGATGTGCTACACAGTGGCCCAGCTGGCCTACCTCAACACAAGCCGCCAGCTGGGAATGCACAAGACTGAACAGGCACTTGGAGGGAGGGCGGGGCTGGGGGAGCAAACCAACCCAGGGGACAACCCCTTCCCAACAAGTTGAGCTGGACAAGCTCTGAGACGCAAGATGCACTGGGATCAACACGAATCGGAAAGGCCACAACGTGACTGGGCGCAAACCGTGACAGCACAACGCCGCAATGTCAACAACCCCTGCGTGGAGGGCCGCACACACCTTGCTCATTCTCTTTTTCTACTTGGATGCGCATCGGCGATGATACCTCATCAACAGCCCAGCCGACCGGCAAGCAATACGGAGCGTGCAGACAGGCACACACATGTCCAAAGCTTGCTCAACGGCGCGCTGGGCTTTTCCAAACTTCACTACATAAGACTTCACTTTCTCGGCGGCGGCCACTGCGCCCGCGGCAGCAGAACTTCGCAGCGCGTCATAATCCACAACTGCCAGCCACAAAGAGTTCAAACACATCCGCACGGCCCCGCAACAAGGGGGCGCGTTTGCTGCACGCATCCTGGCGCTGAGAACGCAACCGCACTGGACAAGCGCAAGCCGGAAAGACTTCCAACCACTGGCCGCAATAGCCCCATGATTCACTCTCGCCAGACGACACAAGCTGCGCAAAACCACACGGGCGATCTCCCGAAGCGCAGCCAGCACCTCTCACCCTCTCACGCGCCTGGGCTTCGACATAACACCACTCTCTCCCGCTTCCTCCGTCGGGGCTCGGGGCCTAGCAAAACACAAACGTGCAGCTGCTCAACAGCATTGCGCTGCATGGGGCCGCGCGTCTGTGCACCCAGTGTAGACACGTTTGTCCTTGGCACCAAGCAAAAGCAAACCCGCCCTCAGACTGAACGCGCGGTTCGCCACGCCTGCACAAAAGCAGCCGCGCACAAGCGGCCACCCACCTGCAAACATCATTGCAAGGAGGAAAGATGTGCAAAATGATCACCAACACGCCAGACGCCGATGCTGCTGTCGGAAAACTGTCAGCGGCTTCAGCTGCTCCTTTGTGAGCTCGCTGGCAAGCTGAGCAGACGCCGAGCTAACAAGCAGCACTGCCCAAGCCAGGCGCACAGAACCGAACATGTCCACCGCAAAAATGTTCTGGCGAAAATCACCCTTCTTCCCTTGAACTTGACTGGGGCAGCGCAGGGACTGCGCGTGCTGCGCATGATGCTTCATTTTCTCAGCGCGGGAGTGGGTAATTAACGCGATCTGACCAAGTAGGCATGTCATGCGCCAACTGGCCAAGGCATAGCAGTGGCATACGTAGCACATGCCAAATCCCAGCACGGGGGTAAACTACGCCCAACAAGCCCCGTCCAGACCTCTCAAATTCAAGCCAAGTTCACCTACAAGGTGGTCAGCCCCAACAAGACACTTAAGCAACAGTCTGAGTCTAGATCACGCACACATTTCATATATTTGGGAAGCTACTCTTAGGGAGAGGTGTTGTTGCTTTTCGCTCGCTCAAGCACAACGTCCCCCCACCGCAGCATCTGCGTCTTGTTGCGGGGCTGGATGGACATCATCCTGCTTTTATACCAGCAGCGGTACGCGGACTTTCCGAACATCTTTGTAGTGTTAAGTGTTTGCTGCGCGCAGGTTGCAGACTTCGGATTGTCTACTTGTGTTGCGTGGGTTGCGCTCTGGATCGCGCTGGCATGAGGTTTCTCCCGCCCTACTATGCCTGCTTGCCACCAGCCGGCCCAGCCGGCTTTCCGAGCTCTGCAAGGGCCACCTCACTGCACCTTGCCAGAAAGCAAGGTATCAAGTCCTGACTGACTCACACATCCACATCTGCTCTGGAAAAGTGTGCCCTGTCACCAGCCCCTTCACCAGCCCCCTCACATGACGAGCAGTTCCCCCACACATGCCCCAGGAACCCTGGCAGTACCTGGGCTGCAGCCTCAACAACTCTCAAGTGTCAGGGGCGGGCGGGCGGGCAAAAGCAGTTAACAATTTTGGGCGTCACCCACAACCACAAATTGTTAACTGCTCACACACTTGGGCCACAAGTGAATGTTGAATGTTTAGGCCGCGCGTAGGAACCATGCGAGACCCCTACACAAGGCCGATCCAGTTGTTGTCGCCGCGCAAGCCAGGCAGAACTCAAGCCACGTCAAGCGCAGGTCGCCACTTGGGGCGCCCTCCTGCCTAGCCAGGCTGGCTCAAGCAGTCTCACGCTCGCAACGCGTCGTCCAAGGCGTGCTCAATGAGCGCGTTTTCAGCCTCGCACTACAGCTACAGCTACGAGGGAAAAACAACAAGCCAGCGAAAAGAAACTTACCTTCAGCAACTGCGCCTGCAACTCCAAAGACCTCGCACGAACCTGCAAGCAACAACAGCTGCGCTGGGCAGCATCTGTAAGAGCACGCGCCTTTTCTTGGCGCTTGTCGCGCTGCTGCTCCAAAGTGGCCGCAACGTCAGGAACTGTCTGAAACCCATTGCTGGGCAGCAGTCGGACATTCGCCTGGCTCACGCTCAAAGCTGCACGCGCACTCAGTGTGAAGCGAGCGAACCAGCGAGGGCAATTTCGATGCTCGGCTTTGCAAGAAACCAGGTTGCCGCTGCGCCGCTCGCCGCAAGCTCATCATGGAATCTTTCAGCGCAACCTGCCAGCTGGGCCCGACAACCCGCGACAGACAGGCTGTTTTACTTGGCAGCCTCCAGCTGGTCCAGGACTACCTCAGCAGCAATTTCCCTTATCCTAGCTTTTGTGGGAACGGCGCGCTAGCGCCACAAATCTGAGCAGGGAATGCGTGCCAAGTCGCAGTGGTGAGGAGCTCCATTTCCCGGCAAGCTCGGCGCACCATGGCCTCAGCCTCTTTTTGTCGCGCGTTCTCCACGTTCCGCATTGAAGTCTCTAGGGAGCCATCTGGCGCAAGGCGAAAATGTGGCGCACTGGTTTGGGTCTCGCACGAACCTGGCTCTGTTACAGGATTCAAGACAAGCTTCACCTCGTACAACACTTTCTCCTTGACTGCTGACAAGAAAGATGGCAGACCTACGCAGCCAACAAATCTCGAGCAAGCTAGCAGCAGCTCGCTGTTGCCTGGCTTGGCGACGCTGATCTGGCGTCTGGCAAGAAGACACGTTGCACACGCTACTGTGTTGGAGGCACAGCGCGCACGTAGACTGCTGAACCAGACGCTCAATGCGCGGTCTGGCGCGCGCTAAGCTTTTGTCATACGCAAACTGCAGATCTGCCAGCGCAGCCTGAAACAAGTCACACTCTCTGTTCGCCAGCCCAACTCAGCGCGCGAAAACCTTACATTTTCCCATGCCTCGCTAGATCGCTCCAGCTCAGCTGCAACTGCCCGAACCTGAAGTTGCAAGTGCTAAGAAGCGGATTTGCGGGGACGCCGGTCCTGCGCCAGCTGCACTTTGGGCGCTTTCAACTGCACTGACAACACCGGCAAGCTGCTGGGGTCGTCGGCGCGCGCCAAGCACCAGAGCACAAACCATAAGGCACAGCAGGACTTGCACATTGCTAATCTGGCAACGCGTGGCCACACCAATTGCTCCAAAACAACGCTCAACAAAACCAGGTTTTTCCGCGGAACGGAGCACAGGACACTGTTTGTCTGAGGGAGCCCTCGCTGAACAACACTGGGCTGCAGCCGCAAGCGGGTCATGCAGCGGGCCACACCCTGTTTCACCAAAATTGGCTTCTGTGCTGCACACTGCAGGCGCAGCTCCTGGGAGCTCACCTTCCCAGCGTCGCAGCCAAAACACCTTGAGTCTACCGGCCCTGAATTTTCAAAGCCTTTTTGCACGGCGTTAGCAACACCTAAGCCTGATTCCAGCACGAACCCGCACACGATGAAGGCGCACGCACACCCTGTAGCGCTGCCAGCACGCGTCTCAGCCACGAAACCGCAGCAACATTGGTCGCTGAGGCATTGCGCCACGCTGCGCTCTTGCCCCGAACAGCCCGGCAGACTGGCAACCATCTTTAGGATGGCGCTGGCGCGCAAGGCTTTCCCAGGCATGAACCACCAATCCTAGACCTGCCACGTCTTGCTCCGCAAACGCATCCACAGCGTGGACCACGGGCGCATTGCAACGAGACGCCGACAAAACACAGCAAACTCGCCTTCCCAGCTTTTAGGCGCGGATTGCACAGCACTGCTGAAGATTTGCGTCGCATGTCTCCGCCAAGCGAGCGCAGGCGCCACTCGCGGTTGACGCCAAACGTCACTGCTGATAATCAGATCGTCGCCAAATAAGCGCAGTGCAGTGGTCAAATGCGTGCAAGAGACCACGCCCAAAACTGGCTGCATCTAAGGCTGCAGCCACCTACTGTTTTAGATGACCCCGTCAGCTTGCGCGGCACGCATGTCCAGCAACGGCTTGCTTTGCTATAAGATAGCAAAAAACATCTCACAAAGGGGGCTCAAATGGCAAAGGCACAAAGCAAGCAGCTGCAGGAAGCAAGGGCGACGCAACAGGCCCAACCCCACAGCAACAATGGTTGCCATCAACCGCACGGGCGTCACATCACGGGCTCGTTGGCAGGAGCTGCTGGGGGTCCAATTGGGTTGCCACCCCCAGCACAGGAAAGCACAACAGATTCCTCTGGCGCGCAGAACACGTCATCCCCTGTGGCTAAGGGGCATTGCACCACGCTGCCCTCTTGCCCCGAACAAGCCAACTCTGCCACTTCTGGCGCCACGCGACCACACAGCCCAGCAGACTGGCAACCAGAAAATCCCGACGATCCGCTGAACTGCATCTGCTTGCACGCTACAGCTGCAGCCCCGCTCGTGAACCCAACTTTGCACACTGGGGCCCAAGCGCTTTTGGCCGCCAAGTACATCTCCAGCCGCCCTGCCTCTTGCGGCAGAGCGGGAGCGCCATCTCCATCAACCAAGCGCAGCTCGCCGTTCACAAACGGCACGGCATTGTCAAGACCGCAATACACAATTGCATCGCTGCTGTGGCTGAAGCATGCCTCATCAGCATCTTCGAACTCGCACTCGCTCAAGCTCATCTCGCTACCCCCGCACTTCAAATTCTTCATGGCCACTGCGGAACCGCTGGCCCCACAATGGCTCTGGCCCCCATACTGACCACACGGCGTTGAAGAAACAACACCGAAGTCAAAGCCCAACTGTCTGCAAGCGACGTGCGCTGCTGCACTGTTCATGCCACACACGGACCCGTACCCCCCGCCACTTGTCTGCAGCTCCAACAGACCAGCGTGGGAAGCAGCCCCAGATGAATCGACAACGCGGGCAGGAGCTGCACTGCACCAAGCCTGTCATGACTTTCAGCACAAGCGCAACACCCCTCTTGCGCGATTGCCATAGCTCCTGCCTGCTGCACCAGCAGCAGCAAACACTGACCAGCGACAGCAAAACGAAACAAGGTCATAGCTGTCAATCTTCTCGCGAAACAAGCCTTGTGGCTGCTCAGTGACACTCCTCAAGCACAACTTGCCCCTTCTTTTCAACAAGCAAGGCGCGACCGACTTGAAGCGCAAACATGTTTCACGCTGATTTGCGGCAAAGCTTCAACAACGATACAAAATATATTCTATTACAACCAATTTCTCAAGGCTGAAGCTGCGCGTTTGTCTTGCGCAGCCCTGCCGCGCAAACACTTGCGTCGCTCGAAGCCATAAGTGCTGCGCAGCATGCCTCTCAGCTACCACGGCACCACCCTCTTGACCGTGACAAAGGCCAGCCTTGGCTGTGTTTCCCAAAACGCCGCCTGGCTTTCGCAGTCGTGCGCGCCACCCTCACGACTGTGGCTCTTGCAATGAACTTTTCGTGCACCTGGCCACGCGGCGCTAGCAAGCCTCAGCAACAATCACACTGTGTCTCGAAGGCCGCAACAGGCCCAACCCCACAGCAACACTGGTTGCAATCAACCGCACGCGCGTCACATCATGGGCTCGTTGGCAGGCGCTGCTGGGGGTCCAATTGGGTTGCCACCCCCAGCACAGGAAAGCACAACAGATTCCTCTGGCGCGCAGAACACGTCATCCCCTGTGGCTAAGGGGCATTGCACCACGCTGCCCTCTTGCCCCGAACAAGCCAACTCTGCCACTTCTGGCGCCACGCGACCACACAGCCCAGCAGACTGGCAACCAGAAAATCCCGACGATCCGCTGAACTGCATCTGCTTGCACGCTACAGCTGCAGCCCCGCTCGTGAACCCAACTTTGCACACTGGGGCCCAAGCGCTTTTGGCCGCCAAGTACATCTCCAGCCGCCCTGCCTCTTGCGGCAGAGCGGGAGCGCCATCTCCATCAACCAAGCGCAGCTCGCCGTTCACAAACGGCACGGCATTGTCAAGACCGCAATACACAATTGCATCGCTGCTGTGGCTGAAGCATGCCTCATCAGCATCTTCGAACTCGCACTCGCTCAAGCTCATCTCGCTACCCCCGCACTTCAAATTCTTCATGGCCACTGCGGAACCGCTGGCCCCACAATGGCTCTGGCCCCCATACTGACCACACGGCGTTGAAGAAACAACACCGAAGTCAAAGCCCAACTGTCTGCAAGCGACGTGCGCTGCTGCACTGTTCATGCCACACACGGACCCGTACCCCCCGCCAATTGTCTGCAGCTCCAACAGACCAGCGTGGGAAGCAGCCCCAGATGAATCGACAACGCGGGCAGGAGCTGCACTGCACCAAGCCTGTCAAGACTTTCAGCACAAGCGCAACACCCCTCTTGCGCGATTGCCAAAGCTCCTGCCTGCTGCACAAGCAGCAGCAAAGATTGGCCAGTAACAGCAAAACGAAACAAGGTCATAGCTGTCAATCTTCTCGCGAAACAAGCCTTGTGGCTGCTCAGTGACACTCCTCAAGCACAACTTGCCCTTTTTTTTCAGCAAGCAAGGCGCGACCGACTTGAAGCGCAAACATGTTTCACGCTGATTTGCGGCAAAGCTTCAACAACGATACAAAATATATTCTATTACAACCAATTTCTCAAGGCTGAAGCTGCGCGTTTGTCTTGCGCAGCCCTGCCGCGCAAACACTTGCGTCGCTCGAAGCCATAAGTGCTGCGCAGCATGCCTCTCAGCTACCACGGCACCACAATCTTGACCGTGACAAAGGCCAGCCTTGGCTGTGTTTCCCAAGACGCTGCCTGGCTTTCGCAGTCGTGCGCGCCACCTTCACGACTGTGGCTCTTGCAATGAACTTTTCGCGCACCTGGCCACGCGGCGCTAGCAAGGCCGCAACAGGCCCAACCCCACAGCAACACTGGTTGCCATCAACCGCACGGGCGTCACATCATGGGCTCGTTGGCAGGCGCTGCTGGGGGTCCAATTGGGTTGCCACCCCCAGCACAGGAAAGCACAACAGATTCCTCTGGCGCGCAGAACACGTCATCCCCTGTGGCTAAGGGGCATTGCACCACGCTGCCCTCTTGCCCCGAACAAGCCAACTCTGCCACTTCTGGCGCCACGCGACCACACAGCCCAGCAGACTGGCAACCAGAAAATCCCGACGACCCGCTGAACTGCATCTGCTTGCACGCTACAGCTGCAGCCCCGCTCGTGAACCCAACTTTGCACACTGGGGCCCAAGCGCTTTTGGCCGCCAAGTACATCTCCAGCCGCCCTGCCTCTTGCGGCAAAGCGGGAGCGCCATCTCCGTCAACCAAGCGCAGCTCGCCGTTCACAAACGGCACGGCATTGTCAAGACCGCAATACACAATTGCATCGCTGCTGTGGCTGAAGCATGCCTCATCAGCATCTTCGAACTCGCACTCGCTCAAGCTCATCTCGCTACCCCCGCACTTCAAATTCTTCATGGCCACTGCGGAACCGCTGGCCCCACAATGGCTCTGGCCCCCATACTGACCACACGGCGTTGAAGAAACAACACCGAAGTCAAAGCCCAACTGTCTGCAAGCGACGTGCGCTGCTGCACTGTTCATGCCACACACGGACCCGTACCCCCCGCCACTTGTCTGCAGCTCCAACAGACCAGCGTGGGAAGCAGCCCCAGATGAATCGACAACGCGGGCAGGAGCTGCACTGCACCAAGCCTGTCATGACTTTCAGCACAAGCGCAACACCCATCTTGCGCGATTGCAAAAGCTCCTGCCTGCTGCACAAGCAGCAGCAAAGATTGGCCAGTAACAGCAAAACGAAACAAGGTCATAGCTGCCAATCTTCTCGCGAAGCACCTCAAGCACAACTTGCCCCTTCTTTTCAGCAAGCAAGGGCAAAGCGCGACCGACTTGAAGCGCAAACCTGTTTCACGCTGATTTGCGGCAGAGGCTTCAACAACGGCACAAAACTCTACTCTATTAGAACCAAACTCAAGGCTTGCGCACTTGCTGCGTGTTTGACTCGCAACCACCTCACACTTTTTTTCCAATGGATGCCGAGCGCACACAGCCAGCCACCCTGGCCAGCCTGGCCAAGGGCACATGGGCCCAACAAGGGGAGGGTGGGCGGGGTTTCAAAATGCACATGACGGCTCAACATTGCATAGCTGCGCAGCGTGCGCTCCCTTTTCCAATGGACAAGCGCACAAGTGGGGGGTGACCTGCAAAGCAGAGCAGCCCCCCAAGCAAAGCCCCTGCAGCTCTTGGGCTGCAAAGTGTCAACAAGCAGGGCGGGCGGGCGGGTTCACGAAGCGGACCACCCGCTTGTCAGACCCTACCCTGTGTCACCAAGTTGGCTGCACAGCTGCGCAAAGCAATGTTTGCGGCTAGCGCGGGCGGACTGCGCCGCCTACGCGCAAGCCCGAGAACTTTATACAAGCACTCAATACAAGCAGCGCGCGTGTGCAGGCGGGAGGGTTAGCCACAGGCAAGCAAGCATGCTGGTGGGTCAACCCTGCCTGTCGCTGGAGACTTGAGACGTTCTCGAGTTTCGCAAAGCGCTCTTGCACAGTCGGTACGGTGTGGGGGCGGGGGGTACAGTTGGTACAGCTGGCACGGTTGTTAGTAGTTGTTAGGGTATGCTTGGTACAGTATGGGTGTATTGGTACCAGCACCCCCGTGCTCTGCCAGAAACGCTTGCTTGCTCGCGCAACGACATGGCTTGAGCACAACGGAGCGTCAGCCCCCCAGGCAAAGCCCCTGCAGCTCTTAATAGCGGGCGGGTTCACGAAGCGGGCCACCCGCTTTGTCAAACCCTGCCCTGTGTCACCAAGTTGGCTGCACAGCTGCGCAAAGCAATGTTTGCGGCTAGGGCAAGCGGACTGCGCCGCCTACGCACAAGCCCGACAACATTGCATAGCTGCGCAGCATGCGCTCGCTTTTCCAATGGACAAGCGCACAAGTGGGGGGTGACCTGCAAAGCAGCAGGTCAGCCCCCCAACAATGCCAACCAAGCCCCAACCCAGGTCACAATGCCGTGCTGCACGGACAAGGCCTCACTGCGGCTCAGGGCGTCCGCCCAGCCCCACAAGAAAGTGGCAACACCAGAAACCCAGCATCGGGATCCTGCCTGAGTCTGTTCTTGGCAGCGGGCCGAAACGCACGCCAAGGTTTAGGGGGCCAACACTATTGTTGCACGCACGCCGCAGCCCTTGCGCTGGGCAGCCTCGCCGCGCGCCGCAAGCTCAGGCAGAGCGCGCATCACAACAGCCAGCAGCCCTGCGCAAGTAGTTTACCCTTCTTTTTTCTGCAAACGCAAAGGTTGCTGTCGTTTCGATGGACCACACACACAGGAGTGTGAGAGGGGCACGCCGTTGGTTGGCCCACGACGGGGCACAGCTCCTGCTGTTTCACTCATGGCGAACTCGACGCCAAACACACCCACTGTGTCGCTTGCGCGCGAGCACCTCGCGCGTTGGGCGGCGGGTGTGGAAAAACAAGCTCGACGGCCATCAAACGCAACCAGGAAAACAACACCCAACAAGGGAAATAAATGCACAGGGGTAGAGCTCGTGCTTGAACTGCGTTTGTGACAAGCAATCAGTAAGAAACGCGCTCTCCTGCGACAAGCCAACCAAACAGAATCAGCAAAAACAAACTTTTGCTGCTGCTTCTTCTTGTTTAGGTGTGGAGCCAAGGCGTTGCTCAACACAGGAAACAAACTGGCGCGACCTTGCTTTGTCTGATCAGACATTGGACGGCCTTGGTCAGATGTTGGACGGCAAAATCCCCTGCCGCGCTCGCAGAACGCGATGTGAGACTTTAAGAACTTGCGCGAGATGCCCTCGTGCAAGTTCTGCCCAGCAACTGCTTTTGCTGCGCAACGCTGCGTGTAGAATCACATCACTAGGGCTGCGTCGTGGCGCGCCACACAGGCCGCAGCTACCTACACTCTCCGCAGCCTTCCCTCAACCCGTTTTTCAAGCTTGGCGACAGCCTGCAGCTGAGCTGCCAATATGTTTTGGTCTGCAAGAATCAAGCGAGCAATTGTCGAAGCCACACACGCAACAAGTGGAACCTCCGTCGCGCAAGATGTTGAACTCGTCTTCCAGGTCGCTCAACTTCTGCCGCAACTGCCGCCTGGCTGCCGCCAAGTCTGCGTTCACACAGTTGCGAAAGGCGGTCCTGCTGCGCTCTGCGGCCATCAGCGTAGACCGGGGTGGCTCTGCGAGATGAACATTGAAGACCGGATAATCTGGGCCTCGTGTTCATAAAAACCAGCTATCAGGAATACCCTTGCCCCTGCCACTCGCCTAGCCTGCAGACTCTACAAGGGCTGCAGCTGCAAGGAGCAAAACCACGCATTGCTGCCAGAAGCACACCATGACTGGAGTGTCCCACTAGAACCACAGAGCTTTTCTCGGGCGCGCGCAAGGGTCAACCAACCACCTCGCCAGAGTCCAAAGAACGGAGAAAAGAAACACGCTTTCTGCGTCAACCTACCCTTCGCAACTTGCTGATGAGGTGAGTTCATTACGTAGTTTGCATAACAGGAAACACACTCACAAGAGCGCTAAGCAACGCTGGCAAACACTTGCAAAAACGTCCAAGTTCCAGCGCGACTTCTGGCAGCAGCTCTGAGGATAACACGGCAACGACACATGTCTTATTACACAATTCCGCAGCACTTGGGCCGTGCGCGTCACAACAGCCAACACCCAAGATTCTCAAGCTAAATCCGGCCAAACACCTTCAGCGCGCCGCAGTCCTCTTGCGCGCGTCCTGCCAGCCACGCGACGGCCACGTTTCCGCACAACTTCGCGACTTGGCCACCGCAAGGCAGCAACAGCTGACAACAATGTCTTTCCCTTTGCGTTGGCTCTTGCCTCGGCCTCAAGCCGCCCACGCAGCGAAAGGCACAAGCTGGCAGCCAAGCCTCTGCAACACTCGCAGCTTGCTGCAAGTCTGCCTCTAGCAAGATCATTTGCGCGACAAGCTGCAAGCAAAACCACAGCTCGGCACCTTGCTCTCCTCCCACGACAATTGCGCCTCACACACGAATGACCAGACGCAGCGACGTCAGCGTCTCAAACTCTGCTACATATTCCTCTGCTTGGTCGGAGCCTCCTCAAACACATCACCAACACCACAAACACGTGAAACCTTCTCCACCACCTTCTTCAAAATGGACTTGGATTTGGTGCAACGGGTCTTCCTCCCCATCACCAGGCCTTGCGGGCTGACAAACCAGTCTAGCTTGTCTGGTATGCAGTTGCTCACATTTGCGCAGCAGTCAAGGCATGCAGCATGCCAGTTGCACTTGCAAGAAGCCAGAAGCGCCACATGTGAGCACGGACCAACAAACAACTGAAGCAAACACGCAGGGGCCGCGGCCAACTTGAAAGCACGGCGACGGGCGTGGAGTCACCTTCTTGCTGAAGCAACACCTGTTCACACAAAATTCCCACCCAAACCCTCAACAATGCTGCGCCCCTTTTTTCATGCAATGGTGGAAACACAGGGGTCAGCAAATGGGCAACATAGCAGGACATGGGTTGGCAGCAAGAAAGGGTCCCACACGCACACACTGCTGCAGCAAGTCAAGAAGGCATATTAGAAAAGAAGGGGGCAGGGCATGCGAGGGGTTTGTGTTGGTTGGCAAGCCAACAACTGGCCGACACCTATTTGCTGACCCTGCCCCCAAACACTCTGCCTGAGGGTTGGCACAAGCGTGCAACACGCTGGCGTAGCGTGACTTCTAGGCGGCAACCACAGCAAACCTTTTGTCAAGCAGCAAGCTCAAAAAACTCTCGTGACCCACTCGCAGAGCAACACAACCATAGCTCAGCATGGTTGCAACAAGGCCCAATGTTGCAAGGAAAGAGCGGGCGAACCAAGTCAAGCACTGCAATGGCACAGGATCACAAGCGCCCTTGGCAATCAAACTTCGTCGACCAAATAGATCGATCGCTTGAGTCACGGACTATTTAACCAAGATCAAGACTGCGCCGCACGCTAACACAGGTCCCTCTTTCGTCTTTGTTGCGCAAGCGCGCACCCCACAAAAAAGCAGTAAGGCTTTCAGTGTGTACTTTTTTCGACAGCATTTAGCTAGGTTCTTGCGCCTGCTTGGCAGGCGACCATTCACCAAACTCTCACGGCAAATCCGAGAACGCATCAGCAACCATCTTGCGGATGGCGCTTTTCTCGGCCTTCAACAAACTCGCCCATTTGCCATCGGCCACGTCGCTCGCGTCTTTTGCGTTTTGCACTTCCACCTGCCACACGCGCCGGCGCACGGTCCTGCCTGGGCAAGCCAGTAGGTTGCCTTGAGCAGACTGTGGAGGGAAGAGTGAAGAGCATCTTTGTTTTCGGACGGAACCTGCAACGTAATTTCCTGCGCCGAGCAAGATAAACAAACACAAGCCCCCTGCAGCAACACCAGACCTGGTCAACATTTTCTGCAGCATCACGGAAGAGCACGGACTTCAAGAAGTTTGGAAGCAGCTCAGCCCGGTCGGAGGACGCGTGCGCGTAATTGACAAGAAGAGCAAGACAACACACACAAAAGCGAAGCATTTTCTTGCAAAACTGTCTGCGCCAAGCACTCACAGTCTCCACGCGCGGTGGTAGAAGAGGCGCCCGACCAGCCCCAACGTTCAATCAGCAAGGAACACCACGATTTCAGGCTCATGGCTGCGCAGCTTTCAATTCTCTTTGCGCGTGCATCACAAGCAGCTCTGACAGCGCTGGCTGCCAAATGGTTCCAACCACCAACATCAGAAGCGAAGTGGGCCGTTCTCAACCCCCTGCTTGCTCGCTAGCTCGCCTGTCGCCGCTGCGTGCGCGCCGTGGCTGGCGACACCTGTGGTTGACGCGCCGCCCAAACTGCCCGACGCAAACGGCCGGGCTGGGCTCCGCCGCAGAGCACCACTCAGGGCGCCTTCTCCGCAAAAGCACACCTCCGAGCAAGAGTCAACATTTTCTAAACAGACAGCCCGCGCCCAACAAGCGCGCCTCGCAAGCTACCTCAAAGTCCTTCTTCTCTGATTCGCTGAACTCGAAGATGTAGGCGTCGTCAGAACAAGGACCGTCGTAACGCAAGGCTTTGCAGGCAGCGCGGCCTTCTTCCCAGCCCTGGCAGGAACAAACGCCAACATCCATGAGATAGCCTTGAAATCGATCGCTCTTGCTTGCGGGCATCTTAAACTGTAATCTTTCTGGCACCCCCGACAAAAGCCTGTCGCAGACACCTGCTTGCCACACCCAATGCACAACTCCAGCATTCATGAGTTGGGCGGTCCTTGCTCGCCACAGCCTCTTCCTCGATTAACTCTCTGTGCTGCAAGACAAAACTCATTGCTTCCCATAGAAATTTGTTCCAGTTCCAGAACCCCGCCAGATCTGAAACCTGCTTGACTGCATCGCGTTGCATGGCAGCGCGCCCATCCTTGTAAGATGGTATCTCTTGCGCTTGCTTCTTGTAAATGTCTCCAGCTGCTTTGGCGCTGCTTGCTAGCTCCTCTCTACATCAGTTCCACAAAACCCAGTGTAGCGAAGGCATTATTTTCTGTCCTCTACATCATCCATGGAAGGCTCTGAGCTGTGGGCAAGCAGAGCGTCGCAGACACAAACAAAACAAGCAAGCAAGCGAAACGCAGCTTGCGCCATGGTCGGCTACCGTCACGCTCTGTGAATTGGCGCAGGCAAACACGCTGCAAACCACGCAAATCACGAATCGGAAAAAACTTCGCAACAGGAGGCCGGCAAACCGCAGCACTGCAAACTGCAAAACTTCACAAGAAGCTTGCTGCAACCCCAACACCTCTCCTCCACTTTCAGCCACTGGGCCGCAGCGCTTCCTCTGCCAAGCGTCTCAACTGCCACACGCGCTTTCCACACCTTTGATGGCCGCGGCAGTGTCAGAAGTCACGCTCTGCAAGGCGGCAAGCGTCTGCGCCATCTCCTCTGCCTGCTGCGCGTACGCCTGCTCAACTTGCACTCGAACGGCAGCGTAGTCGGCAGCAGCAGCTCCCACGACGCCCTGACAGCTCAACACCAAAAGCACAAGCACGCGAACACACATACCGCCTGCAACCCCAGCACCGGGCACGCAAACCACACCACTCGTCTCTGAGCTGGAAAGGCAAGCGGCAAACTACCAAACTTTGCAACTTTCTTGTCAGGGCAACAAAGCTCACGTTAACCCCCGCAGAGGCAGTTGAGCAGTGTTCTAAACCCAGTTGCAGCCCAAGAGAGGTATCAAATCCCTTCCGCGGAACGAAAGGAGGTTTGAAGAAGAAATCGCTTCCGCGTCGCTTCCGCGGATTGAAGTTCGTTTTCGCTTCCGCGCGTGAAGGAAAGAAAGCTACAATTTCTTGCTTTCGTGACTGAATCGTAGCCCTTCCGCGAAGCTTCCGCAAGTGCATAAACGAGAAACCCCTTCCGCGAACCTTGCGCGGCGCTTCCGCGACCTAGGAAAAGTCAACATTCGAAATCGATACTTCCTCCCGAATACTACTGCCAAGCGCATGGGTTTTAGAACGTCCGTCGCTCAGTTGTCGCCACCGCCGGCCACTGGGCCAGGCGCTGCTTCCCCCGCCCAAGCGTCTCAACTGCCACACGCGCTCTCTACACCCTTGATGGCCGCGGCAGTGTCAGAACTCACGCTCTGCAAGGTGGCAAGCATCTGCGCCATCTCCTCTGCCTGCTGCGCATACACCTGCTCGACTTGCACTTGAACGGCAGAGTAGTCGGCAGCAGCAGTTCCCAGGACGCCCTGACAGCTCAACATCAAAAGCACAAGCACGCGAACACACATGCCGGCTGCAACACCCCGGCTGAGATCGATCAGAACTCGTACAACGCTGTACGTGGGACACGTCCAAACCTTGTCTCGGAAAGGCAAGGGGCAAACTGCTAAACTTTGCGACTTTCTTGGGCAACAATCAAATGTTGAGTCACGGCCAAAAAACGCCTCTCTCATTCCCCAGCCACTTTCAGCCACTGGGCCGCAGCGCTTCCTCTGCCAAGCGTCTCAACTGCCACACGCGCTTTCCACACCTTTGATGGCCGCGGCAGTGTCAGAAGTCACGCTCTGCAAGGCGGCAAGCGTCTGCGCCATCTCCTCTGCCTGCTGCGCGTACGCCTGCTCGACTTGCACTCGAACGGCAGCATAGTCGGCAGCAGCAGCTCCTACGACGCCCTGACAGCTCAACATCAAAAGCACAAGCACGCGAACGCACATGCCGGCTGCAACAACCCAGCAGCGCTGAGATCGATCAGAACTCGTTGCGATCGTTGCGAGCTGGAAAGGCAAGCGGCAAACTCCTAAACTTTGCGACTTTCTTGTCAGGCCAACAATCAGAGTTCACGCTCACCCCGCATCCGGTGTTGAGTCACGTCATTCGCCTTGCACTGCAAGAAAAAACAGGCCGAAAGATGCCGGTCGCAACCACGCGTCTCAAACTCCCCAGCCACTTTCAGCCACTGGGCTGCAGCGCTTCCTCTGCAGCATCTCAACTGCCACACGCGCTCTCCACACCTTTGATGGCCGCGGCAGTGTCAGAACTTACGCTCTGCAAGGTGGCAAGCGTCTGCGCCATCTCCTCTGCCTGCTGCGCGTACGCCTGCTCGACTTGCGCTCGAACGGCAGGATAGTCAGCGCCAGCGGCAGCTCCTGCAGCGCCCCGGCAGCTCAACACCAAAAGCACAACCACGTGAACAGACTTCATACCACGTGCGGCTGAGATCGCTCAAAACTTGCTGCTGCCCGGCACACTGTAGGCGGCGCACCATGACTGACAAGTCTCGGACGCCCAAGCTTTCTTCTCCGCGCGGAGCAAGCAGATTTAGGGAGCACGGATTGTTGTCTGCAGGCCGAAAGATGCCCATCGCAACCACACATGTCTCTCATTCCTCAGCCACTTTCAGCCACTGGGCTGCAGCGCTTCCCCTGCCAAGCGTCTCAACTGCCACACGCGCTCTCCACACCTTTGATGGCCGCGGCAGTGTCAGAAGTCACGCTCTGCAAGGTGGCAAGCGTCTGCGCCATCTCCTCTGCCTGCTGCGCGTACGCCTGCTCGACTTGTGCTCGAACGGCAGGATAGTCAGCGCCAGCGGCAGCTCCTGCAGCGCCCCGGCAGCTCAACACCAAAAGCACAACCACGTGAACAGACTTCATACCACGCGCGGCTGAGATCGCTCAAAACTTGCTGCTGCCCGGCACACTGTAGGCGGCGCACCATGACTGACAAGTCTCGGACGCCCAATCTTTCTTCTCTGACTTGAAAACTAGACGGCGAAAACTTGCCGACATCTTGCCGAGCAGCAAGTACACCCTTCCTAGCAGCGCAACACCAAAAGCACAATGACGCGAACACACTTCATAGATCGATCAGAACTTTCTCGTTGCGCAAGCCGCACGCCCAAACTCCTTCTCTGATTTGAAAACTAGGTAAAAAGCCGCAACCAACCCACACCTGCAAGCAAGCCCCAAAACGCAAGCTTGAATAGCAGACGTTTGCTACAATTACAAGCGAACTGCAAAAACAAGTCTTGCGACTGATTTCGCTGCGCAACCGTGAAGTTGCGCTGGCGTTTGGGGCGGTTCCACGCAATACGCTATCGAGGCAGATCTTGGCTGCAACCTCCTTCTTCCAAGCCGCTGGCTTACAACCCTCCATGCAACATACAGAACTGGGTTGTAGCCTGACACGTGACAACGCGAGCAACAGTAGCTCCAGACATGAAGCAAGCCTTCACTGCTTCCCAAATCTGTGTGCTGGCTGTGTTTATTTTGCTGTAAACATTGTACCTGCCACCACGTTTCCTCTCAGCTACGAGAAGACTGCACGGGCGCAGCTTCTTGCGGGAAAATACAAATCGGCCTTGGCAGCGCTAATCTCAAGCGCTGCGACACTGCAACACTGCAAGCGCGTAAGCTCCAAGCGGGATGCCCTGCAGCACGCAGAAGCTCACCTGCGGGTTCAAGCCGCGAGACGCAAATTGACCCTTTGCGACGGCGGCGTTGCCGTAAGGATGTGCAAGCATCCGCAGAGCAGCGTAATCAGCACAGCTGGCGCGAGACAAAACGGCACCAAACGCTCTTGCTGCACTACATGTTGAACGTGCCCATTATGTGCACCTGACGCGACAACTTAATGTAGAAAGCTGGCGCAGCCAACATGGGCAGAACGCACCACGACGTTGACCACTTGGTACACAGTCTGCCAACAACATCGCTTCTTGCCTTGTCTACCATAAGGACAGACAAGGTAGACCTGCAGCGCCACCCGCCCATAGTTGCACACGTTTGCCAAAAAGCTCTTCAGCTTGCACCTGGCCGAAAGAAAACGGGCACGATCAGCTGCGCTTGCGCAAATCACAACCACGTCCAACACCGGCGCTTTTGTTTGCCCAAGGCGCGCAGTTGTGGAGCTGCAGGCTACGTCCGACAAGAGGTCAGCGAGGCCAAGGTTTGAGCGATGGCCACCCAAAGTTTTTGCGCCGGATCGCACGAGGAAGGCTCCGGTGATGTTGCCTTGGCCATAGTCAGCCTTGGCCTCGTCCAAAAACTGCGATATGTGGTTCCCAAACGCTACAAGCGCTGCCTTGGCTCAAGTCACGCCACACGCTTCGAAAAGATAAAGCGGCAAGCAAAAAAACTGAAAAGGACGGGGCGCGTCCAGACCATGGCCAGCGTAGTCTTTGTTGAAGTTATCCAGCCCAGTCACACACACGTGGCCGCAGGATTGCTGGAGTTCACGGACAGCAGCTTGGTAGAGATCTGCAGACAAAGGTACTTGTGGGACGGCGCTCGCGTTTCTGTCTTGGCCAGCAGGACCAACTACGGCATCAGCAAAACAAGCTACAAAGGCAAAGCCAACAACCGCCTTCATGCGTGGCAAGAGCTGGGCACAAAATTTGGAAAGCCCCCTGGGCCGTCTGACATGCACAATTTACAGCACTCCGCCACACCTTGCTTGCCTCCTTCTCAACACCACTGGCGCGCGCGGGGCAGTCTGTCGCTCTGTCTGCCCTTGGGTCTACGGGCTAGTTTCGCTGCTTGCTGTTGTTTGGGGCGAGCGCGCTAGACAGCAAAACCAAACCGCAAGGACCAACAACTTCAATCAAGGCAACCCCAGCGCACACCTCTTTTCTCTAACTTAGAGGGGGAGCCAAAACTAGGCAGTGCTCCACACCAACAAGGACAGGTCAACACAGCGCTAATCAAAGTCACGCAACTGCCGCCACACCAAAACCCTTTTTTTCCTTGACAATTCAAGGGGCGCTTCCCACCCAGCGCTTGTTCTGCGCTGAATCATGGCACGGTCCGCCGAACAGAGTCGCGCAAGGAGTTGGACTCCCGACACTAGGCTGCGCTACCGTAGAAGGCGCGACGCGCAAGGCAAGCCATGAAGAATCTGCGCTGAGTCACAAGCAAAGTTAGGTTTTTCTTGCGGCTTGGGCAAGAGAGCTGCTCCCGTGCGCTGGCATTGGTTACTTAAGGGCAGCGGGGCCGACACCCGACTGCAATTGCAGCAGGGTGTTGTCTGGCGAGTACCTTGCAAAGCACGGCTGCAAGCAACTAACACGCGCAGCAACGCAAAAACAGACACGCGGCTTGGCCGGGGCAACACAATGTTCATGCGCCCGTATGAGCCTGTGTCCTGGGCGACAAAGCCCAACAGCCAAAGTGTTTCGCACGGCGCGCGCCTTGTCTGACAGTGAGGACACCTTGGCGCAACACCGTTCGGCTCTTGTGGTGGCCAAGCAGGCTGCATTGTCTCAGGCAAACTTCCAAACTTGCGCCAAGCTGCGACTGGGTACCCAGTGAGCTGCGTCACCAGGGAGCCAGCCAATCTTTGCAGGCGAGCAGAAGACCTGCACAAGCAAGAAGAGGTCCTGCGCTCAACTGAGCGCGGAGGCTTGCGTTGGTCTTTTCATGAGAAGCAAAGCAGCAAACTGAACTCCGGAAAACCTCAGCAAGCAACTGCAACCCTCTGCCCCCCAAACAACACTGCACAGCTGCACACTTCATTACGATCTTCGCGTTTGGTTGCGAAGACAAAGCGAGAAGTCGGGCCGCGGCTGCCTGAAAGTTGGCAACACTCAAGCACTGCTTTCCCAGCTGTCAGATCCAGCCTCAGCCTTAGCCCCGCCGCTTTGCAAGCGCGGCACCAAGGGCGCAATGTCTTGCGCCAGAGCCTAGCGACCATAAGACCAGGAGCTCAGATTTGCGGGATTGCGGCAGCACCTTCAAGTGCGACGCTTCTGACTTCACATCAAGCAATAGTCCTTGCGCAACACACCACATTGGCTGGCACGCAAGTGTGTCTGCCAAGCTCAACCGCTGGCAGCTTGAATGATGTCATCTGCTGGGCCAGCCACGTTGCTCTTGCGCAAAGCGCCCGCGGGCAAAGACAAATTCAGGAGAAGCAACACACACACTGCACTGTTGCGCATGCTTGCCAAATTTCCTGGCACCAAACCACGTTGCTGCGCTGAGACGCTTGAACGGCACAACTTGTAAACACAAGCCCAACCCCTCTCACAGCAAACCTTCAGTCAGCTTACCCTAGCTAGCCCCGCACAAACAATGCGCTCGCATTGCTGCGACACGCAGATGGCTGCCAGTAGGCCACAAGCATGTGGCCAACAAGGGAGACAGCACAAAGCTACTCTCACAAAGCAAGCTATGACGCTGACGCCGCAACGTGCCCTTGTCTAGCAACAAAGTGTTCGCCGATCTTGCCACCGCAAGCGAGCTTGAACTCTTGCACAAACAAATCCTGTTGAGGCTTGCAGCGCGCTGTGAGCTTCCGCTGTTGCCGCACGTGGCCCCCTGCCCTGCACTGCGACCACGGCCGCTGGTTCTTGAGCCGTCACTGCAACATGAGAGAATTTCCAGGCGCTGCTGCCTTGCCTGTCTCAACTGTTCTGCCCGTCTGCAGTAAGCCTTTTGGCACACTGTTGTTGGCTGGGGGTGACCAGGAAAAGCCGCAGCGCGGGCCAATCCAAAAAGGCTTTGAACATGACTCAAAGTTGGCTGGCAACTATTAGGCGCGCTGCACGTGAGCTTTGCCTGTCCAAGACACCAAGGCGCCAGGCACACGACGCCTGGCAACTTGAACTTAGAAACCTTTTTCAACCACGCATTGTCAAACACTGTGGAAGACACCGCTGCATCGAAAGCGGCAAACTTCTGCCCGACTACAGCCTGAACACACAACACAAGCGCAAAGAACCCTTTTGACATGCTGTTTCCAACAACCGACCACACAGCGCACACATACACAGACTGTCACTGGAAAGTTGCGCGAGTGCGTGGAAGAGCGCAGGCTTGTCTTTCTACAACACGCAGGCTCTACATTGCTACGCACTTCGCTTGCAGCATGGCGCCGCCTGGGGCTGAAACCAAACTGCCAACGAAGTGCTCACCGAGCTGCGGCCGCAACAGTCTTCAAGACTTTGGCTGACTCTAGCAACACAGAATTTGCTTCTCCCACGCCAGGCCCAAAGCGTTCGCCAATCTTCTGCCCCAAGTTCACACCACTGGCAGACTGCCCCGCTGCTGCAAGCGAGAACTCCACTCGCGGCGAAAGGCCCTTCAAGCTCGAACTCTTGCAGGAGGCAAGCCTTGGCAGCAAGGCTTGCAGCCGCGCCATCAGCTTGCGTTGTCGCTCCACACTTGCCTTAAGAAGCGACCCCATGCTCTGCACAGCAACCACAGCTGCTGGGTCTTGAGCCGTCACCCGTCACTGCAACCAAGCGCTGCAGCCTCGCCGCAATCCGCTGCCTCAACGCGCTCCCCGGACAACATCAAGCACACACCACCTTGCTTCACCTGCCCGTCTGCAGTTACTTCCCAAGCGCCCTGCCCTGCAGCGCAAGTCCGAAACACGAGACCTCCAGAGCGCAAGCCCAAGCATTGTCCGCTCTGTGTCTTCAACTGCCCGTCTTCTGACAAGCTGAAAATCTCCTTGCCCTCTCCCGCAACCATCGCGCCTAGGCAAGCCTCAGCGCGCAAGCCTTTTGGCCCGGCCACGGCACACTGCTCCTCTCGGCTGGGCGCGCCGCTTACAAGCATGAAGGAGGCAGGCCCCGACAAGGCCGCAGCATGGGCCAAACCAAAATAGCCCCATGGCTTTGGCCCACGCATCAGAACCATCACAGCCTTTGCTGCAACAGGCCGGGCGAACATGACCGTCTCTTCAAAACTAGGCTCGGCGCGCGCAATGCGCCGCCAAGCCGCTGCTTCCTCAAAGTTGCCACCGTCGGCGCTTGTGAGCACCTTCACCTCTGCGGGCGCGTAGCTCCACCGAAGCTGCACACCTGAGATTTGCCGGCGTGAGTTGAACTCGCCTGTCCAAGACACCACGTCGCCAGGCGCATGATGCCTGGCAACACACAACGCTTCAACTAGACACCCCTTTCCCAACCACGTTGTCAATCCCGCCCAACGCTGCACCAATACCTGCGCAAAATCACAACACGTGCGAAGAAAAACATTGGCTACACGAAATCGCGCCCAGAAGACTCTGCGACTGCCAGCTCTGCTGCAAAAGACTTGCTGGAATACACGCTGGAAGACACCGCTGCATCGAAAGCGGCAAACTTCTGCCCAACTGCAGTCTGGGCGCACAACACAAGCGCAAAGAACCCCTTCGACATGCTGTTTTCAACAACCGACCACACAGCGCACACATACACAAACTGTCACTGGAAAGTTGCGCGAGTGCGTCGAAGAGCGCAAGCTTTGTCTTGCTGCAACACACAGGCTCTACACTGCTACGCACTTCTGCTGGCCACGTCGCTTGCAGCACGGCGCCGCCTGGGGCTGAAACCAAACTGCCAACGAAGTGCTCACCGAGCTGCGGCCGCAACAGTCTTCAAGACTTTGGCTGACTCTAGCAACACAGAATTTGCTTCTCCCACGCCAGGCCCAAAGCGTTCGCCAATCTTCTGCCCCAAGTTCACACCGCTGGCAGACTGCCCCGCTGCTGCAAGCGAGAACTCCACTCGCGGCGAAAGGCCCTTCAAGCTCGAACTCTTGCAGGAGGCAAGCCTTGGCAGCAAGGCTTGCAGCCGCGCCATCAGCTTGCGTTGTCGCTCCACACTTGCCTTAAGAAGCGACCCCATGCTCTGCACAGCAACCACAGCTGCTGGGTCTTGAGCCGTCACTGCAACCTCAAAGAACTTGTCACTTCCAAGCGCTGCAGCCTCCCCGCAATCCACTGCCTCAACGCGCTCCCCGGACAACATCAAGCACACACCACCTTGCTTCACCTGCCCGTCTGCAGTTACTTCCCACGCGCCCTGCCCTGCAGCGCAAGTCCGAAACACGAGACCTCCAGAGCGCAAGCCCAAGCATTGTCCGCTCTGTGTCTTCAACTGCCCGTCTTCTGACAAGCTGAAAATCTCCTTGCCCTCCCCCGCAACCATCGCGCCTAGGCAAGCCTCAGCGCGCAAGCCTTTTGGCCCGGCCACGGCACACTGCTCCTCTCGGCTGGGCGCGCCGCTTACAAGCATGAAGGAGGCAGGCCCCGACAAGGCCGCAGCATGGGCCAAACCAAAATAGCCCCATGGCTTTGGCCCACGCATCAGAACCATCACAGCCTTTGCTGCAACAGGCCGGGCAAACATGACCGTCTCTTCAAAACTAGGCTCGGCGCGCGCAATGCGCCGCCAAGCAGCTGCTTCCTCAAAGTTGCCACCGTCGGCGCTTGTGAGCACCTTCACCTCTGCGGGCGCGTAGCTCCACCGAAGCTGCACGCCTGAGATTTGCCGGCGTGAGTTGAACTCGCCTGTCCAAGACACCACGTCGCCAGGCGCATGATGCCTGGCAACACACAACGCTTCAACTAGACACCCCTTTCCCAAGCACATCGTCAGTCTCGCCCAACGCTGCACCAATACCTGCGCCAAATCACAACACGTTGCGAAGAAAAACATAGGCAACGTGAAATCGCGCCCAGAAGACTCTGCGACTGCCAGCTCTGCTGCAAAAGACTTGCTGGAATACACGCTGGAAGACACCGCTGCATCGAAAGCGGCAAACTTCTGCCCAACTGCAGTCTGGGCGCACAACACAAGCGCAAAGAACCCCTTCGACATGCTGTTTCAACAACCGACCACACAGCGCACACACACACAAACTGTCACTGGAAAGTTGCGCGAACGAGTCGAAGAGCGCAAGCTTTGTGCTGCAACACACAGGCTCTACACTGCTACGCACTTCTGCTGGTCACGTCGCTTGCAGCATGGCGCCGCCTGGGGCTGAAACCAAACTGCCAACGAAGTGCTCACCGAGCTGCGGCCGCAACAGTCTTCAAGACTTTGGCTGACTCTAGCAACACAGAATTTGCTTCTCCCACGCCAGGCCCAAAGCGTTCGCCAATCTTCTGCCCCAAGTTCACACCACTGGCAGACTGCCCCGCTGCTGCAAGCGAGAACTCCACTCGCGGCGAAAGGCCCTTCAAGCTCGAACTCTTGCAGGAGGCAAGCCTTGGCAGCAAGGCTTGCAGCCGCGCCATCAGCTTGCGTTGTCGCTCCACACTTGCCTTAAGAAGCGACCCCATGCTCTGCACAGCAACCACAGCTGCTGGGTCTTGAGCCGTCACTGCAACCTGAAAGAACTTGTCACTTCCAAGCGCTGCAGCCTCGCCGCAATCCACTGCCTCAACGCGCTCCCCGGACAACATCAAGCACACACCACCTTGCTTCACCTGCCCGTCTGCAGTTACTTCCCAAGCGCCCTGCCCTGCAGCGCAAGTCCGAAACACGAGACCTCCAGAGCGCAAGCCCAAGCATTGTCCGCCCTGTGTCTTCAACTGCCCGTCTTCTGACAAGCTGAAAATCTCCTTGCCCTCCCCCGCAACCATCGCGCCTAGGCAAGCCTCAGCGCGCAAGCCTTTTGGCCCGGCCACGGCACACTGCTCCTCTCGGCTGGGCGCGCCGCTTACAAGCATGAAGGAGGCAGACCCCGACAAGGCCGCAGCATGGGCCAAACCAAAATAGCCCCATGGCTTTGGCCCTCGCATCAGAACCATCACAGCCTTTGCTGCAACAGGCCGGGCGAACATGACCGTCTCTTCAAAACTAGGCTCGGCTCGCGCAATGCGCCGCCAAGCCGCTGCTTCCTCAAAGTTGCCACCGTCGGCGCTGGTGAGCACCTTCACCTCTGCAGGCGCGTAGCTCCACCGAAGCTGCACACCTGAGATTTGCCGGCGTGAGTTGAACTCGCCTGTCCAAGACACCACGTCGCCAGGCGCATGATGCCTGGCAACACACAACGCTTCAACTAGACACCCCTTTCCCAAGCACATCGTCAGTCTCGCCCAACGCTGCACCAATACCTGCGCCAAATCACAACACGTTGCGAAGAAAAACATAGGCAACGTGAAATCGCGCCCAGAAGACTCTGCGACTGCCAGCTCTGCTGCAAAAGACTTGCTGGAATACACGCTGGAAGAGACGGCTGCATCGAAAGCGGCAAACTTCTGCCCGACTACAGTCTGGGCGCACAACACAAGCGCAAAGAACCCCTTCGACATGCTGTTTTCAACAACCGACCACACAGCGCACACATACACAAACTGTCACTGGAAAGTTGCGCGAACGAGTCGAAGAGCGCAAGCTTTGTGCTGCAACACACAGGCTCTACACTGCTACGCACTTCTGCTGGTCACGTCGCTTGCAGCACGCCGCCTGGGGCTGAAACCAAACTGCCAACGAAGTGCTCACCGAGCTGCGGCCGCAACAGTCTTCAAGACTTTGGCTGACTCTAGCAACACAGAATTTGCTTCTCCCACGCCAGGCCCAAAGCGTTCGCCAATCTTCTGCCCCAAGTTCACACCACTGGCAGACTGCCCCGCTGCTGCAAGCGAGAACTCCACTCGCGGCGAAAGGCCCTTCAAGCTCGAACTCTTGCAGGAGGCAAGCCTTGGCAGCAAGGCTTGCAGCCGCGCCATCAGCTTGCGTTGTCGCTCCACACTTGCCTTAAGAAGCGACCCCATGCTCTGCACAGCAACCACAGCTGCTGGGTCTTGAGCCGTCACTGCAACCTGAAAGAACTTGTCACTTCCAAGCGCTGCAGCCTCGCCGCAATCCACTGCCTCAACGCGCTCCCCGGACAACATCAAGCACACACCACCTTGCTTCACCTGCCCGTCTGCAGTTACTTCCCAAGCGCCCTGCCCTGCAGCGCAAGTCCGAAACACGAGACCTCCAGATCGCAAGCCCAAGCATTGTCCGCCCTGTGTCTTCAACTGCCCGTCTTCTGACAAGCTGAAAATCTCCTTGCCCTCTCCCGCAACCATCGCGCTTAGGCAAGCCTCAGCACGCAAGCCTTTTGGCCCGGCCACGGCACACTGCTCCTCTCGGCTGGGCGCGCCGCTTACAAGCATGAAGGAGGCAGACCCCGACAAGGCCGCAGCATGGGCCAAACCAAAATAGCCCCATGGCTTTGGCCCGCGCATCAGAACCATCACAGCCTTTGCTGCAACAGGCCGGGCGAACATGACCGTCTCTTCAAAACTAGGCTCGGCTCGCGCAATGCGCCGCCAAGCCGCTGCTTCCTCAAAGTTGCCACCGTCGGCGCTGGTGAGCACCTTCACCTCTGCAGGCGCGTAGCTCCACCGAAGCTGCACACCTGAGATTTGCCGGCGTGAGTTGAACTCGCCTGTCCAAGACACCACGTCGCCAGGCGCATGATGCCTGGCAACACACAACGCTTCAACTGGACACCTCTTTTCCAAGCACATCGTCAGTCTCGCCCAACGCTGCACCAATACCTGCGCCAAATCACGCCCAACGTGAAATCGCGCAACGTGAAATCGCGCCCAGAAGACTCTGCGACTGCCAGCTCTGCTGCAAAAGACTTGCTGGAATACACGCTGGAAGACACCGCTGCATCGAAAGCGGCAAACTTCTGCCCGACTACAGTCTGGGCGCACAACACAAGCGCAAAGAACCCCTGCGACATGCTGTTTTCAACAACCGACCACACAGCGCACACATACACAAACTGTCACTGGAAAGTTGCGCGAGTGCGTGGAAGAGCGCAAGCTTGTCTTGCTGCAGGCGCTACAATGCTTCGCACTTCTGCTGGTCACGTCGCGTGCAGCATGGTTCATGAAGCTAGCACGCTTGCGGCCAACAGCCCACAAGTTGGGCCTACGCCCACAACCACAAATTGTAAACTGTTCACACACTTGGGCCACAAGAGAATGTTTAGGCCACGCGTGGGAACCATGCGAGGCTGCTCGCCAAACGCTTCACAATCAATCAACCTCCAACAAGCTTAGCTGCCGCGCGCGCCGAGCCCGGCAAGCGCTTTGGCCACAATGGCTCGAATTTGCTTTTGCTCTGCGTCGAGCATTTTTCTCTGCGACTGCCCCATGTCGTCCAAGCTTGCAGCTTCCACTGCTCTTTCGTTCTGTGTCAAACAGAGCAAGCACACAGCGTTCACGCACGTTCATGCATGTGGCTGGCCTGCATCAGCGCGTCAATTTCCTTGGCCGGCGCTCACGGCTGTTCCGGACAAGGCACACGCAGTCTCTCACCCGTCTGGACTCGTCGGCGTTCTCCTGCGGCGGCGCAATGTTCAGCGTGAAGTCAGCGCTTCCAACCACGTCGCCCATCAGGGCTGATTTGATTCCTGAGCAAGTGGCTTGTTCGCCAGTGGAGCGAGCATAGTCAGTGGCCTGGCGGTACAATTGCCACTGCCACACCAGCAGGCGCGCACAGCAAGAAAATAAGAGCGGTTGGAAATCTTACCATCTTTGCTAGTCAACACCGAGTCACAAGCACGTCGTCAGACTGCTGTCAATGCAGCTGCATTATTCGACCGCCACCGTTTCGGGCCGGTGTTGCTCGTTGCAATTTCTCATTCGCAAAAGGGAGACCTTGCAAAGAACGCTGGCAGACTGCGCTGGAGCTTGAGAAACAGACAGACCTGAGCAACTCAGCCTTGCTCTTCCGCGCAGACAAGAGTTCTGAAAAAGGAAGCAGTTTCTAGGCTTAGGATGAAAGTAAAAGAACAGAATGCAAGATGAAAAAGGAAAGACAAACAATCCAAAAGAGAAACAGAAACACAAACAAACAAAAGCAAAAACAAGAGGCCCCCCAGCGCTCCCAAACTAGCCCTTCTTGCAGTTGCACATTTGTCACGCGCCCAAGCGTGTTCTTTTCTCAAATTAAATGGCTGCCAGGGCAGACAGTCACAAAACAAGGAAACCCAGCCCAGCTCCCATAAACCTTCTGCAATCAACCACTTACCGCTCATGCCTTTGCAAGCTCCAGCTCAACCAAGGATCACCCTATCATGACCATGGGGTGTGTAGGAAACCTGTCAGCAGCCTCCTGGGGCATCGCTAACTGTCTCTGCCTCAGACCTGCATTGCGCTGCGCGCTGCCACAACTGTAAGCTTTGCTTCCTGGAAAAGGGCTTCCTTTTGCGTCGCGTCCAACTCTGAGCTGCTGCCAGTCTTAGCGGCCGCGCGGCGCAAGCCCGCAGAAGCGGACATGGACTGAAGAGACGCTGCGCGGCCTGATTTGCACGAAGGAATCAAGGGCAGAGCTTCTGCCAGCTCCACTACTGCAGCGGACAAAGCAGCGTCAGCGGACTCTAAAGCAGGCAGCTCCGATCGCAAGGCAGCGCCGGCGCCAGCATCGTAGGACTCCACAGCAACTGCAAAGTATTTGTCTCGAGCGTCCCCACTCTTTGCAGCTACGGCGCAGGACTCCAACACAGCCTGCATCGCTGGCCCCCGCACTTCCAAGGAACGCACACCGTACAGCTGCCGGCCGCCCAACGAGCCATGCACTGGGTGCGGCTTGGTCATTACAAGCTTTACCCCGCGCACAAGCGCTGTGCCTGGCAAGGGCACCTTCACGCGCTGCAGGGCGTTGGAGTCTGTTGAGAACACATCTGTCCAGCGACTTCCATCAGCGCTGACCTGCACTGAGAAGGTCGACGGCGCGTACTCGAAATCCACAACAAGCGCAGACACGCGCGCTGGCTCTCCCAAGTCAACAGATAAGGTTACAGGCCCCGGCTCGTCCAGCTTAGAAGCCCAAAAACTTGAGGCCACGCCGTCTACAGCAAGCACAGCCCCATGCCCGGAGTCCAGCGTTGAGCTTGCAACAACAGACGCCCCTGCTGCAGCATCGGCAACTTCAGGAGCAAGCCCTGTTTGGCTCAAGCACACACCGCCAGCACCAAGCTTCACTTGACCATTGCCTTGCAGCTCCCACTTGTCCTGCAAACCATCACACGCTGCAAGCGTCAAGACCTCGCCAGCAGCAGCACGGTCAACTGTAGCGCCCAAGCACTTACCAGAGCCAGCATTTGTTAGCGCGCCACCAGGCGTCAAGCTCCAAATTTCACGTCCGTCCATGGCAGCCACAGAGTCGCTGCAAGCTTCCAGATACGCAGCAGCGCCTGAACCGACAAGGCACATTTCCTGCGGCGAAGTAACTCCGCTGATCAGCATGAAGCTGGCAGGGGGCCCGGCGGCGGCCCGCGCAACAAGCGCAGAAGCAACACAAACACGCCACATGTTGTAAGTGAGCCAAAAGCGGTTGGCTGTCAAAGTCTGACTGAATTTGCTAGACTCAGCACACACACACACTCACTCAGCACAGAAACCTGCATACGTGATTGCGCGGGAGGTTCCGCGCGGAAGCACGGGCGACGTGAAGCCTGACAAAAAGAAAGGATATGTTGTTTTAAAAGAAAAATTGTGCGACCCAAGCATCTGATCCCCAACAAGTTGAGCTGCACAAGCACCCGACGCAAGACGCGTTGGGATCAACATTCACTTGCCGTACGCCTGCGCGCATGCCTGTTCGCGCGCCTGCGCGAAAGCCGGTACGCCCACGCACACACACGCGCGCAAACCCAAACGCCCCGCGCACGCGCACCCGTACGCCCGCGCGTTCGCCCGTGCGTGCACCCGTTCACCCGCACGTGCGCCGGCACGCACATGCACAAGCATTCAACGCTTCAAGACCTGAAACTCTTCAACTTGCCTGACCTGCGTCGCAAGCAACACTGAGTGGCTTCAGCAGCCTCCTGGGGCATTGCTGACTGTGTTTCTGCTTGCCTCAAACCTGCATTGCGCTGCGCGCTGCCACAACTGTGAGCTTTGCTTCCTGGAAAAGGGCTTCCTTCTGCGTCGCGTCCAACTCTGAGCTGCTGCCAGTCTTAGCGGCCGCGCGGCGCAAGCCCGCAGAGGCGGACATGGACTGTAGAGACGCTGCGCGGCCTGATTTGCACGAAGGAATCAAGGGCAGAGCTTCTGCCAGCTCCACTACTGCGGCGGACAAAGCAGCGTCAGCGGACTCTAAAGCAGGCAGCTCCGATCGCAAGGCAGCGCCGGCGCCAGCATCGTAGGACTCCACAGCAACTGCAAAGTATTTGTCTCGAGCGTCCCCACTCTTTGCAGCTACGGCGCAGGACTCCAACACAGCCTGCATTGCTGGCCCCCGCACTTCCAAGGAACGCACACCGTACAGCTGCCGGCCGCCCAACGAGCCATGCACTGGGTGCGGCTTGGTCATTACAAGCTTTACCCCACGCGCAAGCGCTGTGCCTGGCAAGGGCACCTTCACGCGCTGCAGGGCGTTGGAGTCTGTTGAGAACACATCTGTCCAGCGACTTCCATCAGCGCTGACCTCCACTGAGAAGGTAGACGGCGCGTACTCGAAATCCACAACAAGCGCAGACACGCGCGCTGGCTCTCCCAAGTCAACAGATAAGGTTACAGGCCCCGGCTCGTCCAGCTTAGAAGCCCAAAAACTTGAGGCCACGCCGTCTACAGCAAGCACAGCCCCATGCCCGGAGTCCAGCGTTGAGCTTGCAACAACAGACGCCCCTGCTGCGGCATCGGCAACTTGAGGAGCAAGCCCTGTTTGGCTCAAGCACACACCGCCAGCACCAAGCTTCACTTGACCATTGCCTTGCAGCTCCCACTTGTCCTGCAAACCATCACACGCTGCAAGCGTCAAGACCTCGCCAGCAGCAGCACGGTCAACTGTAGCGCCCAAGCACTTACCAGAGCCAGCATTCGTTAGCGCGCCACCAGGCGTCAAGCTCCAAATTTCACGTCCGTCCATGGCAGCCACAGAGTCGCTGCAAGCTTCCAGATACGCAGCAGCGCCTGAACCGACAAGGCACATTTCCTGCGGCGAAGTAACTCCGCTGATCAGCATGAAGCTGGCAGGGGGCCCGGCGGCGGCCCGTGCAACAAGCGCAGAAGCAACACAAACACGCCACATGTTGTAAGTGAGCCGAAAGCGGTTGGCTGTCAAAGTCTGACTGAATTTGCTAGACTCAGCACACACACTCACACAGCGCAGAAACCTGCATACGTGATTGCGCGGGAGGTTCCGCGCGGAAGCACGGGCGGCGTGAAGCCTGACAAAAAGAAAGGATATGTTTTTTCAAAAGAAAAATTGTGCGACCCAAGCATCTGATCCCCAACAAGTTGAGCTGCAAAAGCACACGACGCAAGACGCGTTGGGACCAACAGGGTTTCGCTCGCCGCACGCCTGCACGCATGCCTGTTCGCGCGCCTGCGCGGAAGCTGGCACGCCCGCGCACACACACGCGCGCAAACCCGCTTGCCGGCGCGCACGCCCGCGCACGCGCACCCGTACGCCCGCGCTGTCGCCCGTGCGTGCACCCGTTCACCCGCACGTGCGCCGGCACGCACATGCACAAGCATTCAACGCTTCAAGACCTGAAACTCTTCAACTTGCCTGACCTGCGTCGCAATCAACACTGAATGGCTTCAGCAGCCTCCTGGGGCATTGCTGACTGTGTTTCTGCTTGCCTCAAACCTGCATTGCGCTGCGCGCTGCCACAACTGTGAGCTTCGCTTCCTGGAAAAGGGCTTCCTTCTGCGTCGCGTCCAACTCTGAGCTGCTGCCAATCTTAGCGGCCGCGCGGCGCAAGCCCGCAGAAGCGGACATGGACTGTAGAGACGCTGCGCGGCCCGAGTTGCACGAAGGAATCAAGGGCAGAGCTTCTGCCAGCTCCACAACTGCGGCGGACAAAGCAGCGTCAGCGGACTCTAAAGCAGGCAGCTCCGATCGCAAGGCAGCGCCGGTGCCAGCATCGTAGGACTCCACAGCAACTGCAAAGTATTTGTCTCGAGCGTCCCCACTCTTTGCAGCTACGGCGCAGGAACCTCCAAACACAACACCAGCCTGCATTGGCTGGCCCCCCACTTCCCCCCCCACAAGGAACGCAACATCCGTATAGCTGGCCCCGGCGCCACCAACGAGCCACATGCACTGGGTGCGGCTTGGTCATTTTACCAGCTTTACCCACGCGGCAAGCGCTGTGCCTGCAAGGCCACCTTCACTCGGCTGCGGGGACGTTGGAGTCTGTTGAGAAAACACATCCTGTCCAGCGACTTTCCATCAGCGCTGACCTCCACTGAGAAGGTAGACGGGGCGCGTACTCGAAATTCCACAACAAAGCGCAGACACGCGCGCTGGCTCTCCCAAGTCAACAGATAAGGTTACAGGCCCCGGCTCGTCCAGCTTAGAAGCCCAAAAACTTGAGGCCACGCCGTCTACAGCAAGCACAGCCCCATGCCCGGAGTCCAGCGTTGAGCTTGCAACAACAGACGCCCCTGCTGCGGCATCGGCAACTTGAGGAGCAAGCCCTGTTTGGCTCAAGCACACACCGCCAGCACCAAGCTTCACTTGACCATTGCCTTGCAGCTCCCACTTGTCCTGCAAACCATCACACGCTGCAAGCGTCAAGACCTCGCCAGCAGCAGCACGGTCAACTGTAGCGCCCAAGCACTTACCAGAGCCAGCATTCGTTAGCGCGCCACCAGGCGTCAAGCTCCAAATTTCACGTCCGTCCATGGCAGCCACAGAGTCGCTGCAAGCTTCCAGATACGCAGCAGCGCCTGAACCGACAAGGCACATTTCCTGCGGCGAAGTAACTCCGCTGATCAGCATGAAGCTGGCAGGGGGCCCGGCGGCGGCCCGCGCAACAAGCGCAGAAGCAACACAAACACGCCACATGTTGTAAGTGAGCCAAAAGCGGTTGGCTGTCAAAGTCTAAGTCTGACTGAATTTGCTAGACTCAGCACACACACTCACACAGCGCAGAAACCAGGGCGGGTTGCGCGTGGACGCACGGGCGGCGCGACCAGCAAAATAGAGCCTGACAAAAAGAAAGGATGTGATTTTTAAAATTTGTGCGACCCAACGATGTGTTACACACTCTCCTATTAGCTTGCCTACAGCTGGTCAAAGCTGAACAGTCAAACTGCTCTCCTCAACAAGTTGCGCTGCAAGAGCACACAACGCAAGACGCGTTGGGATCACAACAGGGTTTCACGCTAGCCGTACGCCTGTTCGCGCGCCTGCGCGGAAGCTGGTACGCCCACGCACACACACGCGCGCAAACCCGCTCGCCCGTACGCACGCCCACGCACCTGCACCTGTACGCCCGCACGTTCGCCCGTGCGTGCACCCGTTCACCCGCACGTGCGCCCGCACGCACACGCACAAGCATTCAATGCTTCAAGACCTGAAACTCTTCAACTCGCCTGACCTGCGTCGCAATCAACACTGAATGGCTTCAGCAGCCTCCTGGGGCATTGCTGACTGTGTTTCTGCTTGCCTCAAACCTGCATTGCGCTGCGCGCTGCCACAACTGTGAGCTTTGCTTCCTGGAAAAGGGCTTCCTTCTGCGTCGCGTCCAACTCTGAGCTGCTGCCAGTCTTAGCGGCCGCGCGGCGCAAGCCCGCAGAGGCGGACATGGACTGTAGAGACGCTGCGCGGCCTGATTTGCACGAAGGAATCAAGGGCAGAGCTTCTGCCAGCTCCACTACTGCGGCGGACAAAGCAGCGTCAGCGGACTCTAAAGCAGGCAGCTCCGATCGCAAGGCAGCGCCGGTGCCAGCATCGTAGGACTCCACAGCAACTGCAAAGTATTTGTCTCGAGCGTCCCCACTCTTTGCAGCTACGGCGCAGGACTCCAACACAGCCTGCATCGCTGGCCCCCGCACTTCCAAGGAACGCACGCCGTACAGCTGCCGGCCGCCCAACGAGCCATGCACTGGGTGCGGCTTGGTCATCACAAGCTTTACCCCGCGCGCAAGCGCTGTGCCTGGCAAGGGCACCTTCACGCGCTGCAGGGCGTTGGAGTCTGTTGAGAACACATCTGTCCAGCGACTTCCATCAGCGCTGACCTGCACTGAGAAGGTAGACGGCGCGTACTCGAAATCCACAACAAGCGCAGACACGTGCGCTGGCTCTCCCAAGTCAACAGCTAAGATCACAGGCCCCGGCTCGTCCAGCTTAGAGGCCCAAAAACTTGAGGCCACGCCGTCTACAGCAAGCACAGCCCCATGCCCAGAGTCCAGCGTTGAGCTTGCAACAACAGACGCCCCTGCTGCGGCATCGGCAACTTGAGGAGCCAGCCCTGTTTGGCTCAAGCACACACCGCCAGCACCAAGCTTCACTTGACCATTGCCTTGCAGCTCCCACTTGTCCTGCAAACCATCACACGCTGCAAGCGTCAAGACCTCGCCAGCAGCAGCACGGTCAACTGTAGCGCCCAAGCACTTACCAGAGCCAGCATTCGTTAGCGCGCCACCAGGCGTCAAGCTCCAAATTTCACGTCCGTCCATGGCAGCCACAGAGTCGCTGCAAGCGTCCAGATACGCAGCAGCGCCTGAACCGACAAGGCACATTTCCTGCGGCGAAGTAACTCCGCTGATCAGCATGAAGCTGGCAGGGGGCCCGGCGGCGGCCCGCGCAACAAGCGCAGAAGCAACACACACGCGCCACATGATTCAAGAGAGCCAGCGGGCTCAAACCCTGCTTCCTCTTCAACTGGCTGGCACAATGGATTGCCACGCGCCTGCGCTTACCACGCGCAACACGACGGGGCGCGCGGCCCTGAAGCTCATCCAGCTCCGCTCAGGCTGAGCATCTTGCGCACAGACACAAGCGCCGAGCGTCTTGCGGAGCGCAGAACAGCTTGAAGACAGATGTCAAGCCACTTGCGCGCAGCAGCTGGCAGAGCGCAACTTGCGCGCAGCAGCCTGGAACAATGCAGCTTGCGCAGACACTGCCATGTTTCCTCTCGTAGGACGATGAGATGGAGCTCTCATGCGAGCATACACATGACATTGAGCGTCGCCGCGCGCGGACACGCCCGCTTCATCAATGTAAGAACGCTTGGGGAAAAATGCTTTCGGGCCAATTGTCCTCCAGGGTGTTTTTTTTTTGCAGGGCTCCACGCCTTCTTATTTTTTGCCTTGGTTGCGCTCGTCTTGATGCGGTGGCCGTGAAGGCAGCAAAAAAGATTTAATTCGGCGGCTCAAGTTGTTCCAAGCGAATAGCGAGTGACTTCCGCACACGAAAGACACGTTCTGCGCATCTATGTTGACAGCGCTGCTTGCTAGCTTGGCAGCTGCTAAGTTTTCCGTCAGGACTGTCTGGCACGAATCCAGAAGTACAGTCCACACACTACGGTCCAGGGGGAATCAAAGCAGAAGACAACTTCCAAAGCCCATTCCGCAAGTAATAGAATCGACACGGAGCCACAGCGAGAGCGCTTTGACACGCACGAATTCGCACAGCGCCACAGCGAGAGCGCGTCGACACGCACGACCCCCGAGAGGGTTCATCCGCGCGCCGCAAAAACGGAAAAAACCTCGAGCTTTTGCAGCTCGACCACACCGATCCCCGCAGAGGGTCGTGCGGGCAGATCAGAAATTGCAAAAAACTTTGAGCTTTTGTACGCCGATCCGCGCAGAGGGTCGCAAACCCGATCGACGATCAAAATCCTGCCCCGGCGCCCTAGAAAGCTAAACTTAACTTACATAGCTGCTCAGGCCGAAGCGCTATGCACTTGGCCCTCGCAGAGGGTCGCGCGGGCAGATCAGAAATTGCAAAAAACCTTGAGTTTTTGTACCTTGACCACGCCGATCCGCGCAGAGCTGCGCAGCGTGCGCTCCCTTTTCCAATGGACAAGCGCACAAGTGGCGGGCCACCCGCTTGTCAAACCCTCACCAAGTTGGCTGCAGAGCTGCGCAAAGCAATGTTTGCGGCTAGCGCAGGTGGACTGCGCCGCCTACGCGCAAGCCCGACAAACCCGATCGATGATCAAAATCCTGGCTCTACGCTTGGCTCTCGGCTCTGCGCGCGCTTGGCTCTACGCGCTTGGCTCTACGCGCTTGACTCTACGCGCTTGGCTCTACGCGCTTGGCTCTACGCACTCGTCACAACAGCCAGCAGTCCTGCGCAAGTAGTTCACCTCTTTTTGCCGCTGGCGACCAGTACACCGGGCTGCCCCCAACCCAAGCCCGGCGCACCCTTAACCCTGACAACACAGCGGTCCTGGGCACTCATACAAGCAACTCAACACTACAAGCGCAAACGTTGCTGTTTTTGCGATGGACCACACACACACAGGAGTGTGAGAGGGGCGTGCGCAAGTGACTCGTACGCAAGTTGGTCCGAGAGCTCCGCGCACGGAAGAATCCTTCGCGATGCTTTCGGGAAAAAAGGCGCGCTGTCGCCTCGCCTACGCCTTGCCGTCTTGCGTGTTTGAGTTAGCTCCGGGCGCGCGCGCGGGCCTGCGCTTAAGCTCAATGTTTGTCGGTGTTGCCCGACGGTTTCCCCGCTAAGTTCCGCTGTCTGTCTCTTGGCGGCACGGCGGCACGCAAGCGCTTAGGCACAACCGCTTCCCGCTTCCAAGCAGCAATTGTTGACTCGCAACCCTAGCCCAGTCACGCTTCTTTCCTGCGCTTTTGAGCTTTGGGCTTGGCCAAGCATTTCAAGTCGAGCAAGAAGCTTCACTTCGCAAACTGCGCCCGCACGCGCGCAGCCGCACCGCGAACACCCTCTTGGATGATATCGTTCACGTTGTTTGCAAACACAAGGGACTCCTTGAGCATTGTTTCACGCAAGAGTTCCTCGCGCAAGCCACGCCGCTGTTGCATGTCCTGCGAGCCACCAACGCGTAAGCGCCGAACCTGATGAACAGGCGGTGTCCTCCACCATTGCAAAGGCGGTCGGGTATTTTTTGGCGCTTGGGGCAATATCGACATTGACCTAGAACTGGGCCAGTCTCTTCCCCCCGATTATCCGTGGCAGCGGCCTGCGGCGGCAGCTTGCGCTGGCTCGCTTGCAAAAAACTAGAACGGGCTCTGCCCTTGGCATCTCTCCGCAAGTAGCGGGCGCTGTAACTTGCAACTTGTTCTTCAAGAGCTAGGCAAGCAACACATCAACTCAGCGCAAGGATGGTTTGCCAGCGCGCCAGACTCAAGCTCGCGAGCTGCAAAATCGCTGAAGCGGCGCAGAGTTTCCTGGGCCTAGCACTCTGAAAGACAGGGCGACAAAAAAGGAGATTGGGCGCCTTGCCTTCTGCGCGCTTGAACGCAGCACTTCATCACGAGCATCTTCCAACAAACGAACATCTTCCTTGCCACCAAAACAAAACCCGCCAGAGAAAGCGGCACCCAGCAACTTGCCTTTATTTCCGCTGCGCTTGTCTCCACTTCCGGCCCTTGCACTTGGACCTTAACTGTCCTTGCGCTGCCTTGCGAGCCTTGACTGGCCAACGCACCGAGAAGCGGCTGCTGCACAAATGAGAACGGCCTTGCGGTGAGCGCTAAACAATGACACCACAAGGCGAGTTGCCCAGACCCGCCTTTTCAACGAGGACAAAGCCTCAACTACGCCCACAAGCCACGCGCAGCACTGACGCAGCACTAACTAACCGCTGGGTCATCCAACAAGGCTAAAACACGCCCAATTGCTGCCCCAACCTTGCGCGCGTTTGCGTCAGCAGCAAGAGAGGATAAGGTCGAGCTTGCAGCACTGGCCTTGCCCTTCGCCTCTCCTGCCACTGCTCACTGCAGAAAAATCAAACTTGCGCGCGTCGCATCTCACGCAAGGCTGCAGCTGAAATTGCTTTCTTGAACTGCACCAATGTGGCCTGCTTTGACAGAAGGGACATTCTCTTGTGAAACAAATCACCGCAGCCTTCTCCCGCTTTTCATCACGAGACTCGTGCTCCCGTACGAGAGCGCCAATCTACACGAAATGGACCGCAACCACCCCGCAAAACACGAGAGTGCAGCCGCACCTCAGGATGCGGCTGCAGCGGGGGGTCCTGTCGCATCTCAAAACCACACAGAAAGAAGTCCTCAAGCTTGCAGCAGATCTTGCCAAAGAAAGCCTCAGTCACGCTGCGCGCAAGCAACCCTCGTGTCTTTCTGGCACAACTTGCACACGCATCTCTGCGCCAAGGAACTGCAACCCAGCTTCTTCGTCCAAGCGCCCTCCTGACACGTCTGGCCTGCAGCTTGCTTGCTCAACGTCACTGCACAACACAAGCGGGCAGGGGCAGAGCACACCAAGCCACGCCAAGGGCAAGCTGAAGCCAACTCAGCAAAATGAGAAAAAGGCCAACCATGCTCCCAAAGCACTTTCACGCGCTCCAATCCAATCCCACACAACGCCCCTTCTCTAACAGGCTGGACAAGGTTGAAGATCAAGATGTGTTTC
>CAUJNA010000071.1:0-97500 GCA_963377175.1 Effrenium voratum
ACGCACGCACGCACGCACGCACGCACGCACGCACAAAGATGTAGAGATGCACAGACACAGACACACACACACACACAGAGACTCACGCACACACACGCACAGACACACCCACACACACAGACAATCACACAAAGACAGAGACGCACACATACAGGGCCGCATGGCTCCGGAAGTGCTCTGCTTCCGGATCATCAATTGTCAAAGCACAGCGCTGTATTGCTTGAGGATGACTCAAGGGGCTCCAGAGCAAGACGCTGCGAGCACTTGATATTTATGATGTCGCGTGTCCCAGGCTTTGCGCGCGTTTGCCAGCATGAAAGTCGTGTCCAGGAAGGTCATAGGCTATTCAGCGGATGTTTTTGGTGCTGACTCATGACCCCCTTGTCGCTCCCAAACAGGCGACAGACCGCTGGCTCGCGTTGTCCTTTGCTTGTGTGCTGAATCCAGGATCGACCAGACCAGCAGAACGTGAATAAGTGTCCTTTGTTACTCGCACCTTATTTGCTGCCAATCGGAGCAAGTCTTCAGGTGGAGAGGCACAATGAGGCGCAGCGACAAGAGAGACGTCAGCAGCAGAAAGCGGCGGAGGAGGTCGTAGATGCCCAGGAGGCTGCGGCCGCTGGAGCCGCGGCAGAAGTGGAGGTTGACGCGCAAAAGTCGACGGTGCGGGGCTTGGCGTCGTCGTGAGCATCGCGAAACACTGTGGCTGTGGGTCAAAACTAATGGGATCCCACTTTGGGGTAGGTGCACCACCCATTTTAGTCTATTATAGTGGGGATTGGGATGTTCACCGGGGGTACGGGCTTTTGACCCATGGCCATGTGGCCAACTTGAATGGCTGTTTGGCAATTTTTGGGGCTGTGTGTCTTTGTTGCTATGGCAGATGCAGACAGAGACACGGACGCAGACACAGACGCAGACGCAGACACAGACGCAGACACACATAGATACACACAAGCATGCAGACACAAACACACACACACACAGACAGAGAGAGAGAGAGCGCCACACATACAGAGAAATATGCTCAAGCAGACAGGCAGGCAAGCAGGCAGGCAGGCAGGCAGGCAAGCAGGCAGTTGGATTCTTGTTGCCTAAGACGACTCGCTTTGTGGAATACGGCCACGGCTACAAATAGATGCAAGTGAGAACTCTGCTTGCATTCGCTTGAGGTTGACGCTCCGGCGAAGACTTTCACGCAGGACGGTCCGGGGGCACTGGCTGCAATAAGCGAAGGCATATCTTGTTGGTTCGTCGCTTTGTGCATTCTGTGAGACCCTACCATCCACGAATCTAGTGAACAAAAGTCAGTCTCTCAACCTGCGGCTTCAATGCGTGCCGGGGGGGGGGCTCTTCGCTCTCTGTTCTCATCCCAAACTCTGGATGCCTGGGCTGCTTGAGCGGTCAAGTCAACCCATGAAGGGCACTGACACGCAGGCCCCAACAAAGATGAACGACCCACAGAGTTACTTCAGCCCTACGTTGCCCCATCAAGTCGGTGAGTAACTTGGAAGCCTGGGAGTCTCCACCACCACCAGCCAGTCGGTCGGTCAGTCGGTCGGTCAGTCAGTCAGTCAGTCAGTGAGTCAGTCAGTCAGTGAGTCAGTCAGTCAGCGAGTCAGTCACAAGCTTGTCCATCAGCAGGACGAGATTGAGGACCTGCTCGCAAAGTTGGACATGTTCCTCGGAATCATCAGATGGGGTTATCCAGTGCTCCAGCGTTGCCGGAGTGTCTTGATGCCTAACTGTGTTTGCAGGGGCGTCCATAACCGCTTCCGCGACTTTTGTGTCGCATCTCCCTTCTCTGCCAGGCAAAGCTCCCGTGCTCATGTCTTTTGGGACAGAGAACGAGTAGCACACAAGGAGGAGCTGAAATTGGATTGACCGACTGGTTCCTACCCCGCGAAGCCACGTCACCCGCGGTCGAAGTTCGACCCCGAGCGTTCAGAGCAAAGGTGGGTCCTTTGTGCGGCTTCCTGAACATTAAGCTTTCATCCGCATGAACACGTACTTGTGTGATATCCAGCTTTTGCTTGTCCTCAAGCTGTCAAAAAGGCAAGACATGGTTGTAGCCCAGATGGCAAACTTGGCTTAAGGCAAGCCCGACCGGACTTGAACGGACTGAATACGCTCGACTTAGCCTTAAATCGGGAGTCCAATCGCTCTAGTTTTGAGGTGGTCCAATATAAACGCTTGAGGAAGCTAGCCCGGACTAGCCCGAATTAGCCCGAATTAGCCCCAAGCAACTCACCAAAACGAGTCATGCCATCTCTGTCCAGCTGAGTTTCCGGATCACCAACTTACCAGGGTTGTTCGATGTCACGGTACCTAGGAACCTTCTTTAAGTGAATTGGTCATTGACATGCGTCCCCATGGTATCACAGAAGTGGACCATACGACCCGAAATTTGGACAGCCGCGCTTTTGCTGTGGCAAACTCGCAGGGGCGCGTGCGAAAAACTGAGGTGTTGCGGCGATGCTCCACCCCTGCTTGTGGGATGAGGCGTGGGTCAAAACCAATGGTACCATTTTGGGGTAGGTGCACCGCCCATTGTAGAACCTATTTTTGTGGGGATTGGGATGTTCGCTGGGGGGCCCAGGTGGGGCTGTAGAAGGCCTTGGTCATTGCCAGGGGATGATGGGATGCTCGGTAACATAAGACGTTTGACGCATCCAGAAGCACACGTTGCAGGGTGCAACGCGTTTCGTCCCCAGGCCACGCCACTTCCCTCCCACATCTTGTCAGAGACAACTCATTCATGGATCGGCATCCGGTGTCCTTTCTGACATGAAGACTTTGCCGCACGTTTATGACCATGTTCCAAATAGATTTGCAATGCTTCAGTGTTTTGCTTCGCGTGGCGGTACCAGCACCATGGTGTACTCATTTTGTACTTGGCCCCAAATTGTGGTTTTCCTTATGGCGTCCCTGTAAAACACGGCCAAAAATGGGCTCCCTGAAAAAAGACAGACCCAAGTTGGGTTGCAAACACGCTAGGTGCAATGAGCGAGGCGAGTCGAGACGCGGCGTGAGCCAAAGCCTCGAAAACGAAGATGTTATTTGCGCGCCCTTAGGCCCTTCCGGGTTCCGTAGGTACCGATTGTTGCTTCAAGAGGAAGCGGACACCACGCCCTTCAAACGTTTGTTTTTTGGTTTCCGTGTCGTTTTAAGACAAACCCGTGAACTGGAGTTTGCTTGTTGAGCACTGGAGTCCAGGTGACTCGGTGTAACGTAGTCGTTTGTTTGAACCAGGGCATTCCAAACGGCTCCCTTTGGTTTCGCTTGACCACAAAACCGCATCGGAAAGGAGGGAGTTCCCTACCATCCGTACACGATCATCTGTTGCTTGTTCAGCGGCGCGCTTGGAACAACATGGCGACGGGGGGGGGTGGGTAATCCGAACCCTTTGATGGGACTCTGTTTTCAGGGATTCCGCGCTAAGGTTTTGCCTTCCAAAGCTCTCCCAGATTCTTGGTGCTGGGTAAAGAAGTAGCTTCATTTGTGGGTCGATGGCGCTGTATCGCAGTACGTTCGATTGGCCGCCCCAGCAACAGGATGAACAATTGGATCAAGCACTACAAAAGAAGGCCTTCCAAGTTGTGGCGGCTTTCAGTGTTTGTTGAACACTGCTTGATCATCGGCATGGGACCTGCTAGCGATGCAAACTGTTTACATCTAAACCGAATGATCTTAAAGTACTACTGTGGATGGACAAAATCCGCTCGCACCGCCTAAGAAGCCATGGTTGAAACCCATACTGTTTGTTGGTTGCAGGGGAATCGAATCATTGCAGAGTTTCTGAACGGTGGTGAAACCATCCATCACGATGAGCCAACGAGCTGGCACTTTGGGAGGTTTTTTGGCGGTGAAGGGGGGCTTTGTCAATCCCAGGTTTCCCGGTGTCGTGGTTTTCTTGCGGTGAATTCCGGGTTGCGAGCGGCATGCAGTGCTGCAGGTCCATGCCAAGCAACGACTTAATGCTGGATTCAATCCGCATTTGAAGGGCCCGAAAGGTGACGCGCGGGTATTGCTGGGGATAGACCAGCTATTCACATCCCTTCTTGGCACTTGTTTCATTTTTGCCACCCGTCCCGAGCGGCAGTGCTCCAACGAATGGGGCCGAGCTCGCAGCCAGCTGCCTATCGCAAGCTCAAGCGGGCGGGATGCCTCCCGTGGAGCTTCCGATGGGGGAGGCAGGGGGTTGAAAGCTGGGCAAACTTTCCCATCGGCTTTTCCTTGTATCCCAGTTGGGAACTGCTTCGGCTTGCCGTGGAGCTGATCGCTGATCCATCTGTTCTTTTTTTGCTTCTTTTCATTATTTGCTTGTTTGTTTGTTTGTTTGATTGTTTGTTTGTTTGTTTGTCTGTCTGTCTCTCTGTTTGTTTGTTTGTTTGTTTGTTTGTTTGTCTGTCTGTCTGTCTGTTTGTTTGTTTGTTTGTTTGTTTGTTTGTTTGTTTGTTTGTTTGTTTGTTTGTTTGTTCCTTTGGGCCTAACGTGCGAGCCTGGATCTAAGGCTCCTGCATTTGGGGGTTGCCGATGGGTCTATGTCTAAGGCATGAGGTGGCTGGTTCCAAGCTGAGAACACAACCGGTCGTGTTGAAAGGGGCTTGTTTGTCATCAAACCAACGTTGTTAGCTTTTCCAGTCCTTCCCGCTTGAGTTGGCAAGCAGCAAACCGCTCTTCAGCTCTTGCCCTGCAATGTATATGGGCACCTCTTTTGGGTGGTTTTCAAGGGGGAAGCTAATGGCAAGGCCGCCATTCTGAGTGGCTCCCTATGTTGAAGAGACACCCATACTGTGGATGGACGAAATCCTGCACCAGTTTGAAACCATGGTTGAAACCATAACGTTTGTTGGTAATTACAGGGGAATCGAATCATTCCAGGGTTTCTGAACGGTGGTGCTTTCGCAACCATCCACAGTATGTCTACACCCATAGGTTGATCAAAAGGTCCCTAAAACATGGGATGATCCGTTAGGGAGATCACCCAAACAGACGACTTTCACCATGGGAACATTGATCAACAAGTCTATTTGTTGGAACGGATCGGAATCCCTGTAAATGGGTCGTTTTTCCTTTGGTTTCCCTTCAATCTAACCCCCCTTCAAAAACAAACACGCGACACACCCATATCTGCAAACTGGACAGGCGGGGGGAATGGAACTCAGTCGGCTAGCGGAGGCCTCTTTAGAGGAATGGCAGCAAGCCGCCTCAGAGCTCGAGCAGGCGGGGAGGGAAGATCTGGGTCTGTCTCTCTGTTTTTTTTTGTTGGACCACCCCCCCCCCAAGAAAAAGAAGAGAAGAAGAAAAACGATTTTTGTTTTGGGTCATAACCCACTACTTGTATGTGTGTCTCTTTCTTTGTAGGTTGGAGGCCCCCAAAATGGTTGGTTTCCTCTTGGTTTCGCTTTTCAACCCACCAAAGAAAAGGGGTAGCACCACCCCAGAATGGGGGGTTTTGTGCTGAGGGTTGGCTTTTCAAATAAGAACAGACAAGGTAACTCACAAAGCAACAGCCACATACGGGCGTCTTCCAATCGGGGACCCGCCCAACACATGTGAGTTTTCTTTTGGGTTGCCTGAGGGGCCAGCATTGTGAAAAACTCAGCTCAATAATATATATATATATATAGTATACAAATATCCCTTGCCGCTCGGCTGGCTCTGAGGTGGATCAGACCATCCAGGAACTCCGCGAGGAGTTTGGGAAAGACAGTTGACTGGGCCATGCGAACCCCCCAAAAAAGATGGTTTTTTGGGGGAGGGCGACTATGGGAAATCTAGCAAAAAGCGGAATTGCGGTTGCTGTGTATTGTTGCGAAGTGATCGGCCAGAATGACCGGAGAATGGACATGGTGAATACATTGTTTATGTGGCTTCTCCTTTTGCTGCCCGATCTTCTTTTTCTGCCTCTGCACGGACATCAAGAAGTGGCCAACTCGCCCTTTTAACCCCCCCCCCCCCCACGCCGTTCTGGCAGGGCTTTGCATCGATTTGAGTGACAATGGGTCTTGCCAGAAGGTGGAGACATCATAGTTTAGCAGTCCACCTGGAAACCCTGACGACCTCATGATCTTTGCACCATATGCCTGTTTGGGCCCAAAGCTAAGCAACTCTCGCATGCAGCTCTAGGTCTGCGTGCAGTCTTTTTTGTTGCCTGTGTTCGGTCCCTGGAAAAATCAAAGTTTTCAGCAAGGCAGCTTGACACTGGGTGGTCGTTGCTTCTTTAGCTTGCGTACAACAAGATGGAAAGGAACACCACCATGTTCGATTTTCCCCCGATTTTGAAAGGTTGTAACGAGCAGATGAGGATCAAAGGATCTGTGCCGATAGTGTGTCCAGGAGCTTCGAACATTCGAGGTGCGCAGAGGCATCATTGCTGACAGGCGCATGCGAGAGCTTCGGGCCCAAAAGCAAGGGGAACTTTGGTCTTGCGATCAGCGGCAGCGTGACTGTTTTCCAGGATCTCCGACCTCAGCCATGCAAAACGGTCCTTTGATTTATTGGGGGGGGTGCGACACCCATGAAAAGGGTTTCGTTTTCAGTTGGTGATTTGTCATTCATCCGGACATGTCAGGGCGTCCTGTCAGGCTTCAGGACAACGTCAAGGTACTTGTGATCAGAGACCCAAATTCTTTGAGGGATTCTTTTGAACATTGCATGAGTTTTTATCTTGATATGGCCATATGAACAGGTGATTCTTCAGCTACTGATTCTGAGCTCGATATGCAGGATGCTGGAGATGCAGGTGATGCTGCAGGCGATGTTGGATGCAGGCAATGTTGGAGATGCTGGGGATGCTGGAGATGATGGAGATGTGCAGAAGATGTAGGGGGTGATGGAGATGCAGGGATGCTGGGAATGCTGGATGTGCAGGTGATGCCAGATATGGAAGAATGGCAGGAGATGCAGGATGTTGCTGGAGATGCAGGGTGATGCTGCAGATGCAGGGGAGGCTGCAGGGAATGCAGGGAATGCAGGGAATGCAGGGAATGCAGGGAATGCAGGGAATGCAGGGAATGCAGGGAATGCAGGGAATGCAGGGAATGCAGGGAATGCAGGGAATGCAGGGAATGCAGGGAATGCAGGGAATGCAGGGAATGCAGGGAATGCAGGGAATGCAGGGAATGCAGGGAATGCAGGGAATGCAGGGAATGCAGGGAATGCAGGGAATGCAGGGAATGCAGGGAATGCAGGGAATGCAGGGAATGCAGGGAATGCAGGGAATGCAGGGAATGCAGGGAATGCAGGGAATGCAGGGAATGCAGGGAATGCAGGGAATGCAGGGAATGCAGGGAATGCAGGGAATGCAGGGAATGCAGGGAATGCAGGGAATGCAGGGAATGCAGGGAATGCAGGGAATGCAGGGAATGCAGGGAATGCAGGGAATGCAGGGAATGCAGGGAATGCAGGGAATGCAGGGAATGCAGGGAATGCAGGGAATGCAGGGAATGCAGGGAATGCAGGGAATGCAGGGAATGCAGGGAATGCAGGGAATGCAGGGAATGCAGGGAATGCAGGGAATGCAGGGAATGCAGGGAATGCAGGGAATGCAGGGAATGCAGGGGGATGCTGGAAGGAATGCTGGAAGGAATGCTGGAAGGAATGCTGGAAGGAATGCACGAGGGAATGCAGGGAGCGCTGGAGATGCAGGCGATGCTGGAGATGCTGGGGATGCAGGCAATGCAGGGGATGCAGGGAAGAGAGGGAAGATGCAGGGGATGCAGGTGATGCAGCAAACGCATGAGATGAAGAGGTGCTGGAGATGCAGGCGATGCAGGCGATGCAGGCGATGCAGGTGATGCAGGTGATGCAGGGGATGCAGGGAACGCGGAGATGAAGAGGTGCTGGAGATGCAGGCGATGCAGGTGATGCAGATAATGCAGGAGATGAGGAGGTGCTGGAGATGAAGGCGATGCAGGTGATGCTAGAGATGCAGGGGATGTTATGCTTGGATGCTGTTGGATGCTGCTCGGGTTTTTTCGACTTTTGGAGGTTTGATTCCTTCCATAATTGTCCCCTGTTCTCCATGAGCCGTGCTGGACTTCCATCAGTGCGGCACAGGACAATCCTTCACGCCCGACTGAAGGCTTCCCTTCAACAGATCAAGTGCAGGTCTGCAGCTTTGGGGTTGTCCCCCCAATCCCCGCCCCCCCCCCCCCCCCCAAATCCTTCCTTTCTTACAACATGGGAGGCATAGTTACGCGAGGAGTGCGGATTTTCCTTTCCCTCGCAGGGAAGCGCTGCTTCGCCAAAGGCTTGCGGCCAACGGCCAGGCTGGGAGGACCCGAAAAGGGTATTTACGCAAAGAGCCTGATGGTTGCCATTCTCGTCCTTCCTTCCTTCCTTCCTTCCTTCCTTCCTTCCTTCCTTCCTTCCCTTCCTTCCTTCCTTCCTTCCTTCCTTCCTTCCTTCCTTCCTTCCTTCCTTCCTTCCTTCCTTCCTTCCTTCCTTCCTTCCTTCCTTCCTTCCTTCCTTCCTTCCTTCCTTCCTTCGCATGTTCTTCACGAGGAGATGACAAAATAATGTGTGCAGGTTTGAGTTGTAGAGAGGTCCGGGAATGTGAATGCTGCTGGACTTTTGGGATGCTGTGATCAGCGATTTTACTGGTTGAAGGAGTGCTGTGAGAGGAGCTCCACCGATCCAACAAAAAGGCCCAGCTGAGTTGAAGATTTGTTTGCCCATTCCAGGCGAGCCACTCTTGGCCGGCAAGGTGAAGCGTTGCCTACTAAAGTTGTAACTGAGAGCTGCTGGGAGTTCGGATGGGTCTCTACCACTTGAGAAGAAACCTCAGATGTGCCTTCTCTGCACAGGTTGTGACGCCACCTGCTACCGCTGGCTTCCGAGAGGTTCGTGTGACAGAAGAATTTGCAGCCGCAACTGCAGAGTTTTCCATGCACCAAGACTAAGCCAAACGAAGCCTAACAACACCCATTGGTAGCGGGGACAGCTGTTGGAACCAAACTCTTTACGTGGCGCTGCGCTGGTCGGCAAAGGAGCAAGCCTCCCCAGAGGCGTTTCTTCGGGAGTTTTGAGCACGGGGAACCAGTTGCTCGACAGTGTTGAAGATGAGGTTGCAGCGGCCAAGGCATGAGATGCGATCTGAGGATTAACAACATGGCCCTGCTTAGATTGTCCGATCTTTGCCAATTTTGCATGTTCCCGGTCATGTCCTAGGTGTAAGGCAGGCTAAATGCCATGAGGCTTCCAGTCCAACCACCAAGCGGCGAACTCTACCAGCAAACACAAAATAGTGCCGTCGATGGACTTTCAACATAATTTCTCCTCAATCTGCCCTCCGCATTTCTTTGACCGATTTCCAGCGGGCATCGAGGCTGAGACTAAAAGCACCTTGGCAGCGAGCGACGGCACGTCCGAGGCCGAAGTTGGGCTGAAATGGGCGTTGCGGCGGTTGGGGCACGAAGCTTTGCCCGAACATCCCGCTTGTCTCTTCTACAACAGGCCTAGCTTGTGGCTTCAACCCTTCATAGCTGGGGGTCCATGGAGAAGTGATGATTCCATGGGAAGCATCTTTGAGCTGCTAGATGGGAGCTTTCTAGAATTGCCGGGTTTCGTAGACGTTGAGAAAACAAAGGACCGTTCCTGCAGCATGGGTCCGCGCTGGGCGCTTGGCTCGCCGTGAGGCCAGCCCTTCCAGAGAGCCAGTGATCTTTAACATGGACGACGAGGTAGGAGCGAAGATGCCTCTGCAGCGCCCCACCTCCCTGGAGGATCCATGGGTTGGGTTGGGAAGTGGATTGCACCTCCGCCGGGGGGGGGGGGGGTTTAGGGAGTTGGTTCAGAACATGACCTAGGCAAGAGGCTTCTCTCGGGTTTATCTTGGCTTGCAGGTGATCTTCCAGTGCACGCCGGATATGGGCAGGATCTTCCCAGAATGCGGCAAGCCCTGTGCGCACATGAGCCTCCTTGGAGCAGTATTGTGTATTTTTTGTTCACCAGACCTCAGCCCCTTTAAAGAGAGGCCAAATAAAGGTTGTTAAGACACTTCCACTCCATGGAATCTGGAGGCACCCTTGTCCTGCAAAAGAGGACGCAGTGGGGTCCAGGGTGGGTGGGGACACGGGGGTTTGTGATCTGTGTGCTTTTTCTTTTGGTTCTCTTTTCAAGAAGGAGTACTGAAAAGCACCCAGCGACCCCGTTGCATTTGGGTACACCTTTTCCCCAAATCCACCTGCTTTTTGTCAATCCATTTCAGAGAGTGGTTGATTTGGATCTGTTTCTTTCCAAATCCCAACTTCATGATTCCCATGGTAGCTTCTTGGCTCACTCTATGAGTCGATGCTCTCGGAAAAATCAAATCGACCTCCCGCGCCGCGGCGGGCGGGGCTTTCATTAAGAGTTTGAATTGCAGGGAACCCCTGGAAACAGTACAATAGTAATTTTGCTTAGAATAATAGTAATAAGTCGTAATCTGAGTTGTGAATTGAAGCTGCAATTGCATGTTCCAAGAGTTTAAATGAGTTGCATGTTCCTAGAAAGCCTCCGGAAACCCAGGGAAACGGATCCGGTTTTCGGACAAGAACGATGCATGGAAAGAATGGACAAGGACTCAACCTCTAGCATTGAATTGTGCGGTTACCTCTATCTTTGACCCACACCCAGGACGGTTTACCTCCAAAGCTTCCCGCCCCGACTGCGGAATCAGCCCGTCTTGAGTGGGAGGATTGGGAGCAGGGCCTGGAGATGCTGTCCACCGCCGGGCACACCCGGGACCGCGCGGCCAGCCTCAGGCGGAGTCCCGAGACGGGATTCCCTTGGGGTGCCAAAGCGGTGACTGGGCAGAAAAATCGGTGGGGACGCCTTAAAATGTTTGGTTCTTCTTCTTTTTCCCCATGTGTTTCCCTGAACAAATCCATCCCAAAAGGGGGAGCATCCAAAAAAGCACACTGCCTGCTTTTTGAGGGTAGCCCTTTTTTGGCTGGTTTCCTGTCCCTTAAGCAATTTTGGGGGGTTCCCAAAAAATCGGCAGACCATGATAAGACTTGCTGCTCCCCCTATGAATCAGGTAGAACCACATACTTTCACTGGCCAACGGGAAAATCGGTTTTGGAATTGCTCACTTGAAACTGGGGGATGTTGGACTCATTCTTGCTGCCTCCACCAAGCCAAATCCTGGCGCATGGCTGTCCACACCTCGTTCTCACTGCCTCCCCTTGCAAACACAGACCCATATGGCACATGGCTAAGATTTTTTGTTGCTGGACGCCCGCAAACATGTCAGGTTGCCGCATGGCTAGCTAACGTTCACATTTAAGTGAAAAGGATGGGCGCTGCTTGAACTTTGAAAGTAACTAGACAAAATCCCTACCGACGGGGTTAAATGCCGTGTTGTCCATCTTGCAGGGATGGACCTTAACCGCTTCCAAAGAGCCTGGTTCACAAATAGCAGTGAATGCCGATGAGCTTCGTGAATTGGCTAAACAGCTATTGAAACAAACTAGCAAGTGGTTCATGATGCTGTGTGCTTGGGATGTTATGAATCACAGAGATTCACATGGACAAAGAATCGGTTAGGAATTCTTCGATGCAAGCGGTACTTCTGCTTTCCGCAACAATTGTGGTGGGCGGCGGGGACCTTTTTATGCTTCCTCCCATCGGGTGACATCTCTGCGGTGCATCAATTCTGTTGCATGTTGCAAGCTCCCAGTCATGCAACACGACACTGCACTGAAGGTATTGAGGAATTCTAAGAGGAACTCCAATGTCAGTTACCAATCCGGGCTTTTGAGTCGCCGAATCCGCGGACCACTCCTCCATGAACGAACATGGCCACATTAGCTAGGCACGACATTTGGCGCAAGGAAACACCCAAGCTCTTGGCTTCTGCTTGGTTTCCTCTTTGAACGACACCAGGGTAGCAAGTGAACAAGAAAGACACCGCCAGCTTGGAAGGGCCGTTTTTTCCCCACTTCGCTTCAGCTTCCCTAGTGGACCCCTCCGGTGTTCTTCCCTCCCGCACCACTGCGCCAGGGCCCACTGGCTGTTTACCGGCAAGGCCGGAAACTCCCCAGCCAAAGCCAGAAGATGAGATTGCTCAGACTACGGGATGTTGGGCCGGCTCAAGATATGCTAGGAACATATAACTATGCATCTGGATGTGGGTCAAATAATAGGTTTGCACCAAAATGGGTTGCCCTCGTAAATGGACTCAAGGACTAAAGCCTGCGGCCTGGTGGTTTAATTTTGACCCATACCCACCCCTCTCTCTATCTCTTTCTATACATATATATATAATATATATATATATAATATATATATATATATATATACACATGGTACGCCACCCCCGCCTTGGTGCTTCGCTTCTCTGCATTTTAGCCACTTTTTTCAGGATTTGTTGTATATGCTTGATAAGCTGCAAGTACAGGCTCTTCTAGCCAGACCAAAATTGGACAGAGTTGTTGAGAAGTGCTACACTTGTGACAAGAGCAGCATACTGCAGAGGCTCCATGGACCATGAAGTTGGACAAATGACCGCAAGAGTTCAACACCTGTTCAGCGGAGAGGCATGCCGGCTCTTAGGGGGCAGTGTGACATCTAAAACGAAACATAAGGAAGGCCACCTCGCCATGCCTTCGGGACATCTTTTGGTGAGCTGTGCAGCAATTTCTCGCTGAGGGGTCTGAAACTCAAGCTCAGGGCTTTCCATCAGTCATATGGCACGCCGTGGTATTGAGGTGGGAGAACCAAATGCATACTTGTGATTGCACAACGTACATTAAAAAATATATATATCTACACACATGTAACGCCCATTGTTTAAAATTATATTCGTACAAATGTGTATGTAAGTATGTATGTATAGATATATTTATACATACACACGTGTGTGTACTATTCAATCTTTGTAATCTTTTGGTCGACTGACCATTTTGTGGTCCTTTGCATCAGTGGAATGCCTGAGTGTTCAGATCGATTCTTCTCAGATCTCAGATCTGCAGCTGGCTCAACCCTGGCTTCAGCCTGTGGCAAATGTTAGAGAGGCAGATCCCCTCTCTGCTAGCTTTCCCAGACCTTTCAAAGGTCTTTCGGCCTGGCTCAGCCTGGCCCACTCGATGCGAAGGTCGTCCTCGAAGCGCTTTTCCGATGCCTCAGCGACTTTTCATACATTTTCAGGGCAATTGGGCTGATTAGCTACTTTGAAAAGTCCTTCCTATCTACTTGCAAAAATTCAAGGCTGCCTTGCCTAAGGCATCACACTTCGGACTGATTGCCTTTCATGTTTTTAACCCTGCGCGGATCAAACAACCACCTGGGCTTGAGACGTGGGCTTGAACCAGCACCTTTTGCTCGCTGTGACGCTCATTAGGGATGCTCTTCGCCCGATCGGGGAGAATCCGCGTCCCAACACCTTGAGGTTTGGGACGGGTCTCACTGCACGCGGAAAGGAAGGGTTGCGAAAAGGTGGGTTAACGGCGCTGCCTTTGGCGCATGTTCCGGCTCCACCAAGTCTTGCTGCTTTTTATTATTATCATTATTATTATTATTATTATTATTTTCGTTTTTTTTTTTTTTTTTTTTTTTTTTTTTTAAATAAGCAAATTAAAGATATGATATTTCAATGTAAGAACAAGCAAAGTTGGCGTTAAAACAACAAAGATGAAGTGTACCAGTCCCAGAAACGCGAAGGTGCAGAAGCCTGGGGCTGTAACAGTCATTTACCGCCTTACGCGAAGAGAACTTCCTGGGGACTCGGGGGGATTCCACAGGTTAAATATGGGATTCCAACTTGTGAAAGCAACCTCGGGTTTTCACGGACCTCGGGGAATGAATCTGCGACGACAAGACGACGGCACTTCTTCCCTTCGCAAAAATCAATATGGGATTGGCTTCCCCGATTCCCGTGCCCATGCAAGGGGACGGGTCAAGCCTCTACCAATTTTAGGGTCACCCTATTCCGCCGGCCTCTTGATGTTGACATCTCAAAACAGAGCGACTGGTCACCCAGCACGATCCGCACGCATCAGCCACAGTTGTTAGTTGTTGCTGGTGTCGCTTGGCATGCCGAGAGAACACATGGTGCTTGTAATGGTACTGGCTGAGCATGTTTGACAGCGCGGCATTTTCTTGTCAGTGGCAGCATGTTTTGTTTTTGACCGTCTTGCTTGAGGGTGGAAACAAGAGAGACACGCCGCGTCAACTAACCAAAATGCCACTCATGCAACAGTCCGTATGCCATTGAAGAAGTGCGCTTGCCATATTTGGCCAGAGAACATCGGCCTTCGCTGGTGATGGAAGCACGGCTCAAGCGAGTCTACAGTCACGTGATTCGAGGCCAGCATAGCAAGGCCTTTTGTCTGAGGTCCACTTGCCCATCCATCGGTATTCCAGGTGCACAATCTGGTGCATTCTCCGCATCCAGACCTCTTCCACCAGCTGGCCAACAAAAAAGGGAGGCCATTCGCCAACATCTCATGCAGGTGCCAGAAATCCAACTCCCTCCCAACAACTTTTGGGAGCCCCGATTTCTCGGGTTTTTCCTTCCCGCCGCTTCCTTCTCGCCGCCTCCTTCCCGCCGTCGCTTCGCCGGACGCCATGATGCAGCCGCCGGCGGTGGCGCCGGGCACCGTGGAGATCGCCGGGGGCCCGAAGCTCAGCCGCTCCGAAGCGCGGCGGCTCCGGGAGGAGGAGACGCGATCCATGCACGAGAGCGACGGGCTTGGGAGGGGCCTGGGATGGGATTGGGATGGGCTTTGGGTATGGGTCAAAATGAAACCAGGATGTGGACCGCTGGTTTTCTCGTCCACGTATCAAAATTTACCAGGGCTTGCGCCATTTTGGGGTTACCCTATTTTTGACCCACAGCCGCATGGCATTCGCTTTTGGGGTTGCTGGCCGGGGTGTTTTTTTTTTGGTGGCCGGCGTGCCTGAAGATTCGCGTTTTTGTGTGCATCTCTTTTTTTGAGGAGCAGCGCAAAAAAGGTCAAAGAGGGTGCCGACCCCTGAGCGTGGATGTTCTGGAAGAGGAATATGGGTATGGGTCAAAGCAAAACCACCGGGAAATGGACCGCAGGTTTGAGTCTTTGGTACGCATTTTTGACCCACAGCCATACAGAGTTGTGAGTTCGGATGCATGTCTCCGAGCTGAGCAACAGCCTGGCACCTGCCAAAGGATATGGTGGAAAACCTGGGGACTTCGGTATCAGATGCCCCCTGAAATGGCCCACGCTGGCTTCAAGCTATAGACTCTAGCCCTTTGTCTTTGTCAAGCAAGCCATTTGCCGTGAATCGTGGTGCTGCGCAGTTCAGAAAGCTCTGATCAAGCTTTCCTCTTGACCAGTAGGAAGCAACGCATGTTTTTCACCAACCAAAACTGGAGAAGGCCGCTTGGTTCTTGCGGATCCATCAGCCGACCAAGAATTGCATCCAAGATGAGCCTCGGGCTCTTTTGCCTCGGGCAAAAGGGGGGGTTGACAGGTTCACACGGGGCAACCGAGTTCCCATAGTTTGGGCACGGATTCTTTCGGTAAAAATAGATGGCTCCAGCATGTTCCGAAGCCAAAGCCCCCCGTTTCTCTGGGCTTGACCGTCACAGACGCAAGCGCCAGGAGGAAGCTGCCAAAGCGAGGTCTGTGGCTGAAGCCTGGAGGCCAGCTGCCGTTCCAGGGATAGGTCTCGAAGAATTTTCGGATTTGGCTCGTGCAATGGCAGAGTGCCATGAGTTGGCTGTTGCCAAGACCGTTTTTGGTATCCCATGGGGTAGGTGAAGTCACCCATTCTAGAACCAATTTTAGCGGTTGGATTGGGTGTTCACCGGAAGGCTAACCGATTTGGATTTTGAAAAGCCCATGGCCATTTTGTCCTTTGTACTTTAGGCTGTTTGTGGGCCTGGGCTGCTTCGCTTCACCCCCGCCTCCCTTCTTGCAGGCTGGGCGGCAGAGCCAAGGTGCCTGACGGAGCTGTCGAGGCCGGTCCCGGTCCGGGAGAATGCACTTCTCTCGCGGTATTGGGCCGTGGGTCAAACAACAGGGTAACACCAAAATGGAACCTGCTTTTTTTCTTTCTTCGAAGCATGGGCTAAAACCTGCGGTCCATATCCTGGTGGTTTAATTTTGACCCCTTGCCCACTTGTTTAACTAAAAACACTGCAAATGAGCTTGGAACCCCAAACAGATGTGCCTCTACAACGATGCTTTTTTCAGGTTCCTTGGTGGCCTTCAGGATTGTACTGAACAAATCTGAACAGTCGGCGCCTTTTCGAGTGGCTTTTGGGGCCAGGAAGAGGACCCTAAGAAGAAGGAGGAACGCGAGCGCTCACGCAGCCGAGAGAAGAAGGCCGCCGGTCACTGGGGCTTCGGGTCTTTGGGTTTTGAGGGGGGCATGGATGCAATGTCTGAGTTGAGGCCACGAGATGCGAGCATCTGGGGATTTGGTCTGATATGGGCGTGTCTTTTCCTTGGTTGGGCCCCCCAAATGGAGACGAGCCACACGTATGGGTATGGGTCGAAATTAAACCACCAGGCCATGAACCGCAGTTTTTAGTCCTTTCCATTTATCAGGGCAACCCCTTTTTGAGGTTACCCTGCTGTGAATGGACGAAATCCATTTCGCACCACCTAAGACACCCTGGAATGATTCGATTCCCTTGTCGTTCGTCCGGCTCTGCAAGCGGAGGGCTCGGCTCGGCTTCCCGAGGAGACCTTGGACCGGCTCGCCAAGACCGCAGCTGAGAAGGCGCCGGAGTCAGACCCGAGGATATGAAGCCACACAAATAGCAGAAGCCGAGACCTCACTTCAGTTCCTGGACTTTAAAGAAAGACTCTCTGGGCGTATTCTTATCTTGGCCTTTTTTTTTCTCTCCGGCACTCAGGACGCGAGATAGGGAATCACCCAAAACTGGTACCCTGGTGATTTTGTTTCCTCATGTGCGGATACATTGAAACGGGCAGCAGATTCTACTCTAGTGTCCAGCTACCTGTTGTCATTTGCATTGGGCCGACGTTCGAATCCTCGTCCTGCAGCTCGTTGGCGACAAGTCGCACTCAAGGAGCGCGTGGCCCCATTTCGGCTTCTGGTGTCCATGCGGGGTATCCATCAACACACCCTTTTTGGGCTTCGGGATTGCCATATCAACCATGAATTTAGCAGGATGGATTCCAGCCGGGAGATTCCCATCGCTAGGCGGCCCTGGCTGTGAAGAAAGCGGAAGAAGGCGAGGAAGGTGAAGGCGAGGGCGAGGCTAAGGAGGTGAAGAAGATCAACAAGCGGCGAGCCCAGCATTTGGATCATGCGCTACATGGTCGCTCGCAAGCCACACTCAGGGTTTGAGCGTTTGTTGAGCGTTTACTTGGTTTTGTGGCTGGAGACAAGATATTTGCTTGACCTTCAGGGATCCTGAGAGTGAGAGCCTGGGTGTGATCCAGTAAGTGGGGTTTTGACCAACAGACATGAGAATTGACTTGCGTAAATGACGCCACAACTCATTTGGCTGATGATTTTGTGTCTTGGCTGGCAAGCACCCCCGGATACAGCGGTTACTGCCTGCCGCACCTTGTTCACGGATTCACGATGCTCCCTAAACACCCCTAGTTACCCCTCAAATGACTTAACTATAGCTCAAAGAAGCTTGCAGAGAAACGCCAAGCAAGTTGTGCAAGCCCAAGCCGCTTGTGTAGTTCCAAGCTATGTGAGAGAGATTAAACAGCCTGCTCCATGACGTGGTTCCATGCTTTGCTTCAAAGCTTTCTCAATACTGTCTCAGTGGCACGCCCAACATTGTGTCCCAGACACTTTCTGATGCAGCAACCATGTTTAGAAGGAGTCTGCACGAAATGTCCTGGGTCTAGTGGGGAGGGCCCGTTGATATCGACATGAGCGCAGCATTTGCAAGACCAAAGTCTTGATGATTTTCCAGGTTCTACTACCAGAATTGTAGCAAGGCTTATATCTCTGTATATATATATATATGTATGTATAGGTATTTGGCAACCCCTTTTTGGTTGGTTTTAAAGGGAAGGTAAAAAGACACCAATCATTTTCGGGGGGTCCCGAGTTTTGAGATCCCATATGCGCCACAACCGTCTTGGAGCCCTTTTCTCTGGGTGCTGCTCTTTGAGAAATAAACCTGCTGGACGGGGAAAAGCAGACGACATGAACGCGTTCATCCCGTTCCGTTTTTTTTTTTTTTTTTTTCCGGGTTTAATGGCCGTTTCCCATCAAAAGTTTAACCTTAAGCAGGGGATCTCAGCACAGCCCAGTTCAATTTTCACCAAACTTAGCTGGGTTGTTTGGCTTGTAGTTGAAGGCATGTATGCGTGTTTCGAGAAGTCGTGGCTCGGATTGAGGATCCCTGATTCCGGTTCGTGTCAGTGGAACCCTTCTGCTATTTTCATGAGCCGCTCAGCTGCCTGAGTGGTTGCGACTTCCGGACCCCGGCTCCTGAAGGTTTTTTTCACAGTTTGTTCGGCCATTAGTCAGGTTACCCTTAATTGGTGGTTTGTATTGGTGCTTTGGATTCGGATTGTGAAACCAGACCCTCCCAAACCACCATTTTCGAGGGAAGCTGACTGAATTCGGGAAATCTCAGGGCGGAAGAAGCAAAGCAGCTCCTAGCCAAAGAGAAGGAGAAGGCCAGGCAAAGGAAAGTGGAAGATTTCCGCACCGCAAAGAGGATCTCCAAGTTTTTTTTCTGAAGGTTCTTGGGCCGTGGCGGAGGGTTTCACGGGAAAGGTGTCTTCAATCAAATTGGCTACAAAGGCTTCTGTACGCTTTGTGTTAAGCTCGGTGTTTATGGGGTCTGCAATCAGAAAGCATTGAGTATCGTTTTGGCAAAGAGCGTGTTGCTCTCGCCTTGGGCGGTTTGGGAAACCGAAGCTTGTGGCTTTTGTAGATGGTGCATGGGAAACCCCCCCCCTCCTTTCCACCTCCAAACCACAAATCCAAACCACCATTTTTTCGGTGCATTTTGTTTGGATGTTAGGACCTTAACTTTTTGCTGACTAATGGGTTTTCCATTAAACCACTAAAAGTTAAACGTTTAGCAGGGGAGCAGAAAGCAACCGAGAATTGGAGGTAAGCTCAAGAAGTGGTTGATGGCAAAAAAAGGCATCGTCCTGGGCAGAGGCCTAGTGGCATTCCCACAGCTGGTGAGGGCAGAGAAAACAAGAAGGAGGTTCCCAAATCAAAGGTTCTTTTTTTGTTTTTTGGGGGGGGGTTATTCATGTTCCTCAAACATTTAACGTGTCTTTTCTTGGTTGTACGTTAATCTGTAGCTGTGTCGCAGCTGAACAAATCAAGATCAGCCGATCTTTCTTCATGTGTGGCTGGCGTATCCGCTGCGCTTTTGTTTGGGTTGAATACCTGTATATTCAACATGTCATAGAGGGAAATGCTTCGACGTGGTTTCGAGATGAGTTTCGGCGAGTTCAATGACATACGTTCTGCCTTGCGATAAGCTGCCCTCCAAGCACGCGCAGCCTTTGGCACGAGCTACGCAGCACGGAAGCAGCTGAATGACCACTTTGCATCAACTGTTCCCAATACAAGAAGCACCTGTGCCGGAATCAAGCTCCCGTGGACAAGATGACACGAGCTAACTTAGCCAAGCTTTGGCGACCTTTTCCATGGGGTTGCCGGAGGCAGTCTGGCCGATGTGGATGTAGGCAGTTCATTGGGGAAGGTACACCGCATGTGTCGCGAGGCGAGATTGAAGAAGCAGGCCATGGTCGAAGCCAGGAAGGAAGAGGCGCGCCCGCCTCTATGGGGTGGTGGGGAGGGGTCTATGGATATGGGGCCCTGCAAGAAGCACCTACTCTCCGCTACCCAAGAGAAAAAAAGCAAAAAACAGGCATGAGACTCGTGGGTGCTTGGGGAGACGAATCACAAAGCAACTCACTTGGCACTTTGGCCAGATTTTGTCTGACTCCCAAAAGGCTGGCGGGTCTGATACCGAATTCGGCGTCTCCCGGAATTCGCGGGGATCCCGGCAGAGTGTCTTGCGGCTCTAGCATATCTTTCTCGGCATCCTCTACACCGATGTCTCCCGGCAGAGTGTCTTGAGGTTTGTACCCTTCCCATGAAGCTCGCTTGAGCCAAAGGATGGCCCTGGTGCTGGCCACTGGCTTTTGGGGCATAGCTCGCCCGAATCAACTCTTTTGACGCATACTCCAAGTGGTTCCTGGCCTATGTTCGTGCCTTGAGCGATCAACAGTGGTTGCTTTTTGGACCCTTGAACAGGAAGGGTTGGGGGCAGCCTTGGTAGGGTCGCCTTCTGCCCAAGTCACATGTGAACCGTCAACAAGGACCATGGAACTCCGGCGGAGTTCCGTGAGGCTGTAGGCGGTCTCTCTCTCTCTCTCTCTCTCTCTCTCTCTCTCTCTCTCTCTCTCTCTCTCTCTCTCTCTCTCTCTCTCTCTCTCTCTCTCTCTCGCTCTTTCTGGCGGTCAGCCTAGGGTCGTCTCTAGGAGATGAAGAAGAAGATGGCAGTTTTGGAGAAGGACCTGAACAAATCGGACAGGGCAAAGTACAAGCGATACTGAGCGCATAGAGGTTGGCGATCTTACCCGCTTGGTTTCCTTCTCTTTTCTCTCTGGTGATCCGTTCTTTTTCACCACGGGCGATGCGCTGCGACCCTGGTTTCCTTCTATGAACATTGGCTTGGAAGCAGATTGTGAAGTGATTGGTGCCAATTGTTTGGTCTTCCTGCAACGTTGCGAATCATCCGTAGCTTGGTTTTCACGTCTAAGGGGCGGCACATGCAAGGGCACATGCAAGTGCCCAAGCTGGGTCCCGCGTGCTCCGGAGCAATCAGCGGCTGTCGCGCGAGCTATGAGGTCTAAAAAGGGTGAGTGCGCTTGGGCCATGGTTACCTCTAGACGTAGCTTGAAAACGCGATCTTTGGGATAGGTTGTATGGGGCATGCCTTTGGAGCAGGTGATGTCAAAGCTATGTTTCAAATGGCAGAACTTATCAGCAAGAACAGTGGTTTGTGTGGATTTCCCCGAAAGGACAAAGGCGCGAGTGCTTGTGTACTCCCCAGTCAACTCAGTAAGCCAGTGTTCTGTGGGGGACTTTGTTTTGAGCTGGCCTCCAACCTTTGATCACAGCACTTCAGCGCTTCAGTTGGTTGATCCGAAGGCCATGCATTTGGGGCTCACCTCCCATTTTCAACTTGCAAACTCTGCAAGTTGCCTTCTTTGTTTGTCAGGGTGAACTTGTGCTGAATTCTCAGTCTGAACACATGGCACGCGGGCCGTATGCCAGGTGTTGGAACCCTCGCCCGGTTCCTGTGCTTTCAGCACTAGCAAACTGCTGACCGCAGCTCTGACAATCACGGGTCCAAAGCTCGAAGCAAGCGGGCACACTATCGGCTCACTTGCCCAAAGCGCATTGCTTGACCTCCACTTCAAAGAACATGCCGAAATGCGCCATGTGTTCTTGGCTAAGAGAGTGATCAAATCTAACCAGTTATAGTTTCTGTTTAGCGAAGTTGCAAGCCACCGTTTTTTGAGGTCGCGATAGCTTGCCCAAATGGCAAAGCCTTGCGCGGGCCCTTGATGTGCAACATTTCCCCGCAACCAAGGAACGTGAGACAGCATTTGCGTCGTGCCAGTGGAACCCGCTTGTCACGTGCCCAACCTCTTCTGCCCCCAACTCAGGGCTTGTAGCTGAAGGGCCCCCTTGGATCCCTAAGGCCATGTTCCAGAAAAGGTGGCTGGATGCGTCCGGCTTGGGTGTGAGTCAAGTTAAACCAGGGGACCACAGGAATTGATCCTTTCCATGTCCAAAATTTCGATTTGGGTGCCTATTTTTGACCCATCATGTGAATGCAGCTGCCGAACCCGGTGGACAATTCTGGTTTCCAGATTTGGATGATTCGCTTCGAGGGCTTGCGGAACAGGTGGCACCAAGCCGCTCATTTGTCTCTTGGCTGCAGGGCGGCCCAAAGCAGCCGCCGCGCCGAGCCGCGAACGGCGGCCGAGACGCGAAGTCCATGGGAACCCGCGCCCCGTCTGTTTCGTTTTGATGGCGCGCTCAAAGTTCGTGGTTTCAGTCACGAGAAAGCCTTTGGAGCACATCTTTGGGTGAATCCAGCTCGGGTAGCATCAAGAAACGGCAAGTGCACACATTTTTTTGGGAGATATCGACCTCTCCCATTGAGCAGCTTTGGAGTTGCCCTGCTTCCAAGTTTGAGAAATCTGCTCCCCGCTTGCAGCGCCCATTTCTTTTCTTGCTGCTCTCTAGCAACTCCTTGGGAATTCTACTCCCTTCCCTTCCCATTGGCTTGCAGCCATGGCAACGGTGCCGGCGCCGGCGATGCAACAACTGGTTGACCTGGCACAAGCAGTGCAGGACGATGCATCGGAGGTCTTCTTTTCTTGACAAGTATATATATATATATATGCAACCCCCCCCCCCATGGACCCTGGTTTTACTGCCTTTTGGGGATGGCAAATCTAGAATTTCCAAATTTATATTCTCGAAATTTCCAATTGTGGGTCCCCAAAGCGTGATAATTTGGAGCCCGGAGTCCTCCACAATGTCCCAGTATGATACCCTTTGCACATAAGATGTTACTTCAACTAGAATTGGAATTTTGAATATAGTTTAGTATGGATATAGTTTTCAAAAATGTGTTTATGTTCAATTACAGCTTAAATAAGCAAATCCTTTCCAAATAGCAGCTACATGAAAATGTAAATATATATATATTTTCGGCTAAACTCCAACTAATCTATAACACAAGAAGTTAGATGTAAGTGTTTTCCCAAATATAATCCAAGTGGTAAGTATAATCTAAGACGAACACAACTCAATTTGTGTTTGATAATATCAAGTGAATAGAGACTACATCTCAAATATAGTTCATATTAAATATGGCTAAACATTTGGAAATTAAAAATAGGATTTGTGTTGTTTACATTCTGGCCCTTTTGTAGCATAAGAAAGGTCCGACATTGAACTTGTTAGACGGTGTTCCAAAGGGAAATTTCAAGGGAAGAGAGGTTCAACATCTAAAACTATCTCGAAACAGGGATTCTAGCTAAACCGTTGTATTTAAAGTCCTATTTGCGCAGGAAAGTTAATTCTATGTCAAAAGGTGGAGGTAGTAGATGAGCAAATGTGGACAGGTAGTTGAAGAGGGTGGGGGACGGTGTGTGAACGTACATACATAGGTATATCTATATATACACATACATACACACATATATAGTACCCCCAATGATCCTGCGCCTCCTCATAAAATACCGGAAAATGCAGTATTTTTGAGCGTTGCACCTGCCTTTGTTTACCTCCTAGAAAGGGGTCAACATGAGCATAGCTGACATGAAGCTCACCAAAAGCACTTGAAAGTTTGTCTAACCAATTGTCCACCGGATCGCTAAGCACTTGAAAATTTGCTACTATCGGATGGAAGATTCAATATTGAAGATTACACAGAACACTTTCCTGAGAATTGTCAATCCTGGCCAAACCCAAATAGCATTCAAGTTCTTCTAACACTTGAAAGTGCTTTACCACTGGATTGGGGATTCAATATTGAGGAGCCCACAAACCACCACTTTCCTGAGAATCATCCATCCTGGTCAAGCCCTAAAATGTTCAAGTTGTTCTATCACCTCGAACATCCGTTACCACTGGATTGAACTATTTCACGGAAAACTTTTCCGAGAATCTTATTGAACACCGAGAGTATTGGGACAACCCTGGAATTTTTAAAACTTTTTAAAAATTATGGGATTCAAGATTCAAGATTCCCAGAAAATATTTTCTCAGATTCTTGAATCTTGAATCCATAATTTTTAATAATTTTTAAAAATTATGGGATTCAAGATTCAAGATTCAAGATTCCCAGAAAATATTTTCTCAGATTCTTGAATCTTGAATCTTGAATCCCATAATTTTTAATAATTTTTAAAAATTATGGGATTCAAGATTCAAGATTCAAGATTCCCAGAAAATATTTTCTCAGATTCTTGAATCTTGAATCTTGAATCCCATAATTTTTAATATTTTTTTAAAAATGTCTGAGTTGTTCTTGCATTTGTGGATGCATTCAAACTCTTTCAGATTGCAGGTGCTGATGTCATTGCTTTTATCACATCTGTATGCATGCATGCGTATCATATACATGTACGACCCTCCCCCGAATTTTGACACAAATCCAAGAAGCAAAAAGAAGCATAAAACACTGGAAAATACAGGTCAACCGCACCAAACCAGGGTCCATGGGGGGGGGGGGTACCATATATATATATATATTTGTATTATACATTTACTACTATTATTATTATTATCCTTATTATTATTATTATCCTTATTATTATTATTGTTATTATTAGTATTATTATTACTATTATCCTTATTATTATTAGTATTATTATTATTATTATTATTTATTTATATTTATTATTATTATTATTATTATTATTATTATTATTATTGTTATTATTATTATTATTATTATTATTATTATTAATTCTTATTGTTATTATTATTATTATTATCATTATCATTATTATTATTATTATTATTATTATTATTATTATTATTATTATGATCACTATTAATTTAACGCAGGCAGATGGGGCCCGGTATGAAGTAAAACAATGGGTTTTGCCTGTTCTCCATGCAGTGGACTGGTGGACGTATGCGGGAGGCTTGCAGGCGGAGAAAAACAGGCCTGAGATGCCATGTATTTAAACTGCATGCCCCTTGGATTAATTCCACTTGTTTGGCAGTCGGAAGGCTCGCAACTCAATGGATTGAAATCCATTGGGGATATGGAGGTGCAGCACCATTTGGAGTTCAAGGCCATAATTTGTTGCTCTGCCTCCATGTGCCTCCCTCCTGATCTACAGTTACATTTACAGTTGCCTTGGGCCGTGCGCAGGGCCAATGTTGGGAGATGGTTTGTTTACATGCTTCTACCTTGCAATGTATCACCAGGTGAATCCCGATGTTTCATCTTGTGCACACCATTTGTTTCGGCTCAAGTCACCATGTCACTGGCAACGACTGTGGGTGTCCGTCACGTAGCCCTGGAGGAAATCACCGAACTGAGCGATGGCGAAGCAAGGGACGATGGAGAGGATTGCCTGCGTGAAGAAACCCACAAGGACCATCCTTCGCCCTTTCGGGTGCATGGTGCCTTGATCTTGGCGCAGGTGATTTTTGGTGCTGCCTCCGTGGTAGGCAAGTTGGGCGTCGAGCGGTTCAACCCGCTGCTCTTCGCATTGCTCCGCGAAGGTGTGTCCGGACCCGTGCTGCTGGTCATGGCCCTGTGTCATGATGGCTGCCTTCAACCCGGCGACTGGAAGTTGTTGGCGGCCCTTGGCCTCTGCGTGTTTTCGGGCCAAGCCTTTGCGATCCTGGGGATCAAGCTTGCGGGGCCCGTCATCGGGAGCGCATGGCAGTGCTCCCAGCCCATCTTCACCTTGACGATCAGCTTGGCCTTGGGATGGGAGCCACCCACCTGGCGCAAAGTCAGCGGGATCCTTTTGTCCTTTTTCAGCGGAGCCTTTCTGGTGGTCTATGGTCACCAAACTGGTGACGCTGGCGCCATCGGCAACATCTTCCTGGCACTGAACTGTTTGGGCACCTCCTTGTATGTGATCTTCGCCAAGGTCGCCTTGCGGCGCTATCCCACTCTAACGGTGACGGCTTGGGGCATGATGGCCGCCAGCTTGATGATGGCGGTTTTGGCCGGGAGCCTGAACAACAACTGCGCGGTTCTTTCCTTTGTTTGCCCGCCTGAGGGGAACGAGCACGACTTTACATGCGGCAGCTGGAAAGCCTCTTGTTTGCCTTGGCACGTGCCGGGCAGTGCATTGCTGCCCTTGACGTACTTTATCTTGGGGAACAGCATCGGGTCTTACTTGCTGATCACTTGGGCCAACAGCTACGCCAGGCCTGGCTACGTCTTGGCCTACACTGCCCTCCAGCCCTTCACCAGTACGGTGCTGAGTGTGCTGCTGATCGTAGGATGGGAGGTGGAGGGTTTGGAGATGCCGGGATGGAACGGCCTGGGATGTGTCGGCATCTTGATGGCACTGGTGCTGCTGCTTCTGGATGGCAAACGTCAACATGAGGTGGATGAAGCTACGACTTGCCGCCCGCGCAAAAAAGGAGAGACGCTAAACGGATTTGGCTGTGGGTCAAAACCAATGGTACCATGTTGGGGTAGGTGCATCACCCATTTTAGTCTATTGCAGTGGGGATTGGGATGTTCACTGGGGGTACGGGCTTTTGCTCCATGGCCATCTTGACATGGTTTTCACTCGAAGCTCATCTTCCGCGAGAGACGGTGCTTCGCTGATCATACTATCACCCTTGATAAGTGTTTATTCTCGTTCCTACATGTTTTTGCTTCATAGTTTCCTGCCTGCCCTCAACAACGTACAGCAGGATGGTGGTCAAGGAAGCCTGGTGCTGGTATCCGGTGAAGAACCGGAACATCAACTTTCCCAAGCATACCAAGCTCTGCGATTGTGGGGTGGATGGGTGGCTATTGTTTGGAAGACTTTTGCTTTATAGACAGCATAGCAGATTGTTTTGGCGCCAACAGCAGCAGTACTTAATGGCGACACCTTCCACGACACATTATGTAGTGTCAGCGATCCATGGGCATGCACCTTCATTTCTGAACTCCGAGACGACTAAGTGACGCGCCAACCCCAGGTCAAACCAGGAGTGCAGGTTGATTGCGGTCTTCTCTGGCGACTTTGCAGCCTCTTGGGTCCTGGTCATTGTCTTTTCCTAGGTCCAGGGTCATCCAAGGTCATGATTCATGCAGCGGAGTACCTTGAGATAACACGCGGGAGCCAGAGGATGCCCGAATTGCAGCATATTTGCAGCATCTCCAGCATCAGCATCCGCATTCGCATCATGCCCGGACTGCACCCTTCCGTTTGTCCATGGACTTCTGACAAATGGGGTCTCTGAATTGGAGAAGCCCGGGAAGGCGTCCCTTGGATTTCCCTTTCCAGCCGCCCGAAACTTTCCTGTGGTGATGCACGGTGTGTTAAAAGAAGCAACATGTTCAAGGCATGGTCTTTGACTGCAAAGCTACACCCAAGGGTCTCTCACAATCAGGGGCCCCTTTTGGACGCCAAAAGTGGGCCTCGACCGGTCGACCCCGAGGTTGAGAACCTTCCAAAGGCTGTGGTCTTTTTGAGCCCCTGTTTTGGTAGACTTGAACGAAAAGGAAACCGAAAGGAAAAAAGACCGAAGACATCTTAGGGGGTCCCTGAGACAAAAAAGATGACCCATCTAGGCCGTAAGCCCTACTTTCACTGGACAGGTCTGGCCAGGGTCTCCCTGCCCGCAAGCTAGGAGCTAGCGGCCTCGGCAGGGCTGAAGACACAGGAGCTGCGGGTGGCACAGATCCAGCAGGGCCTGATGCAGAGCCTGGCGGGGCAGGTGGGCATTGGAGCGTCTTCGCCTTGTTGCTTCGTTTCCTCTGGGGCGGGGGGGTGCCGGAGAGGTTTGGGTGTTGAGATTGGAAGATTCTCCAAGAAGATGCGGCAGCTGGGTGGCTGCGTGGGTGGGGGGGTGGGGTTATGCTATACTGTAGTTGGATGGGAGACCCCGGACTTGTCAACTGTGGGGTTAGATCTGAAGAGGGGGGCCTTCAGAAAGACAGCTGGAAGCTGAAGGGGTGGCTAACGAAAAAGGGAGGATGCCGCCGGACTGATCCGTAAATCACCAGGCATCGCAACTTAAACGCTTGCATGCCGGTTTGACCACAACATATATGCATATATATAGTCCATATATATATAGTATATATATATATAGTATATATATATATAGTATATATATAGTATATATTTCTATATATATATAATATGAGCAACCCAGTTGAGACGTTGAGCTCACCGCCCCTTCGGTCGCCGGTTGGGTCCGCCAGGGCCCCAAGTTTCACCCGGCGCCCCCCGCGGAGCCTTCGGACGCCGCGAGCGCCCGGCGCAACGTTCGGGTCTCGGTGCGGGAGCTGTGCTCCAGCAACGCGGGCTTCAACGCGGAGCTCCGGGACTTGCGCCTGGGGTCGTTTCGGGAGGCGAAGCGAGTCGGTCTCCCAAGCCTTGGGTCCTCTGGCTCAAACCAGCCATGCGGTTCTTTTCTAGGTTGCGATTCTGGGTTGAATCTTTTTTGAAGCACGGAGATCTCTACGAACTTGATGGTTCAACCAGCCATCCAATTTCTTTCTTTTTTTAAGCTGTTTAGTTGGTTTGGTGGCTAGGTTTCCGAATTTAACCCACTGGTTATTCACTTTTAGGCGCCCCACACAGGCTTCAGCCGGATTTCTGGATTGAGGCCCTTCACAAGGGCAAAACCAATTACAAGGCTGGGCCTGGTTGCCATGAATGGTCTCCAAATACATCAGAACCACCAGAGTTCTTCTCTGCGGTGTCTGAACTGGATTGCGCTTTTCGGAAGTGCTGTGTCGCTGCATCGCCGCGTCCGGAACACTTGAATGGCTCTTACTGGAAACATGCGTGTGACTTTCCTTCAAAGGGAAAGCGAGAGGGATCTATCCTTTTCGGGGTTATGGCTCCCCCTGGACACATGCTTGTGTGTTTTTTCTTCGGTTCTTTCAAAGGAGGATCTATCCGTTTCACTTTCGGTCTGCGCTGAGGCAACGCGCAGTGGCTGAATCCCAGCAGCGGCACACGGAGCTCTCCGGGCAGGCGGGGCCTGGAGATGGTTGGCGGGGGGCTTCCTCCTAGGCTCCCGTTTTGGAGCCTTGGGCGATGGCTTCAAGAAGCAGCAACTTGCGACTCGTGGGAAATGGACACTTCGCGACTGACTCCTTCAAGAAGCCACCAGCAACTTGAGACTCGGAAAATGGATTTCATGACTCCGAATGAATAATTGGAAGGAAGGAAGCAAGCAAGGAGTTGCCAAGGTTGGGCGCAGAGTGAAACGGACTGACACCTCATGCACAAAGAATCAACGGAACCACTTGGGCCAGGCACGAATGGCTTAGCCTCAAGGAACCCATTTTTTTCCGCGTTTCCTGAGTCGGCCCCAAACAAGTTCTCTAATTGAAGACGGCGTGTCAAGTTTCATGTTTGGATTACAAGCAAAGTCCATGCTGAAATGCCAACCATTTCTTTGGTCGTTGGAACGCTTCCGAAGGTTCAAACAAGGACTTCCCACCGGCCAGAGCTTTGGCTTTGCCGTCGGCTCCAGGGTTCAGCTGTTTGCTTGCAAGATTTCCCCAAACAATCCCCTGGCGTCAAGTCCGGCAGGGACTATGCACGAGTCACCCAACAAGACCCACCCCAAAGGAAACAAGCAGCCTACATATTTTTCACATTCCACTATTTTGTTGTTTCCAAAAAAGGGGCCAAAAGGCAAAGCAACTCCAAAAAGATGCCTTGCACTGGTGGATTCCATGTATTTTCGTTGCTCGCCGCTACTTTTTGGGACTCCTCCCATCCCCCCCTCCTAATTTTAGATTGATTTGGTGATCTGAATGCCTGGATCTTGCAGAAGCCAAGCTTAACTGCCAATCTACCCATCAAAACCCCCCCTGGCTGGCCCTTTTTTGGGACTCCCCTCCCCGGCATCCCCCCACCCACTCCCCCATGCATCTCCTTCCTTCCCCCCCATCCGACTGCTCCGAGAGGTGTCCGAGCTGCAGGGCGGCCTGGAGAGCGCGGCGGGCCGCTGGGCCCTGGAGGCCGCGGAGATGCGGCAGACGGCGCGGACGGCGCAGCGGGAGAACCAGAAGGCGGTGGAGTCCCTGACGCAGCTGGCGCAGGAGGCCAAGGCGCCTGGAACGAGCGGGGGGGGGTGGGGAGGGGGGGGTAGGGGTGAAGCCCACTGCCGGGGGTACCTATCCCAGAAGGGAACTGGTACCCTGTGGTAGTAGAGGTCGTTTATGCGGTCCCTGGATCTATTCCGGAGAGAGTCCAATATGCCAATATGGATGATTGGAGGATGGATTGTCCCTGGTGGATTGTCTTGTTCGTATACTCCTGTAAGCGGCCTGCAAAGGTTCCTTTGTCACGCAATCATGAGTATTGCTATGGTACAGAAGGGCCTCGAGCCAAATGGTTGCGGGCGATCAACATTGGTCAAAAACAGACACAAAAACAGACACAAATTTCTTTTGATCGCCGGCACTAGATATGAAATATCTTTGGCTTCTTGGCCTTCGGCCGTAGCCTTGATTTATGCCGTAGCCATGTGTATTGAAATGCTGGATTCATCCTGTTTTCTGCGCGGATGAAATGTCTTGATTTGCAAAATGGGAAACAGTTTGTACTGATTCTGTGAAATACCTAGATGTATCTAAAAGATGATGTACAACGCTATGTACATGCGGGACGGATGTGAAACTATTGATCTCTCACTGAATAGTCTTGTTGGCGGTGAGGATCAATTCGGTTGTAGTTCGTAGTGCCGATTTCGGGTGTTCTCTCAGTCGAGCTTCAGAAAAACTTCTTTCCTTGGCGGATCACTCAGACCAAAGGAAGTCGAATGGATAGCTTCATCAGATAGTCAACGGTTCCACCGATAGCTGCTGTCGGATTGGCTGCCGTAGTCTCTGTAGTCGTGCCAGGTCGAGTCGCCGTAGTCTTTCCACTGCTTGTGATTGCCCCACTGCTCAAAGTTTCGCTGCTTGGTGGCAGATCTGCTGCGGATGTAGACCATCAGCGGACTGTGTGAATCAGAATCTTGAGAGCCATTCATGAACATCTCGTTGTTCACGTGCTTGAAACGCTCCGCGGATGAGACCTGATAGTCGAAAATGGCAGTCGTAGGATCGTTCCGCATGGTTTCCAGTTGATTATCTTTCATTGCGTCCATCTCTTCCTTCCGGAAATCCTGCTGGATGTTTGTCTTGCCCCATCCAAATACGAAAGTCATCATGACATCTGGGAATGTTCGATCAAACCCGGATCCAGTCTTCATGTAGAGGTGATGACGGACGATGGATTTCAGGGTGCAGGAAGTCTCCAAGGAGCCACGAGCAACGGGGGATGGGGTAGGGGGAGGAAGAGGAGCCACGAGCAACGGGGGATGGGGTAGGGGGAGGAAGGGAGGGGTTTCTTTGGCGTTTCCGGTGGAAATGGATGGTCGAAAAGGGAGGTGAGCTTTTCTGGTCTTGCTAAATTCCAGCAATGGATGTCTCAGAAAAGGGAGATGCAAGCTGTCTTCGCGACCTCACGGAAAACAAAAAGAAAAATCAACCAAAAAACATGAAGGGCTTCGCCACCTATGATGGATGCTCCTGGGGCTCCTTCGTTTCAGGTTTGTGGACTCCAGGTTCATATGAAGCCAACCGGATGTTGGTTGGGAGTGCCGAGTGGGTGGTGGCTTGGGAAAGCACAAGGAGATGGTGGTACGGGATAAGCTTGCCAAAAAGCGCCAATGGCCAGCCCTGAACGGCCTTTTGGGACCCTGACTTGCAGCTTCCCAGGTTTCCAATAACTTGCGCTTCTCATCTTTCGGGATTTAACGCGAGCTTCTTCCTGGTGAGAAGGGCAGGTTTTTGACATTTCGGGAACCATGAGCTGACCTTGACTACTCAGCACGTTTCGGGCTTTCCTCATGTCCGCTTCCATGGTTAGACAGAGCCCACGGTGTATATCGGAACCAGCCCCTTCGCAGGTGCCAAATCCCATGCAGAGAAACGCAAATATGCCCCCGCAGCGGATCCACCGGTTTGCAGCTTGATAGGTGGTCTTCGTTTTACTGGTTGTTGGTGTGGTTTCTGGAAGGAATCGCTTTCTTAAAATGGGAGTAACTCGTTTTGGATGGTTTTCAAGGGAATTCCAAAGGACACCGGCCTTGTTCTTGGGGCTCCAAATCCAAATTTGTTTGACACACCCAATGGCCGAATGGGTGTGTCTTATTTTAGGGGACCCCGTTTTCCTCTTGAACTTGAAAAAAACCCGCACAAATTGGGTACCCTCTAAGAAAATGAGAGGCTCGCATGGATGTGGCTCAAAATTCAAGAGCCAGGGTTACGCAGGGTTTAGTCTTTGGCTTCATGTAACAAGGTGCCATTTGGGTGCCATGGTTATTTTCGGGCCACCGAAGCCGGGGCTCTTTGGTTCCATGTAGGTGCCAAGTTTTGAGGCCATGAAAGGAACGTCCAGCCCGTTTTTTTCTTCTCCAAAACAAGTCCACTATGGCTCCTTTCCCAACATCGTTTTTTTTTTTCTCTTCTCCTTTCCAAAAGAATTTTCCGGGAGCTCCGGCGAAGCCCACCCCACCCGAACCAAGCCCAGAGACTCAGCCGCCGGCGATCCGCCGAAGGCCTCCCTGGAGCTCCACGAGGCGCGCTTGGCGCGGCTCGCGGAGGACGAGGACCAGACCCGGGAGCTGGCGCGGGGCATGGCCTCCGCCGCCGCGGAGGAGACGAGACAAGCCCCACGCGGCGCGGCGCGCGCCGCGCGACGCGTTGTCGCGTTGACTTTTCTTTTTGGTTGGGAGGAGGAGGCGTTGTTGGCTTCTCTTCTTGCTTTTTCCCGGTGATCGTTTCATGTTTAAGCCTGGCTTACAGAAACAAACGAAAACACACGAGCAAGCAAGCAAGGAAGCAAGCAAGCAAGTAAGGAAGTAAGGAAGCAAGCAAGCAAGCAAGAACCTTCAGAAACAAACAAGAACGAGCAAAGAAGCAAACAAACAAACAAACAAACGAACAAGCAAATGAACGAACAAACAGGAGCACGCCATCGGCTGCTTACCCAAATTTCCTGGCTTCCTGGCTCCTCACCCCCTACACCCCGTTTCCAGAGGACGCCCTGCAGCGCGCCAGCGATCAGTGCCAGCAGTCCGTGGAGCAGTTGCGGTCCCAGTGGCAGGCGGAGCTGGCTCAGAGCTGCGCCCAGACCGCGGAGATGACGCCCGGCTGCAGCTAAAGAAGCTTGCGATGTGGTTTTTTGCCGTGTTCGCTTTTGCGTGAACTGCAAAACTATAGCTTCAGTTTTTGGATGGCAGTCGCAGCCATTGATTTTGGGGTCATTAGTTCAAAGAGTCAAACTTAACTGGGGTGGTGTTTCCTTTTAACCTATCGCTTAGGAGGTGACTTTGATAGTGGAAAGGACATGGCACCCGTTGCCTACGCTCAGTTCTTTGGAATCAAATATGGATTGTTGGCTTGGGGTTACCCAATGTCTGTGTTGGGGTTTGCCATGCCGATTTGGCGTGCCTTGTTCAAGACAGTGTCCGCTAGTCAATTTACTGTGAAACAAGCATTCTACCAATACATAATACAATATGTTGGGGACACCTGTTGAACTCCGTGGCGCATGACTAACGAAACATGGGGGTTTACAATCATAGCCTTGTCCTTTGATCACACATGATGTTTGTCATATTGCCATGTTTCTGCTCTTTCAGCAAAAAAATGACTTGTCGTATATCATTATGTCACTTATCTCTGCACTATGCTTCGGTTTGCACGCAACAGCACAGACACACATATATGTATATATATATATGCTAAGACCCCCTCGAGGGCATCAAAGCGGATCCTGAGCAGATCAATCTAGAATCAGGAGATTTGGGCCTCCGAAATGTCAAATGTGCATTCCTTTGCAACTAAGATGTTACTTCAAATTGAATTGACATTTTGAATGGAAATTAGTAAGGCCGTAGTTCATGTGAAAATCTATATTCCATTAGAATTTGAAAAAGAATCCCTTTCCAAATCGGAGTTAAAGGCACTTATTCAATTGGCCTCTGAACATCATTTCAAGTAGGAGCTCATTCCCAAATGTATTTAGATTAAATGTGGCTTAAACAACAGTGGTATGTGTTTTCATGACGAAACCAGTCCAAGCAGAACTTAGGTTTAAAATAGAGTTTGAAAATGAGCTCCCTTGCAAACATTGCTGTAATTAAGTGTCAATTGAAATGTTAAATAAAATCTAGTAAGGACAAGGTTTTGCATTCCGGATTTTCTGTCTGTTTTGTTCTTTTTGGGCCTGTGCAAGTTTCAGAGCTTTCATCTTCTTCAGGTTCTGTTTTTTTGGGCTGAGAAGGGGCGTAGGCCCAGGTTCAATCCCCAGTAAAATGCGACGAAGCGGGTGGCCCACTTTGGCATTTCAGAAATGTTGGTTTGGTTCACACAACCATGAAGGCAGGATTTCACCAAACGTGCTCAAATGAGGTTGGGTCAACATACTTGGTATAGCAACCATTTGGGAATCAATTGGACATGGATTTGGGGGTGTTGCTTGGTGCGCAATGTATGGCCAAATGATTGGTACGGTCATCAGCCCCCCTACCGATGGCCTCAGGTTCCTGACTGGCATTTTATGGGGCTCAAGCTGCAAAAAACAGATTGTGTTGCTTTACTACGTGTGCTCGAAACCAGTGTAAACATCAAAGTTTCCAATCAAAACCATGCTTGAAGCCGAACACATAAGCCGTCTTGGACTTATTGCCTTGTTCAATCCTCAAAAGACGAAACACCTGCTACCGTAAAGAAGGTGACAAATCATCAACAACACCTTATGTTGCAGCGCTTTCAGTCCTGTGGAGAAAGAGGAAGTGCAGAGTAGATGTGACGCTTTCCAACTAGCGGCCATCCACCCCCACCTGCCTTTCTACACGCCAACTACGCAAAACCTCTGATTTTAGAGGCAGAATTGAGAATCGCAGGGAACCAGCTTTGTGTCCCAACAGGAATGGTTGTGCTGTCCTGCAACGCTGGTGCAAGAGTTCGGAATACGAATCGCAGCAGCGCATAGGCTGGGTTGGAGAACTTGTGACTTGAGCCAAACGTGGCCACCACTTGTATATGTTACAAACATACATGTCGCTGTGGTACTATTCACAAAAAACAACAGCAATGAGTTCATAAACTGTCCAATTGGTTGCTGGAAGTCACCTCTGCGTCTGCCCTGCAAAGCATCCATCATTTGCCCCACAAGTCAAAAAAAAGAAAAAACCTTGGTATTGGGAGATACCAGGCCATTGTGGTTATTAGCGCGGGAATGGGATAGGCTTGCATTTGCCCGAGCCAGTAGCTGTCCATTAAACAAATTGAAATTGTGCATTGAAATGGTCTCAATTTGTGTAGGCTCAGCATTCCCCGCAAATTTAGTTTATAAACTTCCAAGTCTGGTTTATAAACTCTAAACTCTTGGACTCCTGGTTGGATGAGGGGGAAGGGGGGGGGTTCCCTGCTTGGCAACTCTTGAAGGGGAGGGGGGGGGGGGGGGAAGGGGGGGGGGGGGGGGGGAGGGGGGGGGAGGGGCCGGCAACTGCCACGGACCCCCCCCCCCCTCCCCCCCCCAATCCAACGATCAAGAGTTTATAAACCAGACTTGGACGTTTATAAACTCCAACAGTGAGTTATAAAGCAGTCAGTTATGTGATCTATACTCATCCAATGACACATAACGATGATCAAGCACTTGTAGTAAGACATGTGTTCTGATCCTTAGCAGGACCCCAACTCAACTCCAGGTTTTCCTCAAGCAAGTGACTTTCTATACAAAAAACATGCAACATGTACATTTTAAAGCAGGAAAACCTTGGTATTGGGGGGGGGGGTCCTACCATATATACATACATATACGCGACATGTTTCACTATCTGATTATGGTTGTAATATTACCTCATGTAAGTATTAATACAGCCCTTATCTTTTGGTAGGTTCCTCCAGTTGCACTTCGCAAGTCAGACCCTTGAAGCCAAAGGAGGGAACTCTTTTTGCAGGCACGGGGGAAACCATCCCTGCATATTTCAACCAGCAGTTTTCTGGTCGGGTTTTCTCCGCGCGTTTTTTTTTTGGGGGGGGGAAGGGGCCCCATCCGTCTTGCCCGCTTGGACCAAGCCGTTTTGGGGTTTTAGTCCGTTGCCCCGGGTTTTCTCCACGCGTCTTTCTTTTTTTTTAACGAAGGGGCCCCATCCGTCTTCACCGCTTGGACCAAGCCGTCCACGCGTCTTGTATTTTTTTTAAACGAAGGGGCCCCATCCGTCTTGCCCGCTTGGACCAAGCCGTTTTGGGGTTTTAGTCCGTTGCCCCGGGTTTTCTCCACGCGTCTTTTTTTTTAACGAAGGGGCCCCATCCGTCTTCACCGCTTGGACCAAGCCGTCCACGCGTCTTGTATTTTTTTTTTAAACAAAGGGGCCCCATCCGTCTTGCCCGCTTGGACCAAGCCGTTTTGGGGTTTTAGTCCGTTGCCCCGGGTTTTCTCCACGCGTCTTTTTTTTTAACGAAGGGGCCCCATCCGTCTTCACCGTTTGGACCAAGCCGTCCACGCGTCTTTTATTTTTTTTACACAAAGGGGCCCCATCCGTTTTGCCCGCTTGGACCAAGCCGTTTTGGGGTTTTAGTCCGTTGCCCCGGGTTTTCTCCACGCGTCTTTTTTTTTTAAACGAAGGGGCCCCATCCGTCTTCCCCGTTTGGACCAAGCCGTTTTGGGGTTTTAGTCCGTTGCCCCGGGTTTTTGTCCACGCGTCTTTCTTTTTTTTTAACGAAGGGGCCCCATCCGTCTTCACCGCTTGGACCAACGCGTCTTTTTTTTTTAAACGAAGGGGCCCCATCCGTCTTCCCCGTTTGGACCAAGCCGTTTTGGGGTTTTAGTCCGTTGCCCCGGGTTTTTGTCCACGCGTCTTTTTTTTTTTTAACGAAGGGGCCCCATCCGTCTTCACCGCTTGGACCAAGCCGTCCACGCGTCTTGTATTTTTTTTAAACGAAGGGGCCCCATCCGTCTTGCCCGCTTGGACCAAGCCGTTTTGGGGTTTTAGTCCGTTGCCCCGGGTTTTCTCCACGCGTCTTTCTTTTTTTTTAACGAAGGGGCCCCATCCGTCTTCACCGTTTGGACCAAGCCGTCCACGCGTCTTTTATTTTTTTTACACGAAGGGGCCCCATCCGTTTTGCCCGCTTGGACCAAGCCGTTTTGGGGTTTTAGTCCGTTGCCCCGGGTTTTCTCCACGCGTCTTTTTTTTTTAAACGAAGGGGCCCCATCCGTCTTCCCCGCTTGGACCAAGCCGTCCACGCGTCTTGTATTTTTTTTAAACGAAGGGGCCCCATCCGTCTTGCCCGCTTGCACCAAGCCGTTTTGGGGTTTTAGTCCGTTGCCCCGGGTTTTCTCCACGCGTCTTTTTTTTTAACGAAGGGGCCCCATCCGTCTTCACCGCTTGGACCAAGCCGTCCACGCGTCTTTTATTATTTTTTTTAATCGCAGGGGCCCCATCCGTCTTGCCCGCTTGGACCAAGCCGTTTTGGGGTTTTAGTCCGTTGCCCCGGGTTTTGTCCACGCGTCTTCTTTTTTTTAACGAAGGGGCCGCATCCGTGTTCACCGCTTGGACCAAGCCGTCCACGCATCTTTATTTTTTTTTTAAACGAAGGGGCCCCATCCGTCTTGCCCGCTTGGACCAAGCCGTTTTGGGGTTTTAGTCCGTTGCCCCTGGTTTTCTTCATGCGTTTGATTGTTTTTTTAATGGGGCCCCATCCGTCTTCCCCGCTTGGACCAAGCCGTTTTGGGGTTTTAGTTCGTTGCGCCGGGTTTTCTCCACGCGTCTATTTTTTTTTTTCTCGAAGGGGCCCCATCCGTCTTCCCTGCTTGGACCAAGCCGTTTTGGGGTTTTAGTCCGTTGCCCCGGATTTTCTCCACGCGTCTTTTTTTTTGTAAACGAAGGGGCCCCATCCGTCTTCACCGCTTGGACCAAGCCGTCCACGCGTTTTGTTTTTTTTTTTACAAAGGGGCCCCATCCGTCTTCCCCGCTTGGACCAAGCCGTTTTGGGGTTTTAGTCCGTTGCCCCTGGTTTTCTCCATGCGTTTGTTTTGTTTTTTTAATGGGGCCCCATCCGTCTTCCCCGCTTGGACCAAGCCGTTTTGGGGTTTTAGTTCGTTGCGCCGGGTTTTCTCCACGCGTCTTTTTTTTTTAAACGAAGGGGCCCCATCCGTCTTCCCCGCTTGGACCAAGCCGTTTTGGGGTTTTAGTCCGTTGCCCCGGGTTTTCTCCACGCGTCTTTCTTTCTCTTTTTTTTTAAACGAAGGGGCCCCATCCGTCTTCCCTGCTTGGACCAAGTTGTTTGAGGTGTTCCCCGTTGCCCCACGTTTTCTCCACGCGTCTTTGAATTTGTAGGAAGGGGCCCCATCCGTCTTCGCCGCTTGGACCAAGCCGTTTTGGGGTTTTAGTCCGTTGCCCCGGGTTTTCTCCACGCGTTTTTTTTTTTAACCAAGGGGCCCCATCCGTCTTCCCCGCTTGGACCAAGCCGTTTGAGGTGTTCCCCGTTGCCCCGCGTTTTCTCCACGCGTCTTTGAATTTGTAGGAAGGGGCTCCGTCTTCCCCGCTTGGACCAAGCCGTTTTGGGGTTTTAGTCCGTTGTCCCGGGTTTTTTCCACGCGTTTTTTTTTTTTTTTAACGAAGGGGCCCCACCCGTCTTCCCCGCTTGGATCAAGCCGTTTTGGGGTTTTAGTCCGTTGCCTCGGGTTTTCTGCACGCGTCGTTTTTTTTTTTTTTTTGTTTTTAAAATTTAACGAAGGGGCCCCATCCGTCTTCCCCGCCTGGACCAAGCCGTTTTTAAGGTTTTAGTCCGTTGCCCCGGGTTTTCTCCACGCGTCTTTTTTAGGAAGAGGCCCTATCCGTCTTCCCCGCTTTGACCAAGCCGTTTTGAGGTGTTCCCCGTTGCCCCGGGTTTTCTCCACGCGTTTTTTTTTTTTTTTTTTTTTTTTTTTTTTTTTTTTTTTTTTTTTTTTTTTTTTTTTTATTTTTTTTTTTTTTATGGGGAAGGGGCCCCATCCGTGTTCCCCGCACTGTGACCAAGCAGTTTTGAGGTGTTCCCTGTTGCCCCGGGTTTTCCCCATTTCTCCACGCGTGTTTTGTTTTAGGAAGGGGCCCCATCCGTCTTCGCCGCTTGGACCAAGCCGTTTTGGGGTTCTTCATTGCCGGGTTTTCTCCACGCGTCCTTTTTAGGAAAAGGCCCCTTCCGTTTTTCCCGGTTTGACCAAGACGTTTTGAGGTGTTCCCCGTTCCCCGAGATTTCTCCACGCGTGTTTTTTTTTTAAAGGAAGGGGCCCCATCCGTACCAAGCCGTTTTGGGGTTCTCCATTGCCCGGGTTTTCTCCACGCGTCATTTTTAGGAAGAGGCCCCTTACGTCTTCCCCGCTTGGACCAAGCCGTTTTGGGGCCCGGGTTTTCTCCACGTGTTTTTTTTAGGAAGGGGTTCTTTGTCTCCTCGCTTGGACCAAGCCGTTTTGGGGTTTTAGTCCGTTGCCCGGGTTTTCTGCACGTGTCTTTTTACTGAAGGGGCCCCTTCCATCTTCCCCGCTTTGACCAAGCCGTTTTGAGGTGTTCCCCGTTGCCCCGCGTTTTCTCCACGCGTCTTTTGTACGGAAGGGGCCCCTTCCGTCTTCCCCGCTTGGATCAAGCCGTTTTGGGGTGTTCCCCGTTGCCCCAGGTTTCTCCAAGCGTGTTTTGTTTTTAAGGAAAGCCAAGCCGTTTTGGGGTTCTCCACTGCCCGGGTTTTCTGCACGTATCTTTTTTACGGAAGGGGCCCCAGGTCTTCCCCGCTTTGACAAAACCGTTTTGGGGTTTTAGTCCGTTGCCCGGGCTTTCTCCACGTGTCTTTTTTGGGAAGGGGCCCTTCCGTCTTCCCCGCTTTGACAAAGCCGTTTGGGGTTTTAGTCCGTTGCCCAGGTGTTTTTCACGTGTCTTTTTTTGGAACAAACAGCCATCCATCCGTCAGGAAGGAGGCCTTGGGTGCAGAGCTGCAGGAGGTGAAAAGCTCCTTCGCACAAGTGGAGACTGAGGCCAGGGCGTCGTTTTGGCATGTCTGTGCTTTTGGTGAGACCTTTAAGCTTCAGAGATCTTTGATCTTTAATTTTTTGGATTGCGCCAGTGGTTCCCACTTTTTGCAGGTTTAGGGAGGCAAACAAAATAACTCTTTGGCCAGGGGGCAGTAGCCTCCTGTTGTTTTGAAGCATACACCTTCCCTTAAACGTTTTTGGTGCAGCTCGTAGTTTGGACCAGGGGTCGACAGGGTTGTTCTGGAGAGACAGATTTTGTAGCCACATGGATGGGTTTTGGCGTTTTCAACACCGGGGACTTTTGCCTTCAAAGTCAGACGCATGTTGCAAAATATCGGCTTTTGGCTACTTGAGTTCAAGCTAGGCGAATCGTGCCTGTTTTCTAGCCCAAAGGCTCCAACAAGGACCAAAACCATACTGTGTTCCGCATGGCAAATACAATCTTGTTTCCCATAACCAAAAGAGTGACCCCAAGAAAAGACGACAAAGCCAGTTGCACGGTTCGCAGTTGACGTGTCGCAGTTTGTGGACCCACATGGTTCGAGCCGGCTGTTGGGGTTGGGCGCAATGTGTCAGGCGGTCAAGTGAGTGATGACACACGTCACATGTAAAGGTATGACACGCCCTTGGAGACTTTAATGTAAACGCAGAGGCCAAAACGTACAACACTTAACGTGGATGACGTTGCTATTCCACGGGTTACCGTGGAACACCGAGCCAATGAACCTGGAACTTTACAGAGAAAGCTCTCTTTTCTTTTTCTCTTTTTTTTGGGGGGGGAACCCTGTTTGAGTTCCTTGTTAAAATTTGTAAGGGAGTAGGGTCGGCCCTAAGCCTAAGCCTTAAACCCCGAAACCCTCCAGCCAGTTTCCATCGCTTCCAGCCTGTGTGATCCGACATCTTTGTAGTGCGAGGTTGCCTTCAGCCAGTTAGAGAACTTGAAGCTGATACTGAGCTCTGGGGATAAGCAAGCTCAGTGAAGGTCTTGGGAACAACCAACAGCCAATGGCCAACAGAAGTACTGTAACCGACAGCCAACAGACAGAAGTACTGTAACCGACAGCCAACAGCCAACAACAGCCAAACACAAAAAACAACCAACAACCAAGAGCCAAACTTGATTTCTTTGTTTCAGGTTCGATTAACTTTCAACGGCCTGTGAATGAGCAAGCAGGTGCTTGCCGCCTGCAGCAGCCACCGGCAAGCGCTGCAAGGCATGCTGGAGGACGGCCGGGGGTGGGGTGGGGGACTTGCTTGCAGTGCAGGGTGCAAATCAGGAGCACACCAAAGGGTAGACGGATTTTTGGAGGCTTAACCCGTCAATGCAACCAAAATAAAGAAGAAACAATGAAGGGATTTCTGGAGTTCCTACGTTTGACAATGTAATTCAGATCTTCTTTCTGCATGTTTTCCCCAACAGCTGAAAGCTTTGGGGTCTCAGCCTAGATAGGCTCCGGGGTGGTCCCGGGCGGCCCTCAGGTAAGGTTCCACGAGGGTTCCACGAGGGTTCCACGAGGTTCTGTGAGGGCTGCGAGGTGGTGCGAGCACTAAAAAGAGCAGCGCATGCCGGTGGGGGTTTCACCTGAGCTTATTTACTAGTTTCCAGATTCATCTTTCATCATTCCTTTTCTCTTTTTACACCTTCTTTTTCGAGATCGACTCAGGCAAGCGCAGTGTGCACTGCTTGCAGGTGGCGGTTGGGGTTTTGGAGGTGTTCTTTGAACTTTGCCTCCTCCTGCTCCGAAAATGTGTCGCACTGAGGCTTTCCGTTTGTGGGGCTTGACCCGGGTGGATGTCTCTCCCCCTATTTGTCCGCGCTATGGATGCTTCCACGCCACCAGCAAAAGCTTGTAAAGCAGTATATGTCCCTCTTTACATGGTATATAACCTCCATACTGTGGATGGACAACATCCTGCACCAGTTTGGATTGTCCCAGTATTGAAATCGGTTTTCATCCATTCCACCTGCAGGTTTTTGTCCCTCTCGCAGCCATCATACCAGGCCTTGCAAACAAAGCCTGCTTGTTTTATGTCTTGCTGTCTTATCTACACCAGGAGTATTGCAGTTGGCCGAAAACATTCTTTCCTTGGCATTTGTTTTTCTCGTTCCTTCCCATACCAAGGGTTGTGAAGAGAAGTAGCAAATGGCATGTTCCAGCAAGTAGTGGCTTCCATGTACCAGAGAAGACACCAGCTGAATCCGCGGTTGGTTGTTTCTTTGCTCTTGCTCTCTTGGTTCTGCTCAGCTTGAGTATTCCAATCCGAGGTTTCTTGGGGTTTTGTTTCCAACCTGGTTGGCCTTGACCATTGCTGTCTTTTTTGGCATGTTCCAGGAGAGATAGGTGTAAATAGTCATGTGGGTTTGTCTTCAAGTTGGGCAAAACTCAAAATGGGTGTTTGCCTAAGCTATTGGGCTTCAAAAATCTGGGTGTGGGTGTGCAAGTACATGGCCAGCCAGACCCCATGTTGGAGAAACTCCAATGGTTTGCCTAGCAGGGCTCCTGAAAGGATACATTTTGCAACCATTTGAAACATGGCTTTTTCCACCCAAATAAAGGGACACCACCATTTACATGGCAATGCTCAGGTGTAGAATTCTGCCTAGTACTGACTCGGAGAACCTCCAATGCCAACTGAGCCACTAAGGGGCAGTCCCAACCACAAATAGTTGCGGGAATCCGCCTTCTTAATTCTTGAAGCATGGTTCTGGGATTACGACCATTTTCACAGCCGGGTTTTGAGCAAGTGACTCACCTATTGTTGGACACAATTCTGCACCACTTTTGAAACCATGGTTGAAACCAGATCGTTTGTTGGAATTTACAGGGGACAATGGTTGAAACCATATTGTTTGTGGGAATCATCAGAAACCATTGGGTTTCTGTGCCGGTGGTGCGCGCGAAACGAGGAGTTCGGGGAGGTGCGAAGCGAAACGGTGCCGTCGTCGCCTCAGTCAGGAGTTCGCCGGGCTCTGGCGCCAGTGCCAGAAGCGGAGCTGCGACCTCCACGACCAGCTCAAGGAGCGGTTCGGAGACGGGTTCGGTGGCGACCGACTGGTCGACTGGTCGACTGGTCCGCTCCTGGGTGTTTTGCCTCCCCCCCCCATTTTTTTTTCCCGCTTGGTTTCCTTTTGGCTTTTCCCTTGGAACCCCCAGCCCAAAGAGTTGGACAGAGTTGGCTGTGGGTCAAAATTGGTCGCCAGGAATCGGACTGCGGGTTTGAATGTTTGGGTTCCATTTACCAGGGCAAGCCATTTTGGGGTTGCCCTATTTTTGAGCCACAGCCAACTCTGTCCAACTCTTTTTGGTGAAAAGCGAGGGGGAAAACAAGCGAAAAACCCTTTGGGGGGGCACACCACCAAGGAGTGGAAAGCTCAGCAAAGGTTCAGGGGACGGACGACCGCTGAGATTCCCATGCCCCCGGAGCCACACATTTTGACTGCTCGAACGAAAAAATCCCGATTCCTGGCGCGGTGCTGGTTTCTGCGCAACAGAACCGCTGGGCTGCCAGCTGGCTTAGGAAGCCAACCACAGCCTTTCTGATTCTGCAGACGAAAAGCAGTGCACGCCTTTTCACCCCCGAAGGGCGCAAAATACGTTCTTTTTGCGGGTATCGTAACTGAGTTTCTCAGAGTGCGGTATGCGGGAAATCGGTTTGGGGCTTCGGTGAGTGTGGGCTCAACTGCCGACGTTTTTTTGCGGGGGGTGAAAAACCAAGATACTCGTTGCTATGGCTCTTTCCCGGGTCTCACTGTCTCACTGGGTCGTAGTCTGTGGACCCCCCCTGTGGGTGGGAATTGTGAACTGAACGACAATGTTGTGAGTAAGGGCAAGTAACTCTTCCAACGCAAACTTTGTTTGCCAGGCACAAAGCGCTATCCCTACTCAGATGGCCCCCCCCCACTTCTTTTGTTTCGATGTCAACTGTGGCCAACCCTGCCGAATTGAGGCCCCGCATTCTTTTGCTTGCTCCGCCCATCGACTCTTCAAAAGTTTGGATCGCTGGCTCAACGGTTTTGACACCTATTTTGCAGAGACGGGGCCAGTCACTCAGCCTCCAATGCACATACCCCCTCCCAAACTGCTTGAGAGAAAACCGGGTTTTCCTTTGCAACACCTGTGTTTTTCATACACCGGGGAACCTTGGGTCTAGGGTAGCAGGAAAGCAAACTCAGCCTCAGCCTCAGCTTGGCTGTGTAGCTGAGGGGCACCGGCGACTGGGCAGTTTATGGCTGAGGGGGCCCTCCACTGCGAGCCCAATTCCTACCGTTGTGGTTGCCGATTGCACAAGGCGAGTCGCACCGTTGTGCGTCTATCAGCTGTCCGTTGGTTTTTAGCTTTTCGGGGGTCACCTCTTGCGCCGTGATGCCTCAACTTGGCTGCTGGATTTGGCGCAGAATTTCTTTCTGCAGCTCAACCCAATGGGTTTCCTAAAGCCACGGGAAATCCAGGATAAAACCCATGAGAAGCCCGGCAGTATGATAAAACCATCCAAAACTTCATGATCAATCCCAACACCCTCTGTTTCTTGTACAAAACAACACCCAGCCATACTCCCAGCCCTCAAAGTGGGGCTTCGAGGACTTTCAGCAGCTAGTGTTGGGCCACCAACGTCAGCAGCAGGAGGCGTCGCTGGCGCAAAGGGATCCAAAGGTCCGAGGGCCCATGGGAAATGCCGAGCACCAGCGAGCGGAGCTTCGGGGTCGTCAACAAAAAACGGGCGGCGGAAGTTTTTTGGATGAAGCAGAGAGATGTATAGGACATGTTTTCTGGTGGTGCTCAAACAAAACGGGCCCTGCAATTTTTGGGTCAAGCCTCAAGAGCCAAGCCTTTGCTTCGTTTAGGCCCATTCGCTGTACTTCTCTGGAGAGAAGTGCTGACTGCCTGGGGTGGTTCGGGGTGCACGGGGTGCACGGGGTGCACCACGGTACCGTTTGAGGGCATCGCAAGGGAAGCCGCCCAAAAAAGGGTTGAGCTCTCTACTGAGACGGGAGAGATGTGCTTGTGACCAAATGGGGGCTTCGGAACCCAAACGAGCTTACACTAGATGTGCTTTTCCCACTCCTGGCAGAAAGTTCCTGGTTGATCCTCCAGGCACCCAGGCATATGCTTGGAGGAAGGGTACATCAATTCAGTGACTGCTCGAGGATGATTCATTGGGTCGTCCAATGAGAATGGGACGGGTCACCTTAGTTGCCGGTGTGGGGTCCCACACCTTCCCGTGTTGTGAAAGAACTTAGAGCCGCCACAGGCCTATTTTTTTGCTGCCAGGGATACGGGTAGGTCTTTTTTCGGAGGGTACCTTGCAGCTGTTCTAAGGGATCGAAGGAAAGACCATCCACTTGGAATCTTCCTCAACTTGGAGATACGTCCATACCATGGCCAGTCCAACTTGAAACTAGCTCTTTTGGATGTTGAGGGATGTTAAACACCTGGCAGAGGTTGCGGAGGTTGCGACTGCCAATTTCTTTGTGCGAATATGATGCAAGTCATGCCCCCGCAGCATTTGCACCGTTTGTTTCAAGTTGCGGCTCTTTTTGATGGTTGGCGTGGGGATCGCATCTTACTGGAAGCTGCTTTTTGCTAGGCGATGGATAGCGACATGCAAGACTTCCGGGTGCAACTGGACAAGGCGTGGCCTTTTCTGCGTGTCGTGCAACCGGTGTGGTTTTGTCTATCTTTGATTCGCCTGGCTTGCTTTCCCTGTCCAAGCACAACATCTCCCTTGGTGTCGTGCGCATTCACAGAACCTCCTCATTCCGCGTTTTCAGCGAGATCTTGGGGCATTTTGGAGGGCGTCTTGAGCTTCTTTTGGGCTCAAGGACGTGAGGTGTAATGTTGACCCCCTATAAATCAACCCCAGTTTATGAATCGGGGGGTGTGCCTCTTGATGATTCCCCACTAAACCCAGAAGAAAGATCCTGTTAATAAACAGGCATCAACATTAACTGTTCCTTGAGGAACTTGATTCAGCTCTTGCAGTCACATGTGGCCAAAGCTCCGCTTGGTTCGAGCTTCTGAGAAGAGCCAGTGGACCGTGGAGCTATCTGGCCGTTTGGTTCACTTTCTTGTGACATCACGACCCAACTCAGAGTATGTGCTGAATCTCTACAAGCATTATCTTCAACGGGCAACGCCCTCCAAAACGCTTTGGTGGACCCCCCATGCAAATTCTGTCCACCAAAGGGCTACAGAAAGTCCTTCCACATGGCAGGTGGGATGCATGTGGAGTGCCAGCTCAGGAAGACAGAGCAAGCTACTGTGGATGGAAAAGCGAAATCCACTTCGCACCACTTGGAAACCATGGTTGAAACCATGGTTTGTTGTGTATCTGCAAGTGAATCGAATCATTCCAGGGCTTCTTAGGTGGTGGATTTCGTCCATCCACATCAAGCATCTGGGCTTGGCTTGAGATGAAGACTCAGGGAGTCCGGAAGCTTGCCAACCCCCCTCAATTTTTGCCCGGACTCCGGAGGGTTTGGGGCCCCTTGGATCCAAGATGGGGTTTCGTGGGCCAAAAAAAAACACCGCAAGATAGCCGATTTTTTTCAGGGTACAGATTTCTCTTCTTTTTCTCTGCGGGGTTCGTGAAAAAAACGTCTTAGACCCGAAGGAGTGCCGAGCGCCAGCTCGCTCGATGCCCGAAGGTCATCTGGCAGAAGAGCCTCGGAGACTGGCCCCGGGCCGAAGGGGCTGAAGTGGTGTCAAGCATGGAGGACGGGGCTTGGCCATGGGTTGCAGGACCTATGGCATTTGAGCCACAATCAAAACCCGGGTAGATGAAGGTTAGTGGTGCATGAACGTCCATTTGCCACCTATGAAATGATGTTCACCAGGGCTTTCCTTGGGTTTTGACCCGCAGCCGCTTGAGCCCTTTCTCGCCCGGTGGAGTGGTGCCGGGGATCCCCATCATTCTTCCCCACTTTTCGGGAAGAGTTCCCCAAAATCTCTTCTTTTTCCAGCAACCGGAAAAGGATGCGCCTTGTTCCACTTTTTTGGGGAAGAGTTCCCCCTGAAACTCAAACAAAAAGAGGACGCCCTTTTGGCCCATGGCCACTGGGCATCGTGAGTGCTCCAGGGTGCAAAGACTGTGAACCATAAGGCTGTGGTCCAAAGCACTGCTTGTGCGTAGGGAAGGGTCATCACCCTTTCCGGGGAGCTTTGGGTCAATCATCGTAAGGCTTCCTGTAGGGATTCTGAGCAACAGGACTCAGTTGTCCAAAGCCGACCTTTTGTCCTTCTGGCTAGTGTTGCCACAATCAAAACCCGGGTAGATGAAGGCTGGTAGGGAACAATCCCAACCATAAATAGCTGCGGCCGCCTTCTTAATTCCTGACATGGTTCCGGGTAGACCATGTTGGTACCGGGCTTTGATTGTGACTCAACTGACCACCGTCAGGTTATTTTGGAGCTGTTTCCCCGCGCAAAGTCAAGCTTTGCGGGGGGTCTTTTTTCGTTGGAGCCAGACGATGCCAATCTCCTGAAAGAAGTTGCTTCGTGTGTTTGTTCCCGGTCCTTTGTTCCTTTGGTTGTCAAAGGTCCCCCAATCCCAATAGGGGCGAAACGCGACGAATAGTGTGCAACTAGATGCATATATCAGGGAAGCGGCTCGGATGATGGAAACAGCACCACTGGTTGGATACAGCTCTCTAAAGCTTATCCGTTCAACAGAGGCGTCAGCAGGGGCCTGGTCTAAGGCTTTACAAATCAAGTGCGCATGAAATCGGACCAGGAAATTGCTCCAAGTTGTCGGCTGGCTTTGGCCGATCCGAGCTTCGTTCAAAAGTTAAAGGACCCAGAAATAACAGGTTCACCTTTTGCAACCTTTACTAAAAGTGGACCAAATCAGGGACACCAAAAGGTGAAAAGGTTGGCTTTGGCCCAAAAGAGAAATTGGACCCCCTGCAAATGGTCCCCGAAAGCATATATGTGCATTGCGCATGATATCTCTATATATTATTATTATTATGATTATTATTATTATTATTATTATTACACATATGTATATATATATATATAGAGATTCATCCCCAAAACCTAGGTGCTCATGAGTTTGCATGCCGTTCCATGCACGAAATTGTTTCTTTTGAGGGGACCTGTAATGGAGGATGGATGGACAACCAGGCCGCTGTCCGGATTCTTGCCTTTTTGGATTTGCAGATGGGGACAGCTGTCGAAATTTCCTGGATTTGCTGTTACTGAAGTCTACCAATTGACGAATGCAACATACAGGCATGTGAGTGCAAAGCTTTTTTGTTTCATCATGCAGCCTGAACTGCGGTACGAGCTTTGCTGAGCTCAGTATTAGTGTGGTAGTACTTTCATATAAATTGAGCAACGTTGACTAGTGTAGATCCAAGTACGACTTCTGCGTTTGGCAGCGTTTGTCATGGTTTTGTGTTGGTTCATCTTTATGTTCTTGGTCACAGTTGAGTAGTGCTTCAGCATGAGTCCTTCCATTCCAGGAGCACTGCTAGCCATGGAGACCACTTCAGGTGTGAGGTTGGGACGTGTAGCACAATGTCCACCTGGGCTTGTCTTGAGGTGTCCTTTTCCGGTTGGTTTGAAAGGGAGAGGGGCAACGACCATCTTAGGGGGGGCTGTGGCTATTTTGGGACACGCCCACGTGAAAAGTCCTTAGGTCGGAGAGGCGCGCGTTTTGGCGCTGACACCGCCTTTCCTTTTCTTTTGTTTCGCTCCAGGACGTGCAGCGGCACTGCCGTTGGTTGGCAGAGCACGCGCGAAAGGAGGGCCGGAGGGGGCGGCTTTCTTCCTTCCAATTCGCTGCTTTTGTTTCCCGGTAATTGAGGATGCGTCCACAAAGGGATCAATTCCTCACGTTGGTGCATTTTGCTTGGATGTTAGGACTGAATAACATTTTGCCAACTAATTTGGGTTTTCCGTACTAAACCACTAAAAGTTATTCACTTTTAGCAGGGCTTCGCAGATTTGGCCACCGAGTGAAGCATGTCCACGCTCGAAGTTTGGGCTTTCTTCCGTATCACTCGCCCGGTTTTGGAGCTTGAAGTTTAGGGCTCCGGCCTGGGCCGCGTGGAGCCAACAAATTGGAGCCATCCGAGTCTTTCCATCCTTGTGCTCAAAAAGTAGTTGAGCTTGCTAAAAACCGGGTAGATGAAGGTAAGGGACAATCCCAACCACAAATAGTTGCGGGAATCCGCCTTCTTAATTCTTGAAGCATGGTTCTGGGTAGACCATTTTAATACCGGGTTTTGATTATTACGCAGTTGTTGTTGGGTGATTTTTTGTGAAAAGAAGGATCGCGTGAGAGAATGGCCAACTCGGGTGAAGGAACAAAGATAATATTTATCTACGAACAGTTCATGACTTGCATTCCACCCATCCCATAAACCCATTCCAGTTATTTTGGCTTTGCTAATTTGCCGAGATGCCTCCAAGGCCGACGGTTCAAACATCTGGTTGCGCTTTTTGAAGCGTGGATTTGGGATGTAGGGCCTTCAAACTTTGAAGGGCAGTAGACAGTTCACTCACAAGCGATAGTGAACCTGATACCCAAGCTGGGTGAAACAACTCCCCACACCCCCAAACCCCAACCACCTACCTGGTCAATAGACAATGTGTTTTTTCTGATGTCAAGGCGGTTCTATGTTGCTCTTCTGACATTTTCTGGCTGCTGGTGCAAAGAGTTTGACTTGCCACTCGCTTTGGTCAGATGCTGCGAGTGATTGGCAGAGAGTGATTGGCCAGGCCACTAGCTGGCAGTTGCATTGGAACTGTGGATGGTTGCGAAGTCCATCTCGCACCACTTTGAAGCCATGGGAAGGGAATTGTTTGTTGGTATTTACGTTGGGGAATCGAATCATTCCGTTGGTTTCTTGGTGCAAAATAGATTTCGCAACCATCCACAGTATTGGTGCTCACAGCTGAAAGCAATGAGTCTCTCTGAAGCCGGCAGACCTTCTGACTTCAAACATTCCGTGGCACGCCAGCTTTGCTACAAGTGCTTTGCTCACCAGCCCACATTGTTGCACAGTGACTCGCAAGATGTTGGCTGCAGTTCTCTCCAGCCACCTGATGTAAGGTGATTTTTAGAGCTTTGCACGAGATATGGAACGGGCATCGGTGCGTTGCCTGCATGGGATAATTACATGAGCCACAATCAAAACCTGGGTAGATGAAGGTTAGTAAGGGACGATCCCAGCCATAAATAGCTGCGGATATCCGCCTTCTTGGTTCTTTACATAGTTCTGGGTTCATCATTTGTGTACCGATCGGTTTTGATTGTGACTCATATGTCGCTTGATTGTGCAAGGCGATCTCCGTAAGACCCCAAGCTTCAGTTGGACTCCTCGCGTCAAGCGGGCTTCACAACGGGCCAACGAGCCAACACCCGGACCCACCGGCTTGTCTCCTCGAAGGTTTTTTGGCGCGCTTGGTCATTTGAAAGGGGACCTTGAAAATCGTGGTGTTCCTCTGGCTTGCCCTTCAAAACCGGGGAAACCTGCTGGAGTTACGAACCCTCCAGCGTCGGCAAGCTGTGCGTGAATCTAGGAATGGAGGGGCGGAGCTCCCGGATTTCTGTACTTCTGCGCTTGCGTTTCTGCTTCGGGTATCTGGTTTAGGTTGGTTCAAAGGGAAGCCAAAAGGAAAGCCAGCAATTCTGCCCCCCCCCCCCCCAAAACAAAAAACAAAAACAACAACAAAAATAAGATACATACGCTTCCTCCAAGTGTCGCAGGATGCTGACGTGAAGCTGGCCACCGTAGAGTCAAAGCTTCAGCAAGAGTCCAAGGCGCAAAGGGGCACGGCAGTGCCGCTGTTCGCCGGTAGACTGAACAATGTTGACCCCGGATTAATAAACCCCTGTTTGTCAATATAAGGTGTCCCTAAGGACGTATTCTAAAATTTTAGACTGAATACATGGTTGTTGTTGGGAAACATTTTGCATTTTTGCTTATTGTGGTTTGGTGGGAAATCCAAAACCACTTAACTGCTAAAATTTAGTTTTTTTGCTCCCCTTCCAACGTCAACCAAGAATATGAACGCCTTGAATATGATTTGGGCCAAGTTCGGGGGTTGCCTTTTGCGTGAGGCCCGCAAAAGAGGGCTTGTGGCAAATCCTGCTGTAAGCAGGGCGCTCTCTTTTCATGTGATTCAGCTGGTTTCAACAAGTCAACCGGCTTTGTTTTGGTGAAACACGGACCAAGTGGCTCCAAAGTTGCGAGCTCGAAGAGCAAATCCGTATTTCGGAAGAGGCACGTCAATAAGCCAGTGTCTTGCAGTCTATTGCAAGGTCCAGTGCTGGATTTCTTCACCTAGACATTCCGGGACTGAGCTTTGGTGATTGGTCTTAGCTTTTAGAAGCACATCACTTCTCCTGCATGGCTTTCCATGGTTCCATGGGCATATTCTGCCAGTCAGAGGATGTAAATGGGACTGGGTCAAAACATGTACCCAAAATAGGAACCCTGGCAAATGGAAACATGGATTAAACCCGTTGGTCCCATGCTGGTTCAGACTTGCCGTGACCGGGAGCTCATTTATTGAACCTCCACTTTGAAACCATGGGAAGCCGTTGTTTTTTTCGGTATTTGCGTTGGGGAATCGAATCATTCCGTTGGGTTTCTGAACGGTGGTGCGAAAGGATTTCGCAACCATCCACAGTGGGTTTCTGAACGGTGCTGCGAAAGGATTTCGTCCACAGTAGGGGGCTTGATCCCGGGATGGTACGGCAGTCCTATGGGACAGATGGACATTGGGCTTCGTTTCAAACAGTCGGAACACTCTCTGCCACCAGAGTGGAAGGAAGTGGAAGAGCTCCTTCACACCCCTCCAAAAGTACATAAAATAAAAGAACATGAAATAAAACCAAGAAAACCAGGTGGGCACCAGCAGAGGACAACCACTGGGTGTTTTTTTTGAGGGCAGAATCGGCGTTGTTGGGGATGCAAGGAGCTGCGGGCGGGTCTGGCGAGGCTGGAGCAAGGCCGCGCTTGCACGCCAGCGGACGGAGGGTCAGTTTTTTCAAGCTGTGGGGTTTTCGGGGTTTGTTTTTTGGTCTCAAAATAGGATCTGGAGCCCCCCACTACATACATATTATATGTTTTTTTTTTTTTGTCCGCAGAGTTTCTTTACTGAAAAAGCCCGTTCGTTGGTTTGGTCTCAACCCAGTTGCCCAGTGGGTTGCTTCCTTTTTCCTTTTTTTTGGGGAAGGGTTCCCTTTAAGCTCAACCAACCAAAAAAAGATGCCCTTTTTTTCCCCTGGCCACTGGGCGTCTGAGTCAAAATAGGATCTGGAGCCCCCTAGTAGATACACATTTCCGCAGAAGTTTCTTCAGTGAAAACCCCTTTTTATGCTTATTACATCACCAAAGTTTGCCATCCAAAAAGGGGGTACCCTTATAAGACACCCAAATAGACTGGGCGTCCTTGGCACTCCCATGAAATGGTTTGTAAGGGTCCAACTGACTTTCTTGTATTGCTTTCCCAAGGGACAGTTGGTTAAGGATGCAATGCTTTTCAGTGTTCTTGGGTCCCTGCCATTTGCGTAAGCTACACGGTATCCATGCAACCAGAAAGGAACGCCCTCTGGAAAGAAACCTTTAGCGGACCTTCGTGGTACACACCTGCGGCACCTCACGACTCCTTTGCGAGAGAAAGCACCTTGCGACGGAATTGGCTGTCACCCGCCTTCCTCGATGGTGCTTCTGGCCGCTTCTGTTGTTTTTGAGATGAGGAGGGACGCAAGGTGGTGTTGACACACACCAGCATGGCGTGAAATTTGTGTTTAGATGGATCGACGCAAACACGTTGAACATGGTCAAGCCACGCGGAACAAGTTGTGACAAACCGTTCGGATGATGCCAGGGTGATCCTTAGGCCAAACCCCAGCACCTCCATGATGCTGGGAACCCAACTCAAAGGATTTCTTTATGCTCAAACAAAGGCGACCCCCCCTTGACCGCCTTGAGCTACGACAGTTCCCCCACCTTCCAAACCGGCGACCGTTGGTTCCCCAGCCGAGACATGCCCCCGGCTGTTTTCCCATCCGCGAGGCCTCAGCGGGCGCAAGTCCGATCCCGAGGGCGCGAGATCGCAGGTCTTGGAGCAGATGCAGAGCAGCGCCTTGAGCGAAACTTGGGGGTCAGCGTCCATGGTCATTGGGCGTTCTAGGCGGTTCTAGGCGGTTCTGTTTTGATGAAGGGCTATAGTAGGCTGTAGGCTTTAAGTTGGTTCTACTGGCTTGTGTAAACCTTTACAGCCAGGTTAGGACCCAGAGTCAGCTGGCTTGTGCTGAGAGCATGGGGCAATCCACTCCGGAATGAGCTGTAAGTTTTTTTGGTGTGCTGGTTTTGGTGGTTCCCAGCCTTCCGGTTCCTTAGCTTTGAACTTTACGTGGCTTAGCTACATTTATCCCACTCAAAGTTAAACTTTGAGCTGGGCCAGTGGTGACGTTTGTTTGTTTGTTTGTTCACAAAGACAGCACAGCAGAACAGCAGGACAGCAGTGAGCAGGAAACTACGGCTTTGGTTTACCCAAAGACAGACACACAAACAAGCAGACGCACGCTCTCAAACCCTGGGCTAGGGTTGGTTGATCTCCGCGAAAGAAAAGTCATGTTCCTTTGGGGTTCGAGTCAGGACCCCATGTCTGATACGTCCCAAAAGGAACACCCCCCTCGAAACATGTCTTAAAGTTTGTGCGGTCAAAAGAGCCATCTGCTTGGGGCAACCCTCCTCTCAACAGGAATCTCTATCATAGGCGATCCGAGCAACCAAAATATGCCGACAACTTGTCACCAGTAGTCACTAGTTGCTCTCAAGGATCAAGGGCCCGTGGCTCTGCTCGGTTTGCTCGTTTTTTTTTGTTCCCCGAGAGGTCTCCTTTCAGGTGGCATGTTGGCGATGTTGTCTTCCTTTAGAAGTCAACTGCCGGGTTCAAGTCTATGGGCTTGCTGAAATGGACATCTCGAGACAGCTGAGCTATCCCAGGCATCCAGAGCTTGTATGGGGAAGTGGAGGTCTCTGCTACGAACACCGTGCGGATCAACAAGTCCCTGAAGCACATGGAGGTGAGCGCGGGGGGGTGGGGGGGGGGGGTTGTTCGGCATCTTCGGCAACAGGTTGTTCGGCTTTTCGGGTGCTTTGGGCTGTCGTGAAGGGAAGAAAGGACACGCCTCCCTTACACCTCCAGGGTTGGCCCGCTCAAATCGGAAGAGGGAAGGCTTGAAAAAGCAGCAGCCACTTTGTGGGTTTCCCAACCCAGAGAGTCTTTTGGGTTTTTGGGGGACAAGGGATTCTACTGTCGTGCTGCCTTTCAAGGGGAATGGAGTTCATGTAAATGTTTTTTTTTTTCTCCGTTGGTGCAGGGGTGGGCTGGAAATTGGGACTTCCAATGCATGCGCCCATCCTGCAAGTTGCAGCAAGATGGGACGGATGCGAGAGCTTTCCTTCTTGAAATGCTGGCAGCCACGCAACATCAAGCTGGGAATCGTTGCCGCTCAGACGGCCTTGAGGACTCGTTGCCTTCAAGCTGCACCTTTACAGGGAAGGGAACATGGGAAAGTATGCTGGCCAGATCCTTGATCCTTTGCTTGCAGCCAGCCCAAATGTCAGTTGGCGGGCTTGTAGACAGTTGACCTTGCAACACATGAACCACATCACTTCTGGGTGGCACAAGCTGCGTACCGCATTTCTGTTGATCGAGTTGCACCTTGAATGGCCGAAGCAGAGCAGCGCGGGCGATGTCCAGCGTAAGAAAGGGCCGAGGTCACTTCCAATCAGCCTTCCTCATTGGCATCTGGAAGAGGTGGAAGGGAAGCCTCCAATGTTGAAGGGCTCCCTGTTTTTTCACCCTCCAAACTTGTTTATTTAACCCTTGTTGAACTTTGCAATGTTGGAAGAAGGCCGCGTGTTCCGTTCTTTTTCGGATGTTCTCATGGCTAATTAGCATGTCGGCGTCGGGCCAACCGGCACGTGCACCCTGGGAACTCACCCGGCAGGCTCGGGTTGGATATCATCGTTGCATGGGTTTTCGTCCTCGGCCAGTCCCACGTCACCATTTCGGACATAAAAGTTTTCCCTGGGGAATTACAACCATGAGTGGCTAAAAACTAGGCTAACCACCAAGTCCCCGGGTGCCCCTTTAAGCCCTAAGAAACCCTCACCACGGCCTTCCGCCTTCAATGCGCGTGCAACGCGCGCTCAACGCGCGCTCAAACAGGCGGTGGTGAAGGACATGTCCGTGAGCGTGGCGCAAAACTCGGAGCGCATCGAGCAGCTCCGGGCCTCCGCAAACTCGGGGAACTCCGCGGCCGACCGCAAGCGGGTGGACGCGCTGTTCCGCCACGTGGAGGGTCTGAAGACGGACCTTGCGGCCATGGACAGGACGGAGAGGACGGGGACATGTCCGGAGACGGAGGAAGGTAGGTCGTCCGAGCTTTCAGGGGTCCCTATATTTCACCCCTTGTTGGCGGTTTTAAACACTTTTTGGCCCATGAAAGGTGAGTGTTTGTTGGTGGGGGTGATGTCGTAAGGGGAAATATAGGGAGCCCTGTGTTTGGGGACGGGCGGGGTGAGGGCACACCTGGGGGGGGTTGTGGGCACCTGCTAGTTATTTTCTCTGCTTTTGCCCACAAGCACCAAGAGGTGCCAATCGCAAAACGGTCGAGCTAAAGAGAAACATCCATATGGGTGCGGCTCAAAATTAAACGATCGGAGGGGCAAACCGCAGGTTTTGGTCCATGTTTCCACTTGCCAGGGTTCCATTTTGGTACCGGTTTTTTGAGCCACAGCCATATGGATCTATGGCTTCATGTAGCATCCTACTCGTTCCAACCATGGATCCATGGCTTCACTTAAACCAATGAAACATCCATGGATCCATGGCTTCATATGTGAACCAATGCCACCTGGCACCGCACCTGGCCCTGTGAGATAAATGCAGACGCGTGTTCTCGCCTCCGCTAGAGGAGCAAGCCAGGCACTCTGGCTACCATTTACGAGCCCCGTGCGCGGATCGCCTGAAGGTGCGGGGCTCGGCGGAGAAAGTGGGACTCGGGTATCCTCAGACTAACATGGAAGCTCCCAGGACCCCTTTGGAAGACTTAGTTCCATTTACAGAGGCCTTCTGGGAGCTTCCATGTTAGTCTGAGGGAGTGTAGGAGGCCCCCCTTCCAAGATTTGAGGCAGTCTTTCGCCGGGCAGTTTCTGAGGTCGTGCCAATCCTGACAAATACTCAGTAAAGATTCGTGGATGTCCGAGGGCCGTCGCTCTTCGCATTCCAAGTGGAAGTTGCACGAGAGCTGGTGAGGAAGCCTGTTCCACAGCATCGATATTTCTCCATGGCTGATCATGTTGCGGGCTGATGTAAACGATGGTTTCACCTGTGCACTAGACAAACAAGAGAAGCATGCCATCGCTGGCAAGATCATGGGCACTTTTAGTGGGTGTGACGGTGACATTTCCGCCTGAAAATCTGCGGGGGGCAGTACACAATTTTTGGGTGCTGGTGTTCGGAGTCCCACCCTGCCCGGAGGCATCTTTTGCCATCTATCCATTGCCTCCGCACCTAGGCGAAGTCCGAACGCCCGCAGCGGTTGACAAAGAGAGCGCCTGTTTGGGCTGCCATGTGTTCAATCCATGTTAACACCAAGTTGGAGGACCTTTTGGCGGCTCAGCTTTCTTTTGGTTCTCAGCACTAGCTAAGAACCTTTCCTGGAAGGTGGGGAGGTGCTTTGGTCGCCCCACTCTACAAACGTAGAAACGCGGCCCATGCACGCACAGAGGAATTGAGATCCGCACTCGAAGCATGCATCGGGCAATGCAATTGCATGTTTGCAAGCCATTGCCTTTTGGAAAGACCCGCCAGTCCACGATAAGGACACATGCCCGATACAGCTGCTTGAGAGCTCATGCTTCCAACCGTGGGATGTGTGCAGGGGATGTTTCGTTTGACCATGAACTCTATTGACAGCTTCTCTGAAGCATTGACCATGGGGGTTTAAGGAGCAGTTTGCTCAAACGTCGCGGTCGTCAGAGAACGACTCTGAAGATGGAATTTGGCTCTTGCGGCATGCTGCTGTTCTTAGCTAGCACTCGCAGTGATGTGATCCATGGGCTGTTGTTTGTGTTTGGGTGGTTGCGGATATGCACAATTTCCCGTTGAAGCTACTCAGCTTCTTGCGTTCATGTTGGGCTTGGCACACGGCAGTTTGACGCGACAATCGACGCGATGGCGACTGGTCACATCTGCACAAATTGCAGGGCACCAACGGGGCACAGAGATACGGAAGGAAACTCCTTGCTTTCCTGGCTTTTGTATTGGTCTAGTACTGGCAGCTTTTGTTTGAAGACACACGGCCAGAGAAGCATTCGGTCGCCTTGCAGCTCGTTTGAACATAGAGCAAAAAGCAAATCACCTGGTCATGAAATCAAGATCATGCAGCGAGCATGACCAGCAAATTGTGACTCAGAAATGGATTGCAGCTTGTGCTTTATGCCAAATAACCATGTGCAAGACACCTAGCTGAGGCAAACGCCGTAGTTTAGCCAGCTTTGCCAACCTGAAGTCGAACTATGTAGTTGCCTGAGTCTCATTCACTTATTTGCATGAACCCAGATATCAAGAGAGGTGCAACCAGACGGCCGCCTTCGTGTCCAATAGGGACTCCCACTAGCAGTTCCGGATTCCTTCGCTTTGCTTGAGCTTTGGGGGTTGAGGCCTGCGCCTTAAGAGATTCTTTTCACTCCTCTCGCTCCCTCTCCCGTCCCACCTTGAACAGGGCTCCTTAAAAGAGACATTTTGCAACCGTTTAAGACATGGCTTTTTCCACCAAAATAAAGGGAAACCACCATTTACAAGGCACTGTTCAGGTGTATAACGTATCCCTTTTGAATCTCAGTTTATCTTTCAAAAAAAAGGTGTCTGAAAGGGTTGCCCCAAGCTGGTCGGATTCGGCAAAGGCTTGAATTCTTCCAAGGTACCAGCCCCCAAAGGACAGACACCCAAGATCTCCCCACGCTTTCCACATCTTTGGCTGCCCTTTGCGGTGTGATTTGGGAGGAAGTCTCGAAAAGGGGCACCCTGGTGACGCAGTGGGCCCTTCAAAGTACGACGAGTTAACACGTAAGGAAGGCCGCCAAGCCGTCAAATTTGGAGCGCCCCCCCCCAAAACAAAAAAGCAAAAACAAACACGACCAACTCCCAGATGACCAACGCTTCTCTCTTCGACCCTCCCAGACCCTGCGGGTTTTTCGGTCGAGTTCGGAGATCGCGGCCATGGCGTTGGGCCACGACTGCGGCAGGGCGCTGCTGCGGCTGCTGAGCCGCGGCCACGCGGTGGTGGCGGAGCTGCAGCGGTGCGCGGAGTCGCTGCCTGCTGGGCTGCGGGAGCGCGGGCTGGGGGCGGGGGAGGTGGTTGGGTTTTGGGGTTTGGGTGTGTCTCAAAATTAAAGAGCTAGGGTTACGCAACTGTTTTTGAGCCACAGCCGTTTGGGTTTTCAGGTTTTTAGGGTTTTGGGGTGTTGGGCGGGGTCAAAAGTCAACCAGGGGTCAACCATTTTGGGTTTTGGGTTTGGGTTTTGGGGTGCGAGGTGAACCAGGTGTTTGTTCAGGTTGAGGGCAACCCCCCCAGACTCTTTTTAGCTTGATAAGCTTGCTGGGGTGGTCTCAAAGGGATTCCTGGATTTCCCCTTAAGTTGCAATTGGCTGGGTTCCATTGCTGCCACCTTTTGAGGTTCTAAACGGAAACCGAAAGGGATCCAAGCACTGGGCTCTCTAATTAGAAACAACCACGTGAACCTGCCAAGTGCTGACACAACAAGCACATTGCCATCTGAAGGGCATGTCAAAAAAACACACACCCAAAATGGCTTTCCTTTTGGTAGGCCTAACCAAAAACGTGTACGTTTGATATTTGTTCAGAGACACCCATTTGGCACCTTGCGACTGGCGCTGAATCCCAGATGACTTAGGTACCTTTTGCTGAAACCGACTGTACTTCATTTCGGTGCCAAAGTGGCACCTTCTGCTGCGATGTCTGGGGGAAATGCAGGGTCACCCTGGGTGGCAGGACGGGGATGTGCGGCTCTTGCCGGTGCTGCCGGACTTTGCGGTGTTCCGCAAAGAGGGGGCCATCGATCGGGTGGCCGATTCCGCTGAGAAGATCGAGCTGGACGAGGAGAGGGGCAGAGAGGTGGAGGGAGCCGGAGAGACGTGGAGTCTCCCCCCCGCTAAGATGAACAGTTGGTTTTCCTTTTGGTTCCCCGGCAACCCAAACGATCTGCCAACTGAAAAGACACGCCCAGCAGTGCCACAATCCAGTTGAAGTCTGGGCCCATAGGTGCGAAAAGCCGCTCTGATTCTTCACGTTTGGGTTTGAGCAAGGCCCCTTGAGTATCGCGTCCCAGGCTGTGGTCGGCGGGAGTCCGCGAAACTGCAAGTGGCCGATCATGCGAGAGAAAACGGACCATACGCATGGCGTGTGCTTGGCAGGATTTCGTGCAATCCTGCACCAGTTGGAAGGTGCTTATCCCATGTTTTATAGGGCTTTATCCAATCCTGCACCAGTTGCCGGGTGTTTATCCAGCCTTGGCTTCTCAAGTAACTAGGTCCCGGCCGGCACCGCCACGCCATGGGTTAGGAGAGCCGAGAGCTCCACGCCGCCTGCGCCGAGCGGATCTTCCGGATCCTGGCAGCCATCAAGAAGCCCCCGGGATCGAAAAGGGGGGGGCATGGTCTTCCATTCGGTGAAATGACTATTTTTTTAACTTCCCCTGTTGGTGTTAAAGGGAATCGATTTCACTACTGGAAGTATTCTTATTTGTTCCAGAAAACTTAAGCAAATGGAGGTGGTTGTTGTTGGGACACATTTTGACCTTTTGCTTGTGGCTTAGTGGTTGAAATCCAAATCCACTTAACTGCTAAAAGCTAAGTTTTTGCTCCCCAAACCCAACATCAAAGGGGGATTGATGGCCGTCTGAAGTAGTTGTGAGCTTCTGGAACCAAAGCTTATCTTTGGATGGCTCCTCTCAAAACGGGTTTCTTGTGGAACCTTTTGGTTGCCTTCTTTTGGTACACGTCCAGTGAAGCTTCGGTGCGCAAGCTTCTATTTGGTGGCTCATGTGTGAATCCTGGGATGATCACTGGGAGTTCCAGAGGGAAGACAGGAGAACACTGCAACCATAGGCGTCCTTTTTGGTTGATTTGGTTGAAAAATAGAGGGCCCTGGTTTACCTGGTGGTTCAATCAACTACCAGGGCCATCTATTTCCCAAAAAGGACACCTATGACTGCAACATTTCAGGAACAGGACATGCTCATGAGCTCTGTGAATCCTTGCGTTTCATCGGGAATTCCAGGTGGAAGACAGGAAAGGCAGGACCTGCTCCGCGTAAAAACTCCGAGCCTTTTTTTTTCCCGGGGGGGGGGGGGAGGTACGCCGCGGACGTGGGCCGGTTCTTAGAGGACCTGGACGCCGGCGCCTTCGTGGGCCACAGCGACCCGGGTGAAGCTGTGCGCCGGATGGACGGGCAAAACGCGGGGCTTGGTTTGGTTTCGGGATGGGGTGGGTTAAAAGGGAGCTCAAAGGGAAGCCACATGATTTGGAGAGATTCCTGCAATTTCCAACACATGATTTTCTTCAATTTGCTGAAATGAATATGTTATATTTTCCCTTGTTGGTTCCGGGAGGCTTAAGCAAATGGAAGTTTCGAGAGAAACCTGCGACTTGCAAAGGCAGACCTTGCGAGAAAGGAGCAGCCTCTTTTGTGAGGAAGCAGCTGTTTCAGACGTTGACGTGTCTGGCTGCAATTGGGGGGGAATGAGATGATGCGATTTTCTTCCCCAGCATTATCATTCCCTTTGCTCACCGTGAAAGACATTGTGCAATCTACTGCTTTCACCAAACTACATAGATTACTCGAGCAGTCGAGATTGGAGCAATTGGAAATGAGTGGCCGTATTGGTGTTGAAATATGGAATGTCTAAATCAGGCGGACCCCCCTGAAAATGTCTGATTTCCTTTCAGTCTCCCTTCTAAACCAACCAAGCGGAGGTTCCTCCCCCGCAAACAACATCTAGAATCAGTTTCCTCCCAAGGCGACACCACTAGGCGCATTGCTTGTAGAATGCGACTTTCATTGAGGCTGTTCAAAGCATGAGCATGTTTCTGGAGCAACAGGTCGCCAATCCTCGCTAGCAACCACAGTACTGAGGAGGTTTGTGGGTTCTTGGGGTTTCCACCGTTTTCCATTCACTTGAACACCATGTCATCGTTTTGCCTTTTGGAGCCCTCTTTACTTGTTGGCGGTGTGTCGAGAGCCCTAGACTGGCAAGGAATTCTGCAGCTTTCACCTGCAAGGAGCTCAAAAAGAGGTTCCCAGAGGCTAGAGTGGATGAGAAGTCGGGAGGTTTTGCCTTTCACGTCATGCGAACATTAGGACTGCTCTCACGTCCGCAAACATGGCACCTGACGTTCCGGTTTGGACCATTTCCCTCAAAAGGGACCGGGTCCCGAACGTCAGGTTCCATGTTCGGTTGGAGGGCATCTTAAGTGTTTGACGAAAACTCGGGGTACTTTTGGATACCAATCCGGCCCTAATGTTGACCCCGGATTGATCAACCCCTGTTTATGAATATCAGGGTGTCCCTGGGTTTAGTGGTTGGATTCAGACCACTTTTAGACTGGACCCCCACCCCCAATTAATAAACCGGGTTGCTTCATCCCAGCTGGGTTTAGTGGTTGGATTCTTCCTCCACTTTTGGAGGGGACCCCAGCCCCCTATCAATAAACTGGTTGGTTGATCAATATGGGGTTAGCTTGGACCCATCTGGACGCGGAGAGCTCCCAAATTGCTGGACGTGGAGGGCGAAAAGGGCTTGATCCATCCGGGGTCAACATGATACTGTGGATGGTTGCGAACTCCATTTCGCACCTAAGAAGCCGTGATTAAAAAAAAACACACTGTTTCAAAATGCTTCATGACATTGGAACCACGGGAACCTGTCCTATACAGGCGAATCATCATTTCAAAGTTTCTTAAGTGCAGGACTTTTGTTCATCCATCTCCGGGAGAGCTCAGCCCAAGGCGTGGAGAGCTTGCTTCGGGACGTCCATGGGTCTCAGCTGTTGCCGGAAGCAGTGGCGCTGCTGGGCACGTGCCTCGAATGAAAGGGAGGGGGTAAAACGAGCGAAAGCCATGGTAAAGATCCTGGGGGAAGCCCCTATCTCAGGTTTTGGACATATTGCAAGATTTGCAGATCTCTGAATTCCAGCTTGGAAAGTGCAGAGGGAGAGCTAAAGGAGTGCGCTAACATGGACCCAATTGTGACCCTTGAAAGGAGGCTAGGGCACTGTCCCAATCACATGGAACCCCGGAACCTGGTGTGTTCTGCCTCTTCCCGGGCGGGTGAAAGGGGAGAGGACACTCAGGCAATTGTCTAGCTTGTTCAAAACCTATCTCCCAATGATTCGCGGATTGCGAATACTGCGATTTATGGATCAGATTGTGCGGATTACGGATTGTGGGTAGCATAGATTTCCCATGTTGCAGAACAAGGATTAAGCGGATTACGGATTGTGATTAGGCCACTGCGTAGGTGGGTGCGTTGCTTGGGCAGTGTGCGTGCCTGTGCGTGTGCGCGCGCGTTTGTGTGTGTGTGTGTATACAGTGACAGTTTGCGCGAGTGTGTGTGTATGTTTGTGTTTGCGTGTTCCTGTGGGAGTGGGTTTGGGTGCGTGTGTGGGTAGGTGTCCGCGCGCGCCCGTGCGTGTGCACTTGGGTGAGGGCGCTGGCACGGGCATGCACTGCGCCTTCGTGTGTGGGTTCGCGTGCCTGCGCATGCGCGCACACATTAAATTTTATTATGTATAGATTGAAAAGAGCGGAGTCTTGCCCTATATATCTATGCGCGTGGGTGTGGGTGTGCTGTTGAGTCTTTGTTATATTCGCGCCTGTTGTAGATGTTTTTCGTTCTTTTGTTTTAAGAGCAATGGAAACCACATGCGCAACATCCACCAAATCTCGAGACTATCAACTTAAGGCTATATATGCACAATCAGTATTCTGGTGCCCAAGAATGTCCACATGTGAATGGTCCCATGGTCTTGGCGATTCTAGGCTCTCTGAACCCTGCTACATCTCCCTATGAGAATGGCAGCGCCTCAGCTTTGTTTTCATCTTTGTTGTCGGATCCACGCCCCGCACCTGGCATAGGTTTGATCGCATTCACGACAATGTTGAAGCTCTGTTCCATCGCCCTAAGTGCAAATGGGTTTGTCTTGGAATCTGGGACCCCCAGAAAAGCATCTGGTTTACTTTGGTTTCCCTTCAAGTAACCCCAACCTCAAAAAAAATACATGGCTTCATTTCACCTCCCCCAGTGTCGTTTTTTTTCCCCCCCGCCTCTCCGCTTGTTCACAAAGGGGTCTTGTTGATAACGGCCACAGGACCACGGCTCACCATGGCAGCTTTCCATGTTTGATCCAAATCTGTTTCACCGCATGTTACCATCTTACATCTTGTCCCTCCAAACTGATGTTCGCCAAGAGTTTTCTAGGATCCTAGGTTTATGGCTTGAACATTCACCAAAAAGACGACTGGACGATGCTTTTTCGGAGAAGGATGTTACTGGTGCTGGACGAGCGGATTGGTGGTGCCTGCCGAGAGCGAGCGCTGGTGCTCTTTTACCGGTGCACGGTGCCTCCCTTTGCACGGGCTGGCGCGGAGGGGGCAGACACTGGGATCCTTCCATCGAGCCATATAATTACAAAAGAACAGGCAACTTGTTGGTGTTGGAGAGGGAATGTGGGAACTGATCACGATTGGCGCCGGGGTTTGTTAAGGACTGGTTCGAGATTTCCTTCCCATATTCTTCATGAATGGGCCAGAAAGAAGGCTCCAAGAGAACGGTCGAAGTGGGTGGATACGCATTCGAGATATGCATTGAATTGTGGCACTGGCGGTCATTGTTGCTTATTCACCTGGGTGCCGTCCATAAGTCGTTTAATTTTTGCTTCATACTTCGCCGAACTGACAATGGCAAAGAAGGTCTGGGACTAACGGTGCGCAAGAAGCGGGCAGCGCGTTGCGATTTGCTTGCGCATTTTCCATACATCGCTATCTTGGCACACCTGCAACAAGTTTGGTGCAAGTCGCGTGCAAGGTGCTCGCAGGGTGTGCTGATCAGATTTTGCTGAGCGCTTTGATTTGAACAGTGGAAAGCGCTGAGAAAACGGACCTCAATCAGCCTTGTGCCTGCTTGCCTGCCTGCCTGCCTGCCTGCCTGCCTGCCTGCCTGCCTGCCTGCCTGCCTGCCTGCCTGCCTGCCTGCCTGCCTGCCTGCCTACCTGCCTACCTGCCTACCATACATGCTTACAGACATACAAGCATATAGCACAGAGAAGTATATGGGCGATATTCTATGTCTATACATGCATACGATACATCCAAGCATCCGTGCATTGAGTGATGCATTGATTCATTGCTTCATTGTTTCCGTTGATTCGTTGTTTCCCTCGTTGATTCATCCATTTTGATACTACTTCATTTCCTTTCGTTTCATTCCCTTTGATTTTATGATGTCATTTTATTTCATTTCCTTTCGTTTCATTGGATTTCACGCACTCTCTGACTCACTGACTTACTCACGAAACCGCGTATCAACACAGCCATCCACCCATCCACCCATCCACCCATCCACCCACCCACCCATCCACCCATCCACCCCATCCACCCCTCCACCCCATCCACCCCATCCACCCCATCCACCCCACCCCACCCCACCCCGCCCCGCCCCGCCCCGCCCCGCCCCGCCCCGCCCCGCCCCGCCCCGCCCCGCCCCACCCCACCCCACCCCACCCCACCCCACCCACCCATTCGACCAGTCCATCCTTCCATCCTTCCATCCTTCCATCCATCCTACCATCCTTCCATCCGCCCATCATGCACAAACACATGCCTACACATGCATTCATCAATAGATCAACATGTCGATATATCTATATGTGTACACGTTATGCATACATGCACATACATATATACGAGTAACCATGCATGTATGATGTATGCACATGTGCATTGTTGCGTAGCACGGGGATCTGATTTTGTGTTGACAGGATGCATTCGTCATATGCTGATTCCTCGTAGCCATCGCAGCCTAAAGACCCCCAAAGTGGTTGTGGTTTTAGACTTGTTCAGCGGTTGAAAAAGGGGAACTTTTTTGACCCTGGACAAAAATGGACCCCTGCTAGAAAAGGAATCGGTTGAACAAGGGAACCCTTTTTTGACAGCTCAAACAGGGAACCCGCAGAGACCCTAGTAGAAAAAGGCAAAGCCTGGCAGAAAAGGACCCTCTCAGAAAAGAAAAGAAGACTGGTAGAACAAGACCCTGGTACAAGAAAAAACAAAACCATTCGACCCCAGAAGGAGAAAACCAACAACAACAAAAACAAGCCGCCGAACCAATTGACCCCAGAAAGAAAAGGCTGGGAGCGTTCGGGATCCGTGGCAGTTTGCTTCCGAGGTGGGCACCAGCAGCGAACCCGAGGACTTCGCTGAGGCGTTGGGGCGATCGGAAGGTTCTACGGGCAGTGGGGCTTGTGGTATTTTTGGAGGGTTCGAGTTTCAGGCGGGTTTAGAGGGACGGCAGTCTTGGGAGGGTGCCCCCACGTTTGTCGTTTCAATCCCTGTCATGGAAAAATCTCGATTGGCCCGAGCATTGACTCACTCTGGGTTCAACGAACAGAAAGCAAGGCAAGTCAATGAAGCCTCCACTTGCGTGCAACCTGGGCTATGGCTTCCGCACATTCTGCTAGGAGCGGGGTGACTGGCTGTGTGAAAGGTGGGGAACCGGCCAGGTCTGCCGGTTGTTCAAGTCGACTGGCCGGCCGAACGGCGAGCTGGCAGTCCGGAAGCTGGGATACCCTGAGAGCTACTTCGCGCGCTTTCCGCTGCACCAGGACGGGATGGGGTTGGCTTGGCCTGGGTCAAAACGGGCGCCTGCACATGATGAGTTTCCTTCTGGTCTCCCTTTGCCGCTTCGAAGTCTGTAGGGTTATGGTGCTTGTTGGTCGGTGTGGGTTGGTGTGGGTCGATAGCGTAGGGCCTACACTTGGCATGTGAAGGGAATCGAGGATAGATTGGGCGGGGCATGTAAAGGAAGCCGGTGGGATGGGGGAGGGGGGGTGGGCTTGCACACTGATACTACCCATCGTTGAAATTAGACTGTCCCTGTTTTGTGACGGATAGGAGTCACAAGACAACCATCCCACTGGAGTGGACCGTAGTGCTGAGACACTGGCACAAAAAAAAGAGGACATGTTTGCACTACTGCGCCATTGACACCAATCTTCCATTTTGAACATCGTTGATTGCAAAGACGTTCGCAGGTTTCATGTTTGCGAGGGGCTCATGGGTTGCAGTGTTGGAAGGTACTCGTAGCTCTTGCAATGATTTTGGTTCAGAAGACCAGCACGAAAATCAACCCCCTGGAATGGACAGCACGGCCATTTGGTGACTGACACCAGCGCGCGTTTTTTTGCCATTTGGACCGGCCGCTGACGCTGGTTGCCAAGAAAAAGGCACCAACTATCGCGAACATTTATCAGGAAAATACGAGCATGCGGACGGCAACATACTGAAAAGCTGTTGCTGCTATTGGGGCCTGACCCCCCTAACAAGAAAACGCCACGCACTTAGTTGCACTGAGCGAGTCGCAAAGGCAAAGCCAACATGTTGGGCACTCCAGTTAAAGGCCCCTGATAGTCACCGATACTCAACAATCGTCGCCATTAGGTTGCAACAGCACCCCTTGCGCGTCCCACACTGCCCTGCGAAGATCCCCCACAAGTTGAGGCGGACAAGGCCAGATAAGGTCTTGACGGTTGAATGATGGGTCTTTGAAGGGGTTTGGTGCCGTGGAATCAGGTTCACCAGTTGGGATGGATTAATTTTGCATCATTTTGTCCATCCGCAGGGTCTCTGACACTTGGCAGGTCAAGCCAAACCTGGGTACATGAATGTGTGTGTGTGTGTGTGTGTGTGTGTGTGTGTGTGTGTGTGTGTGTGTGTGTGTGTGTGTGTGTGTGTGTGTGTGTGTGTGTGTGTGTGTGTGTGTGTGTGTTTTTTTGAGGGTGCCCTCGTCCAGGTTGACTTTAAAGGGAACCCAAAAGGAAAACCATCACTCGGGTGGCCCCCATTTTAACAAACCCATGACCGGTTAGGAAGGTACACAGTCCCTGCCAGAGCTGTTTTTGGTGTCCACCCTAGCTCTTGTGTCGACGGTTCCCAGCCACACCCTTAGTCTTTTAGCTTTTCGCCTTTAGCGTCATCGCATATCTCAGGACAAAGGGATCAACGAACCGCCAAAGTTTCCATGAGCTTTGGTCGGCTTCCAGGTTTTGGACACCACCCCCTCACCAACCCAACCCGCCACCCCCCCCCCCCCCACCCCACCCCACATAATTTTAGAGCCTTTCGATCTGAGCCGCTTGAGTGACATTCCCCCAAAGAGGAGGCCTTGCGCCTCATCATCGGCAAGCTGCAGACGGGCGACGTCTACGAGCAGGGCCGGCACTACCCGCTGCCCGAGCACCGGAGCCAGGCTTTGGCGGCACAGGCGGGCCTTCTGCGCCTTGGCTTGCGCTTCCGCTTTATGCAAAGGGAAGGTCCATGGAGGGTTTTTGAGGGGTGTGTCCTCTTTCTGATAGGTTTTCATGGCTTTTATTCTGAAGGAAGGTCCATGGAGAGTTTTCTCTTACTGACGGGTTTTCCATTGATTTACCCTCTCGTCTAACATGGACCCCACCAGAGGGTCCCTTTGAACAGAGTTTTCTGGTGGGTTCCATGTTAGTCGGGAATACCGTCATATAGTAAGAATTTCTAATGTTGGGGGCTTCCCTTGAAAATCCGGGTTCCCTTCGATCCAATCACTTCCAAGGGATTGAGTTGGAACCCGAAGTTTTTGGTGAGCCCCATCGATGGGGCGGAAACTGCCTATTCTCAGGTCAGCTTTTGCTTTTTTTTGTGAAGGTGGAATCCAAAGGCTTCAGTATGGTTCCAACCCTATAGTATGGAATCCCATCAAAGTGTAGGTGCAAGGGAGATAGTTGAGAGCACTAGGGTTCCTTGGGGTGCCCTAGGATTCCTTAAGGGACTCCATACATTTACGTGTCGATTCGTCCGAACGGGCACCTATGAACCAAGCAGGAGTTTCCGTCGAACGCGGACATCGAATCCCATGTGAATGGTGTCCAGCAGAAGGTCCCATTCATACCTACAATTCCCCTCTTCGTGGTTCAAGATCTCACCTTTTGGGAAGACTTTCGTTTTGGGGCGATGTTCAAAATGCAGGGAACCTTGCAACGGGGCGCGCGGGGGCGGCAAATCCGGTCCCGGGCTGAGCGAAGTTTTGTGTAAGAAGGAAGAGGGAGGGAGGGGAGTGTGCGAGACCCCTCAATCGCGTCTGCATGCAACTCAGCTCGGGCTACTTCTTGAGTCAGTTGGGTCTAGCAGCCGGTACGCGGGAAGCGGAGGGACCAAGCAACACCCCCAAGAACACAACTTTTGTGTGGAAACTTCTTTTCTTTGGGGGCGAACCCCACAAACCCACAAAAAGTGGAAACCCTGTTGGATTTTTGCCCCTCGGATGGAAAACAAAGGAACAATAATTACCTGCGCAACCCCAGCTCTTTAATTTTGAGCCACCCACTGTGGAATTCCGGTTTTTTGAGCCACAGCCAAATGGAGCCTCCGGGGGGGCTCGAGCGAGCCTCTGATCTCGAGGTACGTGGTGCTGTTCTTCGAGCCTCGCAGCCTGGAGGCCGACTTCGTGGCCATGCGCGCGCCTTGGCCTGGCTTCGGATTCGTCGGAGTCGGGGGGAGGGGAAGCGGGGAAGCTGTCGATTCATGGAGGGACCCGTTCTCCGCCTTTTTGGGGGGTTCTTGGGAATCCGAAAGGGAAACTGGCCATGTGACACAAGGATTTTGTTGGGGGGTCCTTAAGGAAAACTAAAGAATTTGGAGACACATCCACATTTTCGGTCAACAATACAGGTCTATGCTGTATTTGGGAAGACGAGACGACGAGCTTTCTTTTTGTTCCCCACCAAAAACCCAGACTCACCCATTTTCCCAAGTTTTGTTTAACAACTACTTTTGGCCGTGGACCGTATGGGGTTGCGTGTTTTTGGAGGATACACTTTTCAGGATGGTTTTAGAGGGAATCCAAAAGGAAGACGGCTGATTTTTTGGGCCACCCCTAGTTTGATACGCATATCAAGAACAAGAGAGGAAACGAGGGGAAACAAAGCTCTGGGGCTTGAGAAGATGTGGCTTTGGGAATCCATATGATTTGCGTGTGACTTCTCACCTGATGGTTCCCGGCCCTCCGGTGGTGAACATACCAACGTGACGGTGTGGTCACGTGAAGATTCTCAGGCCGCGCAGCTGTTGTCGTAAGCTGTTCCAGCTCAGATGAATTTGAAGCCGATTTTATCTGGAGCGCAAGTGTGCTTTCCGATCTGAGCCAATCATCCAGAGCTTGGCGCACTGTGCGCATAGGCCAAGGGACTCAGCCACGGATCCGATCAGCCTGGAATCCAACTTGGCAGCGAGGGTTTCAGCGGTCCGGCCGGGATTTGTCAGATTTCAACCGGTTGCCCACGCGGTTGCCGTAGACCGCGTAGACCGCATAGACGATGGAAGTCGGAACTGTGCGGCTGCCAGTTCTGCGGGATGATCCGATGCCTCCGGAGCTCAACCTAAGGCGCTGGCGGCGGCGCAGTCCATCAGCAGGTTCCGGGGTCAAAGTCTGGCGTGGCGTTTTCGTAGGAGGCGCGGTCATCTCTTGAGGCGCCCGCCTTCAGAACTTCAACGCTTGGCACAGGCCGACGACTGGGCGCGAGTCTTGGGAAGCGGTGGCTTCGCACACCGTGTAGCGAGGATGCCTTGGGCCCACCGCGGTGCGGGGTGGCCATCAAGGCGTTCAGGGGCCTGGCGGAGGATTTCCGTAATGACGTGCAGGTACTTACGAGGTGCCGTCACACCCAGCCTTTGAGCATGTTCACGACAGCCACGTGCATGCAGGCGGACATGATTCTATAAGCATGTTCATTGGCACTCACGACCGTTGTCAAGGGAACAGATGTTTCCACTTGATTGGGGCGCGAGTGGGCCTTTTCACCCCTTTGCCGCAGATCGGGCACCCCTTGCAGATCTCAGGAGATTGTGGACCGCCACTTCGGTGACAGCTGGGTGGTGGCTTACGCCCTAGGCTACACTGCGGACTTGCTCAGCTGGCGGCTCTTCTATCAGAGGGGGGGGCGGATGTTGGAAGCGGCCCGTCGCTTTGGGCCAAACTCAGAATGTTGATCAATGTACGACATGGACTCCCTGTCGCTAGAAACGAACAGCCTGATGTTTGTTGCTCAGTTGGTTGGGCCCAATCTGTTGGAGTGTCCATGCCACCATACGGAGTTCATGCCTAAAGGCAAGCGCTTGCTCAATCATATTGCAAGATCAGTATCAATCACACATGCGAGCAACCGACCCCAATTAAGCAATCAACAGATTGCCCATGCTAGGCACCCTAACGACCAAGCAGCTCTGTGAGCCAAGCCAAAGAGTTACATTGGCACAGCTCGTCTACATTTCTTTGCTTGTGTTCTTGCTTGTTTGCTCAGTTGCTCGCCTTCCTGTCTGCCTGCCTGTTTGTCTGCCTGCCAGCCTGTTTGTCTGTCTGTCTGTCTGTCTGCCTGCCTGCCTGCCTGCCTGCTTGTTTTCTGTCCCTTTTGTGTGGTATGTTTCTTGTTTTCCATGTTTTTTTGGTTGCCGTGTCGTTGTTTTTTGCTTTGTGTTGCGCCCTCGCCGGCCCAATGCCGCCCCCCCCCCTCCCCGCACTCCTCAGGTGGGCGCCGTACCCCGCAGCGAGGCAGGCGCTGCAGAACGCCATCACCGCTGGCACAGTGCGGCAGCTGCAAGAGCAGCACCTGGAGACCCAACGATCGGATTTCACCCCTTCGTCGGGCTCTCACTGGGAGAAGTAGCGACTGGCAAAGGTCAACGAAAGGAGAACCCAAGCCTAGCTAGTTCCACCAGTGCCCTTTCTCACCGTAACTTTTTTGGTTGGGAGGGTTCCCCTACTACAGAAACAAATCGGGTACCCTTATTGAAAAACCTCACTGGAGGACCTAGGTCTTAGAGCACAGCATTTGGGAGGGTCCCAGGTTTTCGACTCATCCAAGGAAAGATGGATATGGCCCAATTTGTGGCTCGTAGTACTGGCAGAATCATCACTCTGCAAGAACTGCAACATGGCCTTGCAAGATTGAGCCACAGTTCCTTGGACTCTCACGTTACGTGAGAGGATTTTTGTTGGGTTCAAATATTTCTCAACATGAGACCTGGTTGACATGGACATTTCTTTTTTTTTTTTTTTTTTTTTTTTTTCCGAGTCAGGGCAGTTCGCAAAGGCCCAAATGACCCAAATGGCTTATTTATTTCAGCTTGTTTCCGAGACAGTAACGGCTTTGCTTTTGGTTTTCACGTGGCTGCTGGAAAGAAAAAACCAATCGACGTGTTTCTCAAAGCGGACCAGTTTCCTTGTTTCCCTACGATTCGGAACGAGCTCGCCATGTGCCATTGCAGGACGTGGGGATGCCTAGGTTCAGGTTTTGGACTTGTTGCAACCCACAGGCAACATGGGCAAAATGTCATCCCCACCAGGCAAAACAGGACCTTGGGACCTGCAGGCCAGATGTCTTTGCACGATAGGCCCAACCCTGCGGGACCCTCCGGGACCCTTCGCCCCTTCGTTAGGGTTTGGTCACCAAAAGAAAACATGGCAGTTTGGGGGTTCAACACATCCACGTCGCTTGAAATGGTGCGAGGGGTCTCCGCGATCTATCGTGGGATGCAGGAGGGTCATCCTTCGATGAAGTGCGGGTCATTTCTATGGGCTGCACGGTACCCCGCTTGGGTGACTTTGTTTTACTCGCAATAAGGAGGGATTGCAGAGTGAACTTCTACTCTTTTCCTTGTGAGGGAATAGGGGTGTAGGAACGGTGTAGGTGTTGGAGAGGCCAAGATTGGCATGTCAACCTTTCAGGCAAAGCTACCCCAGCTGGGCAATTCATAAGGAGGCTTTTAAGAAGGCTCTTCTCCAGGCTGATTGTGGCACATTTTTTGTAAAGTGTAGAAAGGTAGCACAGAGCGCAGATGTTCACAACCAATTGTGCACATCCCTGCAAGCCAGCAAATTAGAAGTATTCTTTTGGGGGGTTGATCAATATTCCTGGCCCCCAAATGACCATGGGTAACTTTTCCCACTTAGTGGGACATATCATCTTTGATCAAGCTCCATTTGGGTGTTTCTCAATATGGCCCCTTCTATATGGCCATCTGGTTTGATTTTGGGACTTTAACTTTTGGTTGAACCAGCTATTCTCCGTTGGACCCACACCAAAAAGACATCAACGTGACTTCCCAACGGCCAATATGTGTCACCGTGGCCCGAAAAGGGGGGGGGTAGCTAGCAAAAGTGGCTTGACACGGCAACCAAAAGCAAGCCCGGTAGTTTGGGGCGTCAAGCTTTCTAATTTGGAGACACATCTCTGTGATCAGCGTCCCTTTGGGTGGCTCAGCACAAAGTGGCCTCCAAAACCAGTGTGAAAGAGGTTCTTCTATCAACGATGTCCACTCAAGCCTGAAAAACCTCCGCGGAATATAAATTCTTTGATCAGCCCCTATTTGGGTGTTTCTCAACCTGGGCCCCGCATTTCTCGGGAAACGCTAAGGCCCCACCCAAGTCCCGCGAGATATTGTTTTTGCTCCAGGAGCGTCTGGCCCAGACCCGACAGAGGCTCGCAGAGCTTCTGGTGGAGGGGACCCTCACGGAGGAGCCCGTGGCGCCTTTTTTTTTTTTTAACAAAAATAATATATACATACATATATATAAAGAGGTTTAAAGGTTTCCATAGAGATGACACTGGTTTGTGGTGGGTCCCAAAGCTATTAATATTAATAATGAGGAACCACACCATTTTTGGTATCTTTACCGTGGTTTGCGTGTGTAGACCTCTTTTTTTCCGGGGATCTTCACTGTTGGTTGCATGTTTGTTAGTTGTTTTCTTGGTTTTGTTCATTTTCTGCAGGGGACTGCAAAGAAACACAGTTTGTTGCTATCATGCCAAGGGTTGTAAAGATATGTTCTTCTTTTTGCTTCTTCAGTTTTTTTTGGTGGGGGGAGGGGGGCAGAGGTTCCTTGGGTGAGCTCTTAGCTTCCAAATTTGAAGAAAAGAGGTTCTCATCCTGGCTTGGTATTGGGGTTGACCTAAGATGTGTGCCCAACAAGGATCCCAGTGTGGTCGGGTTTTAACATAGAGATGGGACATTGCCGCGGACAAAAACATGCGCGGGCGATGGCTGTATCCCTAAGACACAAAACGCACTTGTCAGCCACAAAGCAATCACTTGCAAAGAGGCCGCGTATCACGAGGCATTCTCGCACTATCTCGCTTGCCGGCTTGCCGGCTTGGGTGGACATGGTTGATCCAATAACCTCTTCACAGTTTTCGGAAGGGAGTAATTCGTGGTACCCCTTTCCTGATCACTAGGCACAGGAAACCTGAAGGCATTCAGATCTACCACAGCGCTGAGTTGAATAGAATGTGCCTCTGAAGACATTTTTCAATCGATGTTTCCTCCCCCCCTTAGCATGTCAGGTAATCCTCGATGGCTTGGATTGGTGGTGGGATTTGAGCCCTTGTTTCTTGTGGAGGGTAAATGGAACGCAATCCCAAACCAGCAAGGCACCAAACCAGGACAACGGGCAAACCGGAGGCCCTTGGTTTCGCTCCGGAAAAAACCGCAGTGCCCGGATTTGGGAGTGGTCCTTATGCTTCCCGGGACTTAAACACACCGAAATCAGTCCATGTTCATTTCATTCTGTGTTTTTTTGAGGCCGTTTTTTGAGAAACATGGCTTTATTTTTGGGGGTTGCATCAGCTCCATGTTTTATTTGGGAACCCCTTTGGACACCCCCAAAGGAAACCTCCTAAGATAAGCCTTTTCTTTGGCGGGGAACCCTGTTTTGGGAAACACGTGTTTTTTCTTTGAAAGGGGGGGGGACGCCCCCCCAAAAAAAACAAACAACAACAACAACAACAAATAAAAATAAACACCAACGAACCCTCCCTAGCGCAAAATGCCCAAGTTGGACACCACGTCTCGCTTTCGCTCTTTCGCTCTTTCGCTCTTTCGACTTGGTGAGGAGTTCGTCGCGGGGAAGTCCTCGCAGCTGCTGAGCTTGCTGCGGCAGGAGCAGAAGTTTTTTTTTGGGGGGATTGGCTTAGAACAGCTTGAGCCCTGGACCATGGGTTCCCTTTTGAGTGGTGAGTTTGGTTAGAAATACACGGGTTCCATAGGTTTACATGGGTTTTATGCTCCATTTGCCAGTGGTTTCCACTCATTTCAGGTCATGAACAGCTCCCATTTGGCTTTTAGTGTTGTTCGGGCGTCCAATGGACCAAAACCACCTCCTGGACTCGGGCCTTCGTTGGGGTTTGCTTTCGGATGTCTGTTTGGCGAATGTCAATACTAATACCGACCGAAACCTGCACTGACGCAAGTATCAACGACTTCGGATTTCAGCTCGTTAGAACAGCTATTTTGAAGAATTCAGCATTCAACCCATGCGGGCAAAGTGTGAACCAACGACAAGCATCACTAAACGTGCAGTTCAATCATGCCTCTGTCAAATCTTAAACTACCCTTGTCAACATCAACCTCACAGCATGCCGGAGACCCGCAGGCCAATACTGGCATCCGGTGGCTGCTTTTGCAGCCAAGCACCTCCGACCCGAAGCTGCAGGCGGTGTGCAACATCTCTTCTAGGATGATACCAAGCTGCAACCGGATGCAGGTGGTAGGTCGCTGGTAGATTAGGTTGTTGGCAGGTCACCCACGGACCTGTTTTGTATTCGACCTCTCGAAACGCGGCTTTTGACCGCGACCCGCATCTCTGCGCCCTCACTCGTATATGTGCGCCCACCTTTTGAACCCTCTCTTGGGTTCTCCAAATGTCATACTTTATGGATGGCAAGGGGGCTGGGTGTCTTTAGCCTGCAAAAGGCAGGAGTGAAAGGCCGAACGTATGAACCCATGGAACAAAATAGAATTGTGCCCACCTGGTATATAATCCCCCAAGCTGAATTAGTTTATCACTAAATCTGGCTCAATTCTGGGAAGCCTTTTTCCCGCTTGGCCAAATGGATTTGCATTTTAGTTTGGAGGTGTACAATCGGCCTCGGCATCGGATGCCGAGGAAGGAGCAGCTGTTGGGAACTCTCGTTGACACCGCTCTGCTCGAGGACAAGGTGAAAGGCGGGGGCTCGTGCGGGTGCTGCATGCGGTTTTGGGGGAGGAGTTCGGTATGCGAGTGGTTGACTGCTCGTCAAAGATCGGGGACCCTCCTAAAAAGTGCGGTTTTCTTTTTGGGCTTCCAAAAAACAAGCCCAAAAGTGTACCCTCCAAAATGACGAGCCCACTTCAGAGCGTTGGCTGGCGTCAACGATGCAACGACTTGCTTCTACAGCTTATTCCGGACACAGAATTACCGAGCAAGCCACGCAGACGATGATGTTGGGGATGCCGGCCTTTGGTTGCTGCTGGCCTGGCTCGGTACTTGCAGATACCTTTCTTGTGTGTGCTGTAGGACTGAGAAATCATGAAGAGCATGTCCTCCTCGAGAAGAGTCTTTTTGCTGCCTGCAGCCCCTGCTAGTACGTACTTCCCTTTGACCATTGTTCCTGGCCTGCCCGCTTGCTTTCCTGTCTGTTTCTTTCTTTCTTTCTTTCTTTCTTTCTTTCTTTCTTTCTTTCTTTCTTTCCTTGCTTGCTTGCTTGCTTGCTTGCTTGCTTGCTTGCTTGCTTGCTTGCTTGCTCCTTCCCCAGATCACACGTGTGATTTGCTTGGGGCCAAAGACCCCACGAGCCCGCTGCAAATCGCACAGGCATCTTGGGGCCGCTGGTGGCCAACCGGGATGCGAGTTGGCAGCAGCTGAAAGATGAGGCGGGGGTTCTAAACAACAAGTCACAGGACCAGGGTTCCTCAAAGTCGGCTTAAACCCAGGCGTTCCCGTTTGGGGACATCAACCACCCCCTGGTTTAAGTGTACCTTGGGGTAGTCAAAAAGTGGAACCCTGCACAGGACGCTCAACCAGGGAGAAGAGCCATAGTGGTTGACCACAGGGTGCAAGGTATGCCCCAAGTTGCGTAGATTTGGGGATTGGCTGAGAACCCAAGGCGGCTCAATCTATGGATGATCTCGCCGTCTTCTTCTCCGGGCAACATGCGCTTCGCCGCAATGTCCGCAACGAGGTGGGAACCGTATCCTGGGCACTGGAAACTAGTTGCAACTTGGGTTCTCTTGTTGGGGGACCCCCCCCCCGATTTACTTCTTGTTGTTATATTTTTGTTTGGGGGGGTCCGCAAAACAAGACACACCCATTCGGCATCACAGCCTGGTCAGGGAATCAGATGCGCTTTTTCCAACGCCACGCGCTGGGATCAGGGTTTGGGCTCGAAGGGAGTTCCGTAGGAAGTGCCACTTGCCAGAGACGGGCGACCCACTCGGTTTAGACATGCTCCAAGACCACTGTCTTTCTTGCATCTTCCTGTGGACTCCTCTTTGCAAGCCTTGAAGGCGCGGTTTTTAATGGGCATTCTGAGGCAGGTGGAACGCCCAAAATCCGTAGCTGAAGTATCCTTCCGACTAGCAGCAGAGCTCGCAGTCCGTTTGGGACATTTGCAGGGCGAAGCCATGACGGTGAACCATGGCCAAAGAAATGCCAAGACAGAAGAAAGGCAGAGGAGACAACCATGACCAACTGGCCAACTGGCCAAAAGCCAAGAGTCAAAGCGCCTAAGTCCTTTCTGACTTTGAACCAACTCGCCAAACCTCTGGAACCAAGATCGCCTTTGTTTGGCCTTACTTCAGCACTGGCTTCAGTTTCGTCAGTTCCAATGGAATCCATCGAGTCTTTTCCGGAATGTGGGATCCATCTCTGTTGTTCAAAAGGCACCCAGCGGAAGTCAGTGGAATCCATCTAGCTTCTTCAGAATGACACCTAGGTTCACTTGTTCTGGCCCCATTTGGGTGTGTCTTGACACCTGGCACAAAAAAAACTGCACCAAAAAAAACACGAAATAAGCCCTGACTAAGGCCTTGTTAAGGGCTTACTCCCCCCCCCCCCATTGAGGGCTTAGTTGGGCTTCCCCCTCCCAAGACCCCGTGAAGCTCACGGCAGGAGCTGGAGGAGTTCTTCCGATCGCTGCAGCAGCGCATCGAGGAGCTGAGCTGCGGCAGCGAGGAGGACGGCTGACGGTGCCCTGAAGTGGCTTTGGCTCCACCGTTTGGCTTCCGGAAACCACAACTCCCATAGGCGTCCTTTTTGGTTGATTTGGTTGAAAAATAGAGGGCCCTGGTTTACCTGGTGGTTCAACCAACTACCAGGGCCATCTATTTTCCAAAAGGACACCTATGAACTCCATTTCCAGTGAGCCCCCCCCCCCCGGCCATTTGTCGGAATTCTAAGGCTCCTCCGTCTGCTGTTTTCGGCGTGGGTGGGCCTGCTCGCATCCGCCGCTCCTTCGAAGGAGCTGTTGGCCCTGGGCCGCAAAGTGGCGCAGGTGGACAAGGCCCTGGCGCCTTGAGCCACCGATTTAGCAGGGCGAGGGTCGGCCCGGAGAGTCGGAGAGTCGGAGGGTGACCGGATCTGGTCCAAAAGGTGGGGACGAACGCAGTGAGGTGCAGACGCGTCCCTTCTCTCAGTGGGGACTAAACAAACCTTGGGGTTGATCAGAAGGTCTGTAAAACAGGATGGATGACCATTGAAAACCGCTAAACAGATATCTAACAATATGTTTTTTTTCAACCACTAAAAGGGATAAGCTACCCATGGTCATTTGGGGGTTGAAGAGAATATTGATCAATGCCCACATGGGTGGCTCGCAATTTATGGACCGCAGGCTTCAGTCTACTTTTCCAAGTAGCAGGGCTCCATTTTAGGTACCTATTTATTTTTGAGCCTATGATCACGTAATTTGGTTTACAGTAATACCCTGCCCTTACGGTACCTTTAGTCTGTGTGTTTTTTCTTTCAGCGTACCAATTTCACCTCGGTTTCAAGGCAACCCCCGAGGAAAAAAAATGGAAAAACCGAGACTCCCCATTTTCGTGGTCAACCCATTGTGGCACATGCCCATACCCTACCCATGCAGAGCCAGAACTGGCTTGGCACAAGCCAATGGCCGTGGCTCAAACGTGGGGAGAATTCCCCCAGCCCCGCAGTTTCTCGTTGCAAAACAGCAACTTTTGCGGTGGGTCCCTCCATTTGAGCCACGCTTCTTAAACGACCGCGGAGGTCAAAGACATTTTCAGGTAGGGGTTTTGGGTTATATGCCATTTAGTACAGGAGGTTCAGTGAAAAACGCGGAATGGACATGGCGGATGTCGCTCAATTTGCTCAAACCAGAGTTTGGTGGGTTGGACGGAACCTGATGAACTTTGCCGGAGGTGTGAATGGATGCAATTTCCATGGTTTGCCTTTGGAGGCTCGGCGACCTTCTTAGGGTGTTGAAAGACGACCAAAGGACAGCCGTGTAGCTTCGCGGTTTCTCTACCCAACGAAACTTGTCCCAAGGAATTAGCAAAAGTACCGCGCCTGGCAATGAGATCCCGAAGTGTCGCGCAGATGTGTCAAAACTGAAATTTGAGTCTTCAGGCCTTGTGTTGCAGGCTTCTCGGGTTTTGGTTGTCCAGTTTTGCCCCTTCAGGGAAACCAGGTAGTAGATTATCATTTTGAGGTCTTGAAGCATGGAGGCCACCAATCCCTACGTTGGACGTAGACTCGGTCCAATGGCAAATGGAGCTCTAAAGGCCTAGGGTTTAAGGGGAGAGATGCGGAAGCCCGTGCTGTAAGGATGAGGTAGCGCACTTCCATGAGATCTCGCAGCAACCGCAGCTTGGCAGCAGTTTCCCCACGCGCCGCACTCGCGCATGCCTGCTGCCTGGATCTTGGAATGATCTTGGATTGTCAAATTTGGTTTCAGGCGGATATTGACAGACTGGATTTCCGAGGGGGCAGCACGTCTGTAGGCAGATCCTCCACTTCCTCAGCGACGCCCGGCAGCGGCTGCAGCGCATGCTCCGCACTGCAAACCTCAACGCGGAGGCGGGTTGATGTGGGTGCGTCCCTTTTTGGAGGGTATCCACTTTCGGTTGGCTTTCACAGGAAGCCAAAAGGAAGCCAACCATTTTTCGAGGTGCCCTATTTTGAGACGACCCCATCTCAGGGTTGCCCCTTGAAGACTACGTGATGGGTAAAAACAAAGGCATCGAAGCGGTCTGCCCCAAAGCAGGGGCGAAAGAACCCTCGGCGCGGCGGCGTGTCGCCGAGCCGGGGCTTTTCTGTTCGGAGTGATCAAAACATGAAGTCCGCCCTCACGAGTTTTCTTTGGAAGTGGGCCGAATTTGTTGCTGCTTGTAGGAACATCCAGGCTGCTGCACATGTGTTCCCGCCTGTTTGAAAGACAAAGGAGCTGGCAGTCCGTTTTTGAAGGGTGTTTCTCAAGAGGGACCCCCACAAAGCAGTGAGTTTCCTCTCGGTTTCTCTTTGGAACCAGGGACTCCCGGCACAAGGGTTCAGTGACACTCCATGTGTCATTGTTTTTCGGAAGGGGCGGCTGCATGGCCACGACCTGGCATTTGGTGCCACCCGTCTCTACTGCCTTGCGAAACGCTCGAAAGCCTCAGCTGGGCGAATCTGCGCGGCGCCCGGAGCTTTCTCTGTCCCTCGTTGCTGAGGAGGACTTTAAATTGCAAGAATGCATGCGTAAGACACTTTTGATGCTTCGATGTTGCGCCCTGAAGATAAAGGTTTCTTCTGGTGCATCCATTTCGCAAGATGGCACCGCCAAGAAACTAGGGCCCCCAGTAGCGTCCCTTTTACCCCTTTTTTGGGGGGGAGGGTTCCCCGACTAAAGTCGACAAAACCGAAGAAGAAGTTGGCACCCTTATTCTAACCTCTCCAGTGAAAAGCCTCGGAAAACGGCCGAGACGAGCTTTGCGGCATCGGGCTCCGGAAGCCGATCCCTCCCCGCGCAGCCCATTCGACCAGGGCGATTCGACCAGGTGCTCCAAACCATCGAGACGGTGGCAGACCTCTCCTACGCCTGGCGCGCTCTGGGCAGCTACAAGGACGCCGAGTCGAGGTGGCTGAGAGCTTGGGATCGGTCCCTTGGTTGACTTCCATTCACGGAAGAGTGTATGTGCTTATGCTTTTTGGTTTTGAAGGACATCTATCACTACCGGGCATTAAACAACACACACATTCAGGGGACTTGAGTGAATCGCGGTTTAGGTTTTTATCAGCTTCCGTTTGTGGGATTGGAAGGACTCACCATGACTTGGCGCATATCTGAAGATAGGTAGTCTGGTATTTCTTGACAGGCATGCTGTTTCGCTGAAACAGCATCACCGACCACCCTAGCCAAAAGATTGAATGGACCTGCCCCCCCCCCAGCATACACTGGCACCTTGAACGGAGCAACTCAGGTCATAACCCGCAAAAGTGATGGTTGCAAGTAAGATGCTCCTTTTCGCATGTGATGCGGTTTTCAATTAACGCGATTTGTCCCTCGAATTTCTTCCGGGGTAAATGGGCACTCGACCGGCAAGAGTTTTCCGCCTTCATTTTGTCCAGCACCCTCCCGATGCAGATTTAGGGCGGTCCCAGCCAGAGCCTTCTGCGGTTTCGACGCCGGACTCTGATTGCAAGGCGATTCTTGGCATGTGTTTTCAAGGGGTTCAGATGTTTTTGGACGAAGAGGTTCAACCACCAGTCGCAATGCTTGAGACACGCCTCAGATTTTGGACCGAACAGAGGGATCTTCCACCGCGCGCGAAAGTCTCAGGAGGCCATGGGCAACTTGTTGGCCAGTTCCCCGGACAGCGTCAAGGGCCTGCGCGCGCTCTTCCTGAAGCTTGCGTCGATCCTGGAGGCGGGCCCACGACTTCGGACGCACCCTTGTTTCAAAAGGGAAACAGAAGGAGCAGCTTCTTTAGGACATGTAGAAGTTGCTAATCCCCAGAATTTGCAGGAGTTGCTGGTTGCTAGCTCAAGTCCGGTCCAATCAAGATCACATAACATGGATTGTTTTCCCCGCAATCTTGACACACATCCTGGTGGACTGCTGCTGAACATATGTTTTTTGCAGCTGCAAGTGGATTGACCGATATTCTGTGAGGAATATGCCATACGGCCTAGCTGCCACATGCAATGCAGCACCATACCTGCAATGGTCAGCTGTTACGCACAACTGCAGATGCCACAGGTCGCTTTAAGTCGCATTGACTGGCGGGAAGCGCGCAGTGTTTCGGGTAGTTTCTGGCTTTTGCAAAGCACGCTCTTGCCAGCGCTGTGTCATGGGGATTCAACACACACGTGATGTGACTTAAAACCGGCTGCTGTGACTTCTTTTCTCTGTGCTGTGCCATTGGGAGATGTGACCAGTCCCAGGTGATGTGACTTAAACCCTCCGAAGGTACCCGGAAGCTCGGATTTGCCGTTGAGCAACTGCCGTGGCGCAAAGTGCCAGAACAAGAGCCTTGATCAAAGGAGCCAGGTGGTCGCCGTAGGAGACAAACTGGACCCAGTGTCTTGCCACACCAAAAAGGGCTACCCCTCTACTTCCCTACCTACCCCTCTACTTCCCTACCTACCTACCTACCTACCCACCTACCTACTTACCTGCCTGCCTACCCACCTACCCACCTTGCCACCTACCTACCTACCTACCCACCTACCCACCTTGCCACCTACCTACCTACCTACCTACCCACCTACCTACCTACCTACCCAAAAATCCACGTCGACCCGGCGCTCAGGTACCTTTGCGGCGCATCCGCCAGGCCGGCAACGCGGCCCATGCCTCCCTGGTCTCGGGGTACTACTCGGCCAGCCTCACGGAGTTCATGCGCTCGGTGCTGCAGGATGTTTTGGGTCCCAGTTTCGTGCGGGTCTCAAGACTCGAGGTTTTTTTTGGACCCACAATTTGGGTCGCAGGTTGTTTCCTTTCAACCCCATCCAAACAGAGGTGGAGCATTCCGCATTTTGAGAGAGAGGTGTTTACCGCGGCCAAAGAAGCATTCCAAACTGGAATGTGTTCCACAATTCGTTTGGGATCTTGCCATCAGTGACGACCGAGGGGCGGCAATCATGAGTGGTTGTGGGGTTGTTTAAAAGGAATTGGAGCCCCGTTTCCTCAACAAAAGCCCCACCCATTTGTCGATACCTAAGTTCCATGGGGCCTAGTGGCCAGAGAAGTGAGGGGCGGATGGGCGAGTGGCGAGAAGATGGAACCCAGGCTGGATCACTCCTGAACGGCTTCCTGGCTTTACGCCATGTAACCAATCTCGGGCGCCATGGCTTCCTCCCTGAAAAAGCGAGCTCGATTTTCCGGCGTGGGCCTCATTTGAGAACTCAGCATGATCGGCTCCCCCACTCTCGCTCCCTCTCAGTCAGAAATGGTCTGTTTCGAGCTGGCTGTGCATCCATCACAATGGAGTAGGATTCATGTGAAATATCAGTAGTCAATCTACCACGTAGGACTTGAACCTTCATCGGGATCCAGCGTCGTTTGTCAGCCCCCCTTTCTTCCTTCCCTTGTCACCCTCTGCCCGGCCTTCATGCGGACCCATGACTTTCCTTAAGGGGTCAAGTCAGACACTGGCAGTCATTTTCCCTTGCCCACCAACAAATGGCACTGCACAGACTTTGGGGAAGACTACGTCTTGCCCTTTTTGGGGCTCTTCTTGGGAAACCAAGGGTTTCCTTCTCTTCTTTTCGAGCGTTTCCCCCAATGTGTCGCACCCCCCGATTTTTTTTTTGGCGGGGTGTAAGTTCGAGAGAGACCCACAAATACGCCGCCGGGGCCTCAGTCTTTGGGTGGGGGGGGTGGCCCCGGTCCCGGCCTCGTCTCCTCCTCGTCGGACTCGTCCGTCAAAGCGCGCGCATCAATCGGACGGATTCGTCGGCCGGATCGGGCGGAGCAGGACATCCCGCGGCTGGTCTTCCGTCTGCTGGGCCAACTCTCGGAGCTCTCGGCGCCGGGCCTGGGGAGCCGGGTGAGCTTCGCGGAGCTCCAAACCTATGCGCAGAGGAGCGGAGGGCGGCGGTCGGGGTCGGGGTGGGTGGGGTGGGTGGGGTGGGTGGGGTGGGTGGGGTGGGTGGGGTGGGTGGGGTGGGTGGGGTGAGGAGAGGGGGGCCGGGGTGTGGTGGGGTGTGGGGTGTGGGGTGTGAGGCAGGCTGTGGGGTGTGGGGTGTGGTGTGGGGTGTGAAGACTATCCACCAGGACTTTCTTTTTTGTTGAACCGGGCGTCCGAGTTGACTGCGGAGCCAGGACTGAAAAGCCGCGGCAGGAGAGGGCGCAGATCACTCAGCGCACCTTGGGGAGAAGCGCTCGAGATTCTAGGGGTGCCTTCCCCATTGTTTCCAGCGTATTTTTCTTCTAGAAAACCTCAAGAAACCCAGTGACAACGACCGGTTGTTGAAAAGAACGATGGTTGAAAAGAATGGGGAATCAACCCCTAGAGAGATGTCCTGAAAAGGGAATTGCCGTGTAAGGCGAGGGTATCAAAGAATCCGCGACTGGCATTCTGGGTGCCTGGCCTGTAGGTCAGTTCTGCAGCAGATCCAGACTCAACATATAGCTGCGGGTCAAAACCACTGGGATCCCATGTTGGGGTGGGTGCACCACCCATTTTAGGACCTGTTTTAGTGGTTGGATTGGGATGTTCACTGGGGGCTAACCGGTTTGGCTTTTGACCCATGGCCATATTGACGAGTCTTGGGACTTGCTCAATCGGCCTATCTCAAGTCTCTGACCTGGACTGCTGAGCTTCGAGGCTGTCTTAGGGATGAGGGGGGGGAGGACGTAGGCAAGCTTGATGTATACATATGTAACATTCATATACTGTATATCTATATCTATATATACGAATATGGTCACCCCCCCCCCCCCAAGATCTACCTCAGGCCTAAAATCACTGTAAATACCATATCTATGTATATTACATACAAATAGGTCTCTAGACATAGGCATTGCCGGGGGGTCGGGGACGTCGGCCAGCTTGACTCCTTGACCGCTGTCCTCTGGGCCACGGAAGGCCTGCCAAGCCAAAGGGCTCAGGAGATTTGATCCGAAGCGACCCCGAAATGGAAGACGCCGTCGCCCACTTACGGAGGCCAACTAGGAGGAGCTTCCATTGTGTCAACCTGAGGGAGTGTGGTTTCTGCAATTTCGAGAGGCACATCTTGGGAAAACATTTGCAGCCGCAAAAGTCAGTCCGGAGCCATTGTCCTGAAGGAGTTGATCAAGATTCCCTTCGGCCCAGTTTTGACCAGGGCGAACTCTTAGCGGTTTCCCAGCCAATGGTCATCCCAGGTAAATGAAAGGACCTTTTGATCAACCCCCAAGTCTTCCCGTGTCCTGAGGATCGCTGAGCTCAGATTGCCAGCATCAAGGCCTTCCAATAAGACCAGTTGCAACCTCGAACCTGCTCTGTGGGATCCCCTCCGCCCATGGATTTTGGGAAGACTCAGATACGGGGTCTTGATCATGACTGGAACATAGTGGGTGTGCGTCAAGAGGGATTCGGAACCCCAAAATGGCTTCGGCTTCTGCTGGTGGCACTTCCTGGGTCATCCGAAGGGCTTCTACTAACCTGGAACGCTAAAAAGTAATGAATGCACTTTGTCAATAATAACCTTTTTTTTTAATGGAATCAATGCTAAACCAATTCGAATCATCCGATAATAATCAATTATTCATCCGATACTCAGGTTCCCAACCAGCGAAGCGCCGAACCATGACGTTGCAGTTCTAAGATTATGGAAAGGAGTCTTCTCTTTGAACCACCAAATTTCCAGCGAAAGGCATCGCGCTGCTCATGCGCGGCATCCGGGAAACCGACGTGGCAGTGCTGGGGGTGATCCGAGTCGAGCCCCGCGAGGCGATGTTCCCGGAGTTGGGGGTGAGTTTTATCTGAAAAATACCTGGTAGAAGAGAATTGGAATGAAGAGCCCATCCTTTGCTTTCTTGCAGAGCTCAGTCCTATATAGGACATCTTGCTTTTTGACATATTTTTCCACAGCCGAAGCGTACATCTCATAGTCCTCCTCCGTTCCGCTGAACTTAAGATCTGAAAAAATCTTTGATTTTCTAGGTGGCTGTTATAATTGGACGTAAACGTATTCTCTTTACTTCTTTAGATTTGCAAAATAAGGGACCCCTTGGTGGACATGATCATTCTGTGGAGATTCAATATTTGTTTGAGCTTTCTATTGAAACTCATAGCCCAATCAAGCGGCGGCTAGATTTGGCGGCAAGACGATAGAGTTTGCGATTGATTTTGGTTGGACATGGTTGATGGTTGGCAACATACATGGTTGGTGGTTGGACACCGTTGGCAACATAAATGCTTGGCACCAAGATGATATTGTAGTAAAAGTTGCCAAATGGTTGGTGGTTGCACATATCTTGCCATGTTTGCCAGAGGGCATTCATACACATTTGAGTGTGTTGTTGGTTTTTTCTCGCCGGCGTGGTTGTTGCAAGAAGAAGCCATGGATGAGAACACGCCAGGGTATTGTGGTTTTGTCTTGACAGAAGGCAAAGGGAACATGTGACATTGTGTAGCGCTCAGCCAGGAAGCGTTGGCAGTTTGACATCTCACGATGTTTTGCCGCGACTGTCAAGACTCATCTCTTATTGGGCCACTCTGTTTCCATGGATCCCTGACCAAGCCCTGTGGCAAAGCTGCAAAGGTGCCTTGCCGCACGCTGACGAAAGCTGCAGGTTATGACCAGCGATGCCTTTCCAGCTGAATTGAAAACCACAATCAAATCCCGGGTAATTGGAGGGTAGAAAAAAAACAAAAAGCAAAAACCCTTGCCATGGCTGTGGGCATCCACCTTTTCAATTCCTTACATGGTTCTAAACCATTTTGATGCCGGGCTTTGGCTCAAATCCACCATGTTCTCCCGGCTGTCTTTCCTTAGTCCTTGCTCCAGTCTACTTGGAGCGACGCGCGCGCGTGGGGGAATGGCTTGCCTTTCCTCAGGTTCAACTGATACTTGCTAGCTCAATAGGGAACCCATCCCTTTTCGGTCAGTGCAAAGTTCGTGGGGCTGCACAATTGCCATCTACAGCTCTTAAACCATCGGAGGTATTGCCCGAAACATGGACGGGACCTTTGGTTTGGAAGTCAGGTTTCCTCTTGGAACGGAGTGTGCGCACTTCCATGTTGGTGGAAGGGTAAGCCCGCCTCTTGGGGGGTGACTTTGGTCAACTCCTGGGGCCGAGTGTTGCTTTTCGCCTCGATGCTGCGAGATACTGACTGGTTGTTTACCACTAAAATGGTCTTCCGGATCCTTACTTATACACCTGAACATTGCCTTGTAAATTGTGGTTTCCCTATATGTTGGTGTTGAAAAAGCCACATGTTTCAACTGGTTGCAAAATGGAGATCTTTTAGGGAGCCTTGTTTAAAGTCCAGGAATTCGAGAAGCGAGTTGAAGAATCCCAAACCTGGGGACCTCCAAAACAGAGTGAATCCACTCAGGCAGTGAGTAAAGGAAAACAAGGGGTAGAATTCTATGTCCATTTGTGCCTCTTAAGAGTAGGTGCTGCTGGACGGGCTCCGCCGGGAGCTGGCGACGCGCATCGAGCAGCTTCTGGCGAGGCTGCAGTTCCCCTCTACAAGCGGGCGGCAGGAGGGGGGAGACGGAGTGGGGGGACTGGGCCGAAAATAGCCAGGGGTTCACACATACACACATACACAGCTTCTTGACCGGCACATATCTGGGGATGATTACATGTACGTGTGCAAATGTATAGGTTAAAAAAGCAACTGTATATATATATATATGTACGTGTATATGTCTTCGTACATATGGATATTCGCACTTTTATTGCGTTTTTCCCCACCAGAAAAGGTTTGGGCTGGGTGATGCTGACATCCGACGGGCCCTCCCGCTGGCAGACAGACGCTACTTCAACAGCCTACGACAGATTCTTTCGACAAACAGCTGCAACGGCCTGCGACAGTCCGAAGCCTGAGGCTCCGAGTGCTGGGCTAATGAGACCTGGAGCTGCAGATGATGTGCCCTTAGTTCTTGGTGTGTCATCCGGACCAAACAGGAGTCTTTAGTGTGGTAGCTGTGGTTGCATTTGGTTAGGGTCAGCGCTGCCTTGTTTCCTTTTTGGTTCGATTGAGTTTCTTCGCTGTCGTACCAGCTACGAGTATGGCTTAGGCCCTGCACACAGTCGGATTGTCCTTTCGGTGCCTATGTGGTTGCGACTTAGTTTAGTCAGCCAAATTTCTTGGGTGGGGATTGTTCAAAGTAACGTGTTTGTGATAACTAAAAATCGTATATGTTCATATGTGCTGTCTCGTCATCTACGGGTAGCAAAGGGCACGCGCCACCATCATCCAGTTGGAATGGGGGTTGCTCACCAGATGTTCCTGTTGCAATTCATTTTTGTTTCATTGTTTTTTCGGTGTTGCCAGTAACTTCAAAAGCGACCAAAACACAAGAGAAGATTGTTGTGCCCTTGCACTTTCCTGCCCTTGGGACCATGCTTGGGTTTGTTTGTTTGTTTGTTTGTTTGTTTTTTGTCGGGAATCCTCCCAACACCGGTGTTCCCGTGGTTTCCCTTTCCTTATTGCTATTAGGTTGGGTCTTTAGACTTTGACTTTGCAGCAAACAAAGCGGTTTTCCATTAAGCCTCCAAAGAGTTAACTTTTGCGGAGGAGTCTAGCAGGGGATCAAGTCCCAGCCATCGCCTTAGCTTTTTAGGTTTTGAGGGTTTAGTGGTAGTTTCCGAATTTAAGGCACGAACAGTTAGATAAACTTTTGGCAGGATCTGAGGGCAGCCCAGGAAACAGGAACCGGCAGCCCTTAAGTTTAACTCTGAGCATGGGATCTGAGGGCTAAACAAAAATCCGAAAACCACCCCGTGAGGACTTGGAGTTGCCCCTCCAGCAGCTGGCGGAGCAGTCGGGCCTGCTGCGGTCCTCCTTCGAGCGCCGCGGGCTTTGGGTTTTGGTTTCAGCGCCGTAGTCTTTTCGGGGTAAAAGCGGCGTGGCTTTTTTGGGCGTGTCTTTTTTGAGGGTACTTGTTTTTTTCAATCAAACACCACCATTTTTGTTAAAACCTGTCATTCGTTTCCTGCACACACCAGGCACGCAGGGACCCTAGCTTCATGAAAGCTTCGCCTCTTTTGGCAGGCTGGCTGATGAAAATTCCCATGGAATTGGACACCGCACACCGTGTCCCTTCAAGGATACATGTGGGCGTGGGTCAAAAATAGGTACCCCAAATTTGGCCCTTGTAAATGGAAACATGGACTAAAACCTGCGGTCCCCTGGTGGTTTGATTCTGACCCATACCCATTTGGGCGGCCTTCGAAAGAAACAGAGTCTTCTAACGAGTTTTCCTCAATTTCCCTTGGTCATCCTTTGGGATGCTAAGGCCGCAAGGGCACTCACTTGCAGGTCAAACATTTCTTTTGCCTGATTTGGAGGATCGATCCCCTTGTCGAGCAAGTGGCCGTGAAGGGCTGGCGCAGGTTGGTCCCAACTGGCAATGTTCTTTAGACTTGTCCAATGAAACACCAAAGGGGGAGAACGTTCTTTGTTCGTTCCAAAGCCACAGGGCAACTCCTGAAAAGGGTGCGAATGAATGTGGACCAAGCCTTTTGGCCACCTTTGAAGTGGCAGCTCCAGAGCATGTCGTGTAAAAGGTTGAGTTGGGCTCCTGGCAACATTCCATTGTCTCACAGAAGCATAGTTAGATCTCACCCACGAGCAACTTTCTTTGGGGATTCGGCATTGGTGCCCACCAACAACCCCAGCATGATTAACGTGAAGTGCACTTCCTTTACCAACGAATCAGCCTAGGAAAGTTTCAGGAAGCTGCTTCAATAATTAGTTTTAATGGGGTTTGCCGCGCGAGTCAACTATCCCCGCTACGTGTCTTGCGCGTTGTTTCTCGCCTGGAAGGCGGTCACTTGAAGTCTGCAGCTGACCTCAACCTTGCCTCGTATCTCAACCGGACAAAGGGTGCCCTGCATAAAACCTGCACCAAATAGATGAATTTATGTGCATATATATATATATATATACATTTACAGCGGGACCTTAAACATGGTGGGCTTGTTCTACCCCATGGTGAGCGTCCAAAGGCAATCTAGCACGGCACGGGGAAAAAAAAGGAAGAACATACAAACAATTGGGCGGTTGTTTACGGTTCTACGTTCGATCAATTTTATGCAGGTCTGGGTCTAGGACCGTATGCGCATGTTGTTTGTTTCGTCTCTCACTATCTGTGTTTGTGTCTCTGAAACATCCCAGGCATTTGTAGTACTGATGGACAGAATCCATTGCGCACCACCTAAGGAATCTTGGAATGATTCGATTCCCTTGTAAACGCCAACCAACCGTCGTTTTCCATGGTTTCTGAGGTGGCGCGCAATGGATTTCGTGAACAGTATCATCCAGGGTCCAACTTGGGACCAAGCAGTCCTGTACCACCTAGTCCCAGGCCAGTTTTGGTTTTACGCTACAAGGACATTTGCGGTTGGACGCTTTGTCGACTCGAGGCTGTCTCTCAAGCTCCGGACCTCCCCGGGTTCAAGCTAAGCTAGAAACCTTCGGATCTTTGGCCGAAGCTTTGGGCTCACAAGGTCAGCCCAATCCCCAAAATGGGATCGATCCCAGAACGGTTAAAAGACCACCGGTTCTATAATGGGTGGTTCACCCAATCCCCAAAATGGGATATCCCCAAACGGTTAAAAGACCACCACAGCCATAGGTTCCAAAAGGCCAGCCGTACTTCCGGGTCCTTCGGGCGCCGGAATGGGAACTAAGGCACGTGCAGGACTATTTGGGCGTGTCGGCGCAACAGCTCTGGCGAAGGGAGTATGGACGTGTGGTTCGCTGCTTGGCGCACTCGAAATGGAGGCACACTTCTTCGAAAAAAAAAAGGGAAGAGGTGAGCTGACGATCGGACTGATTCGTTCATTTCCGAAGGGTGTGGAAAGTCTCTATCAAATTTCTCGCATGCATACTCACGAAGGGAGTTTTCCATTTCTCCTTCTGGGAGAAGCAGGGGCTTTTTGCTGTTGCTTTGTACCTCCGCATCAAGTAGGTTCTGCTTTGACATCCATTCCCTCGAAGGATATCGACATCGTTGCCATCCATATTTGCGCTGGCCGGCATGCTGACCGGGAGCGGGTTCGCAACTGTGGGAATTGTTCAGGTCTGAAAGCGCGGCTTTTATCATTTCGCTTTCTCAGGAACAAAATCCGGGTGATAAGCCCTCCATGCGAGGGAAGGATGCTGCAAACTGGATCTAAAGAGTCCGCCGCGAGAGGCGGTTCAGCTGAAGCACCAGATTTAAGGGGACTGCCATCTGCAAAGACCCTTATTTTGTTTTAGGGCCCACTTGTGACAAGGCTCAGAGTGCAAAGCTGTCACCCACGTTGAAATTCTTGGAGACGTGTGAATGATGGCAAGGTAGGACTTGTCTTCATCATCTGCTGTTGGGGCTACACTTCGCATCTCCAGTTTGCAGGTACCCTCAGATACCTGGTGAATCTAGTCCTTGATTCAACACTCAAGTTTGAATCTTGCTGGATTGCCATTGTCCAATCTGAATGTACAAACTTATTCCTTTATGTTTTTGCCTCCGGGAAAAACATGGGTGTGTCCTTTGTTGGGAGCACCCCCTTTTTGGGTTGGTTTCAAAGGAAGCCAACGAGTTGGTGCTCTGTTTTGGGTTGGTTTAAAAGGAAGCCGAATGGACAACCACACATTTGGGGCCCCTCCCAAAAAAGACACGCCCACCTTTTTTCCCATCCGAGGCTTCCTGATGCACATGGAGCTACAAGCGCTGCTGCTGAAGCGGCCGAACCCCAGTGCCGCACCGCAGCACGACCCCACGCAGCCCATCAGGCGCTCGCGTCCGGATCTGGGTGCTTGTTTTGGAAGATCTCATTTTTGGGGTTGGGTTTTAAAGGGACACCAGAAGGAAGCCAAGCACCTTGGGGGCCCCGAATTTTGAGAGAAACCCTTCTCCAACCAAAGCCCGGCGCGTTTAGGGAACTGCAACTCTCCGTTCAGAGGTCGAAGCGCCCAAATGACCGGCTGTCGCATCTGTGCAAATAATGAAATTAGCAAGCTCTACTAGGACTAAGACGATCTTTCTCGAAGGATTTAGCCTGATTTCTCGTTACGGAACGTGTCCAAGGCCTTTCTACTTTGGTGTAGGGGGCCCGTACTCTGGTGGCATACTAAGGGGCTAAAGCTGGAACAGCATGGTTGATACGGAGGTTGACTTCTTTTCTTTGGTCTTGTTTGCGGTCCTGTTCCTTTTGCTTGGCAAAGGGAAGCCCAAAAGGAATTCCCCGCCATGGGTCTCCAATCCCCAAACAAATCCCCCGAACTTTCTCCGGGGTCCCCTTCAGCTTCGGCCTAGCGCGCTGGACGCGGACGCCACTTCCGCGTCGTTTTTTTGAATGCGTCGTCGGCAGGTTCCCGGACGCGGGCGGGGGGTCCTTCATCAGCCGCGCTTTGCAGAAGCTTCTGGAGCTTACGGACCCCAAGACCACCGCCGGGGGACTGCACCAGGACGACTCGTCGAGTCGGCCCTACCGATGTTTTTGGGGGGACGGAACCCTCTTATGTTCTTCACTTTAAGCGGTTGGTTTCCCTGGTGAACCCCAAACAGGGTCCATCCACCCCCCGCCAAAAAGGGAAAAATAGAAGAGCAAAAACAACAGGAGACAAACCCGAAGCCCTTTTTGTTGACTTCCCCAGCACTATTTTGTCCAAAAAGCACGACTTAAATTCTATGCGCGTTGTGCACCGCGCACATGCAAGCCCGCTGCGTTTTGCCTCGCCGATCCTTCTTGTGTTTTCCGGGTGGTCGGCTGGAAGGGTGCCCATCTACATCCACGGTTCGCAGGGTTGTCTGACAGCCAGCGCGGGGCTGCCAGCATAGTTGTGCCACATGAAGTGACCGTGACCTTTGGAAGTGTTTTCAAAAGAAAGCATTTGTAAGTTGCACACAGTATCTGAAGCTATGGAGGTTGCTGGTCTGGAATGCCCAGCTCTTCAACCTGATTTGGACACATCCATTCTCAAGTCCAGCGTATGGCACGTTCATCGGATGCAAGACTTGGAGGTGCTGCAGTTGTTTTACAGGAGTCCTTGCCGGTAGGTTCTTGGAGGTTTCAATGAACTTTCAGCTGACACTGCTTTGATGCTGTGGCTGGGGGTCGCATGTGAATCACTCAGTGAGCCTGAACACAGCGAGTTTTGTCACATCGCCAAAGTTGCAAAGATACAGCATGTAACAGCCACGGTGGGCACATGTTCTCACTGGCCTTTTCATTTGATTGCTGCAAACGTCTTTTCCACCGGGGATGCATGTTTGCTTGGGGAGCAAGCTGATAACTGGCTTCGTGAGCCTAAATTGCTGCGACCTCAGAGGGTCCGACGACTGACTTCGCCCAGGAGGAAGTTTCCTTCTTGGAAACGGCACCCATTTAGCAGCTTCCACGATGGGTTTGGCTGGTAGCATCTGTTCAGTGCTTCTTCACCCCCCTCCCCCCTCCACCCCTCCCCGTTCACCCCTCCCCCACGCCAACCCCTGCCCCCTTTGACACCCTCTTTTCCCCCCCCTCACCCTTTTTCCCCTCACCCCCAACCGCCCAACCCCACACTTCCCCCTGCTCCTCTTTTCCTCCCCCAACCCCTTCTCCCCTCCCACCCTCCCCAACCCCCTTCCCCCCAACCCCCTTTTCGAATCCGCGGTGAGTCTCCTCTCCCACTCTCCCCTCGCCCCTTCTCCCCTCCCCTCCAACCCCCCCTCCCCCCAACCCCCAATCCACGTGAGGACTGGCGCAGCGTCTCCAGCGGGCAAACGACCCTCGACAGCTTGGTGCTGGAGAGCCTCATGGAGGCGCTGCACCCCCCGGGGGTCGCGGCCATCTCGCGCCTGCGGCCTGGAAAGCAAAATGGACGATGTGGCCGTGGTGGTCAAAACCGTTTTGGGATCCCATTTTGGGGTGGGTGAATTCACTACCCATTTTAGAACCAATTTTAGTTGGGATTGGGAATTCACCACCCATGTTGGAACCTATTTTAGTTGGATTGAATTGTTCACTGGGGGTACGATTGGGCTGTTGACCCATGGCCATGTTGGTATCGCTGCCACGTATGCGCACGTATGTATATATATATATACATATGGGTGTGGGTCCAAATTGGTCACCAGTGGACCGATGTATGTATATGTGTATGTGTATAAATAGCAATACAATGTGTATATATCATCGGTGTAATCCCATTGAGAGTTGAACGCAGGTCAAGCAACACTTCCAACATTGACGTCAAACAACACAAGTATATGGCAGCACTCTGGCGGACATTGTTGGTGGCCAAGACAAAGTAATATGATGTAGGTGGGACAACAAACGTGACACAAGTCTGATGTCATTTAGGCCCCACCCCCGGAACCCCCGCCCCACCCCAAAACCCTTTCGCGGCCACCGAAGACGTGTTTGTTGCAGCTCCAAGCAACTCTTAAACAGTTTGTACCCCTGCATGTGTATATATATATATATATACACACATATATATATATACATGTAGATACATATAGAAAAATGTATATCTTATATATATTTGAGTAACTTTTCTAAGCTGGCTGTTTCGGGCGAGGTTGAAGCCTTCTCCGTCTACTACTTTTCATCATGCAGGCCTGTGTGGTAGTCATGTCCTCCACTTGCCGATCATTTCCCGCGAAACGTCAAAACTACGGCCGACTTCACTTGGGTTACTCCTCCCAGGCCAGGTTGGCCAGGGTTTTGCCAGCTGGCCTTTTGGCAAAACTATGGCCGGCTTCACTTGGGTTACCCCTCCCAGAGCCAAGTTGGCCTGGGTTTGGTTGCCACTTCGCCAGCGTCGGTTCGTTTCCAGCCCGTACAGCTCCTGGCTCGGATCCTCGTGGTCGTGGGCTCGAGTCCTGCCCTGTCCACCCCCGCCGGGCTGCCAAGCAAGCCTTCCAGGCGGCATCATCAGCTAGCGCTACATCAAAGCCAACCCACGGACAATATAGAGACACACGCGCACCATACACACACACACATGAGCACAGAAACGCACACACACACACACACACACAAACCACAAAGAGACACCAAACCAACATGTACGCAGACATAACTTGCATGTAGCGCGCGCATGCGGACATTCACTTGCCAACCACCGCACGCCTTCCACTTACGACTGACTTCACCTTGTGGGCTGCGCTTCATAGGCAGATTGCCGTCGCGCCATGGCACTTCGCTTCAGAGCCAAGCGGCCTGCTGCTTCTTCTTCTTCTACCGCAGGCCCGGCCGCCGCTTCTGCACCATCGCCTGCGGCTGCTGCCTCGCCCGCCGCTGCCAATGTCGCGGCTGCTGGCCAGGACCGTCGCGTGCGACGTCGCTTGCGTGGGAAGCATATGGCAGTTCCGACCCGGGACTTTCCCTTGGCAGTTCCGACCCGGACTTCGGCGGGCCGGCAGTGCGAGCCCTGCCTGACTTTCTGGAAGCTCAGGCACCAGTCTTTTCGTTGCCCACCATGTCTGCCATTTGTCGGCACTGTGGTTCGCTCAACTTCCCCTCCGAGCGCGCGGGCCCAGGGAACGTCTTCAGCATCTGCTGCCGCAAGGGGAAGACGTCCCATCTTGACGGCAATGTTGCCGTGCCGCCCGAGCTGCAGGCGCTTTTCACAGAGAGCGGCGAGCGTGCTCGCCACTTTCGTGCTGCCATCCGCCTCTACAACTCGGCCATGTCCTTCCTCTCCTTCGGCTTGGAGTGCTTCAACTCAGTTCCTGGGGTCGGGCCGCCTGTCGTCGTCAGCCACGGCACTGTCTACCACGTGGCAGGTCAGCTCTTCGCCGCAGATCCTGCCTCCGCTCGGTACGCGCAACTGTACTTTTATGATCCTGACGTGGCGGCGGAGCAGCGCGCGCGACAGTTCCCTGCTTTGGATGCCGATATTTTGCGTTTGCTCTCCCGCATCATGCATTGTCGACGAGCAGCCTGCCGCGGGTGGCATTTCGGTTGGCTTTGCAGCTGCTGCCGCCTTTGATGCCCCGGCACGCCCTCGGGCTGCGTCCCGTCGGTACGCCCGACCCACTCAGTCCGAGGTCGCGGCAGTCTTTGGCGGCCGTGACGGCGTGCCTGCTACCAATCGTGACATCGTTGTGTGGCCCCACCAGCATCCACAGCACCGTGTCAACGAGTGCAATTAGCACGTCGACCCTTTGGCCTGTGCGTTGCTGTTCCCTGCAGGCGAGCAAGGCTGGAGCCCCTCGATGCGGCACTGTCCTGACTTTCGTACACCTCGAAACCAGCGCCTTTCCGCCATCGAGTTCTACTCTTTTCGCCTCATGCGCCGCATTCCTGGCTTCGGTTTGCCTTTGTCCGGGGGACTCCTCTTCCAGCAGTGTGTTTGCGACGCCTTCAGCCGTGCGGAGGCTTAGCGTCTGCGGTGGCATCGTCTCAACCAGCCAGCGCTGCGCTGTGAGTCCTACAAAGGCTTGGTGGATGGACTCAGTAGTGATTCTGCAACGCTGCCGGGTCATCCTGTTATCTTGGCCGCCTCCTACCCTGGCAGCCCGCGAGCTATGCGGCAAAATTACCTTGACGCCATGTGCTTGGTTCGCGCCTTGGGCAAGCCGGACTATTTCCTGACCATGACTGCCAACGCCAGAGGTGACCGCTGCTCTGCCGCATGGGGAACAAGCGTCTGACCGTCCCGACTTGGTGGCACGCGTTTTCCGCTTGAAGTTGAAGCACCTGTTACGTGTTGGGTCGCGTGCTCGCTTGGTCGTATGTCGTGGAATTCCAACAGCGCGGGCTGCCTCATGCTCATCTCCTTCTCATCATGCGGCCGGCGTCCCGCTGTGTTACTGCGGCAGACGTCGATGCCGTCATCGCGGCCGAGTTGCCGAGCCCCGTCACGCAGCCGCGCCTCTTCGGTACTATCCTGGGCTGCCAAGTGCACGGGCCGTGCGGCTTGCGCAGCCCCACAGCTCCTTGCGTGGAGCTTGGACGATGCACACGTGACTATCCCAAGGCCTTCCTGCCTGAAACAGTCCTCCAGGCCAGATTCTTTTCGTTGTTGTTCTCCAACGTATTCTTTTTCTTTCGCCTTCATACTTGGTATATACTCTGTCCCTGTCAGGTCTCCGGTTACCCGTTGTACCGTCGACGCCAAACTTCTCCGACAGCCCTGAAGGGCGCCCATCCTGTGGATGCGCGGGACGTGGTGCCTTAACAGCACGCTCAACTGCCACATCAACCTCGAGTACTGCGGGTCCATTCACAGTGTCAAGTACCTTTACAAGTACACGTACAAGGGTCACGATCGTGCCCGTCTGGACTTCGATGAAAATAAAAATCGCTTCTTTCTTGGACGGCCGTTTCGTGAGCCCCCCTGAAGCTTGCTGGCGTATCTTTGAGTTTCCCATGCGCGGCCTGTCGCATAACATTGAGCGCCTGGCAGTTCATCTCCCCTTGGAGCAGCCTGTCTTTTTCCGGCCTGGGAATGAACTAGCAGCGCTGCGACGCAGTGCACAGCGGGATACGACCCTCACAGCATGGTTCCGCCTGAACACAGACCCCACGCATGGTCCAGTTGCTCGCACCTTGCTCTACAGCGAAGTTCCACTTCGCTTCTGCTGGAAGCAAGATGCTGCAGCTTGGAAGACGCGACGAGAGGTTTTTCCTGTACCTCCTGCTCTTACACAGACGTGGGGCTAGATGCTCTCGGCTTGCTCGCTTCTGATGACGAGTGCAGACGTTGCCTGTCCGAGGCAGCGCAAACGTCCAGTCCTGCCCGTTTGCGCCTGCTCTTCGTGCATATTCTCGCAAACTGTGAGGTCCGCGACCCGCAGTCGTTGTGTGCATCCTTCGCTGCTGATCTGGCGGAGGATCTCGCTGCCCCGTTGCGAGATATCCTTCTCCTGGCCCTCCTAGAACGTGAGCTGCAACGCCTGGACAAATCTCTTATCCACTATGGCTGGACAGCTCTTCAAATACAGCAGGCCAGTGAAGCCTTCGCCCGCCGCTCGCGCCGCGATGGGGCTCCGGCTTGCCATCCTGCGGCAGAACTGCAGAAAGCTCGCTCCATGCGTGAAGTTATGCATCCTGATCAAGCTTCTTTCTTCGACGCTGTGGCCTTTGCGTTGCAGCGTGGGCAGCCCTTGGTCGCCTTCCTTGACGGGCCAGCTGGGACTGGCAAAACATTCTGCTATCTGGCTCTGATTTCTTTGGCGCGGGGACATCAGCTGGGTTTTCTTGCCACGGCGTGGAGCGGTGCTGCTGTGTCGCTTCTTCCGGAAGGCCGCACGTGTCATTCCGCCTTCGGCTTGCCTGTCCCAGTACCAGCAGACGCGTGTAGCTCCTCTTTGCGTCGTGGCAGTGCAAGGGCCAACATCCTCCGCAACGCCTCTATCATCGCCTGGGATGAAGCACCTATGGCACCATGGGCAGCATTGGACGCTGTCAACGCAGCTCTGCAGGACATTTGCGGAAACTCCCTACCCTTCGGAGGTAAGATCGTTCTTCTTGGTGGTGACTTTCGTCAAGTTCTGCCCGTCCTGGAGCATCAGCCGCGTGAGGCCGTGGTTCAACAGAGCATTCTGCGC
>CAUJNA010000071.1:102500-127500 GCA_963377175.1 Effrenium voratum
GGTCCTATGAAATTGGTTAGGTCATGCCAGCTTTTGCGGCTCTTCGGCCCCCACCCCTTCGCACCAATGTTGTGACACCATCTCTTTGTCGTTGCTGAAGTATGCCCAGATTCTTCCAGCATTTCATCATCACGCTTGCCATTTCCGATTGTGGTGCCGAATCACATGGTTGATAAAAGCTTGCCGTTTCCGATTGTGGTGCAGAATCGCATGGTTCATAATGTTGCCGCTGTTCATGAAGGTCCAGCATCCTACCAACCCAGGCAACAATCCCCAAGAAAGGGCTTGCTTTTTGGTTCTTCTCCTCCGTGCAAGTTGTGTCCAGCACGTGCGGCCCAAAGGGGCACTCCGAACCTTCCATGTAACAGCAGCCTTTGCAGAACCTAGGCGGAATGGCATTGACTCCTGGACGGCTGAGTTCACAGCAGCCACCAAAAGCAGCCCATTTTGCAAATTACTGGGAACTTGGAATCACCCAAGCAACAATACATTGTTAAACAAAGAATACCAACACGACATCCTGGTAAAGCAGGAATTCCGATGGAGAAGGCCTGGCGCATAAACGCTGCCCCTGCATGGCACATGAGAGCTTTGGTCAGATTCTTTATCTTCCGCGTCGCCTATGATCAGCGACGCTCCTACGACTACGCTGAGTACCCGCATTTGCAGGAGTTGCTCACTGATGTTTTCAAACCAGCGGTGGTGGGCGGGCCTGCTACCTGGAAGGCCCATGAGCCATTGACCTTTGGCGAACTCTTGGGCTCTTGCAGAGTGAGCTTCTTCCACTCCGATCCCACGACGTTGTTGGCCACCCAGATTTTGGAACAAGCCACGAGGGGCAAGCTGACAACTTTGTACATGCTTGCACTGTGCTCATCAAGATCATTTGCAAGGGCCTCCTTAGACAGCGAGGCGGCGAAACAATATTCGTCCCTGAGTCAGCGTTCGCAGCGAGTCTGGGCACGTATGCGCGGCATGGGCATCGCCCACATGCCACCCGACAGCACCAGAGAAGCATTTCGCTCCTCTGTCTGAATTGTGTTTCCTACTTTTGGCCGGGTCAACCACGGTATCCCCTTGGTTCAAGCTACGGAGGGCAGCCCTCTGCCCTTTGAGAATGTTTCCAGAATTAATTCGCGCGTCGTCCGTCGGGTTCGGGGTTCGAGGCTGCCGAGGAGGCTAGTGGGATTCATCTTTTGGAAAGTGGGGTTGCCACAGCCACGCGTTGACATGCTAGGGAAAAGTAGAACCCTGCCAAGACCATGGTGAGGTTTCCTGATTTTCCAAATACTAAGCCTGTTGAACCGGGGTATCGCCCTCTGATTAGTGTACCAGTTCGACAGACCTTTCTCCTATTCGGGAGGAACTGTCTCCTGGCAGCCATCTCAAACCATTCTGAGGTGCGAAAGCTTCACGAGCCGCTTTGCCCCTCAGTGTCGCTGGCGGAATCAACTTTGTCGTCTGCCAGATCTGAAAGCACACCGTGCCTTTTTGAGGAACATCACGCGGAGACCAAAGCACCTTCAGATGAAGGAAGGCTCGCATGGCCGCCGCAAGAGCAAAAAGGCTGTGTACTCTCAAATGTTGAAACTCCGATGCGTGGGCCCCTTCCTGGCGAAGAACATGATGCACCTGTGGAAGAAGAGTTCAAAACAACGCCTGTTCCCGGACGACAAGACGTACTCAGAGCATGGCCCTGGCGCAAGGGCAGCGATCAACGTTGCACGCCAGTGGCCTCCAACAGCAAACCTGTACTCCAGCAGCGACTCTGCTAGACAGATATACAACCAGTGCTGCGATGATTGGCGCAGAAAACGGCAGTGCTTCGCCCGCGTGCGAGCGACCCACCTGAGGTTCGCCAGGCAAAGGCCACACTGAAGCGTTGCCTGTCCGATCCGGAGGATTTCCAAGTTATGCTGTGCGAATACCATAAGCTGATCACCTTCACGGTGTCCCGCCACCGCTCTTACTTGCGCTGACAAAAACAGGCTGCAGCGGGGACAGTGCCTTCTTCACTGTCTCTCAGTTATTCCGTCCAGCTCGCGACCCCAACAGCTGTGCCCCAAAGATGTACTCATTTCGGTTCCCTTCTTGGAAGGCAGCTTCGTTTTGTTTCGCGCCGGTCGCGACCTCTTCACTGGACATGACGAAAGGAGACACATGTCTGTGCCCGGGCGCGACCCTCCAAACCACTCGCGCCTGTTCAACATTGCTTTGGCAACAGTTCTTCAACCTGTTTTTTCTGACGAAACTGCACCCGACTTTATGCCCGTACCCCTGAAACTGGCCGAGTGGGCCCACGTTTTCTCCTTCTTTGGGCCCGTGCCTGTCATGAGTCGCTTGGCAGTCAACTGTTTCTCTGTCGTGGTTTCGTGGCAGGAGTCTCGCTTGGAGACGAACATTCTTCTTGCGAGAAGTTGTTTTTCAAACTGGACAGAAGTTACTCTTGACACTAGGGCTTGGGGAACATGTCGATTGGGATAAATACTTCAGCCTGAGAAGAACTACCCGTTGAACCCAGTGCTTGGGGAGAGGAGTTCCTTTTGAAAGCCATGCTTGGGACCATGACTGTCCGCTCAAACGCCTTCAAAGAGCCAAACAGGCGGCTCCATCAGGGAAGTAACAGTTCAGGTGCTTCAGAGGGGTGACGACTTCACGCGCCGTGTTTGTGTCACGGGTCGCGCTCTAGTATATATATATATACATAGGTATTTACGTGTCTATGTGATACAACATCTGTAGATATGTCAACACGCGGGTGCCCCTCCTTTTGCAGCTTTATGTTAGTGACATTAGCCTCATTTTTCAGACCAGTTGGGGTCACCAGAAAGGGTATTAGACATCCAAATAAAGTCCTGGATCCATGATCCAAAATCCCCTATTTCGGTGGGACTTGGATCCTGGAGCCCCTGCAATCCAAAGAGCGCAACAGCAATATAGACTGGTCAGAAATTGTTTTTTTCAATATATATATATATATGTGTCAGGAAACACGTAATTTGGTTTGGTTGAACTGCAAGGATCACAAGATGGAGCACATAACCAGCCATGATAAAGTCTGATAAAGCTTCCGGGCCTGGTTTATATCTCTTGACTGGGGAAGCTCACTTGCTTGCCTGATTCCAGTCTGCAGAAGTAAACTTTACAAGATTTCTTTTTGAAGACGTCCTGCTAGGTGGAATGCTTTTCCGAGCCAGAAGTGAGAATTTGCAGATCTGTCCAGCAATTTTCAGGGCTGACGAAATGGACTCAGAACCTTATATCATGTCAACAACGCTAGACATTAGAGCAGCACACACTACCCTTCACACGCACACATACAATGATATGGACTCGTGTTTGGCCACCCAGCCTGCCAACTCAATAACCCACGGCTGGAAAAGGAAAGCGCGTTTGTCAAACGCTCGTGGGCATACTACAGCCTGAATTAATTTCTTAAATATTTGTATTGCGCACTCTCAGCTCCAATGGGGGCTGGCCTCTCCGCGGCCATCCGCACATTTTTTGTTGGTTGATTCTCTTTGCCACAGCGACGGCTGTCTTCCCATCTCCTTTCGCCGCGCGGATGCGCGCTTGATTGAGCAAGCCAAGGCTGTCCTTGCGAGCCGCGGGCCGGGTGAGGAAGGCGGGGGGAGGTCTTTGGGCCATTGGGGCGCTCAATGAATTTGGTCCAAGTCCTATGGTGAGTTCTTTCCAATTCATGCTTTTTATTCATGACCTTGGTGTTGCGGTAAGTTCCCAGTCCTGACGGATATGTCACTATGTCCATCCAGTTTCTTTCTAATTTCATGCTGTTGGCCCTGCAGCATGCTTTCTTTGGCCATGTTCGTTCACTGGGAAGCAGGGTTGTCCGGATGTTGGAATCGGGCTGTGCCTTGGACCTGCTGCATGCGCCACAGATTTCGCCCCTCCAACCGAAGCTTTGCTTGACGCAACATTATCATGATCATGTATAGTAGACAGCAAGCCACGGTTGCCGTCTCTGTGCAGAAAGAGAGAGCTTTTGAGGGCGATGCAACAGCTACCAAACATGCCAGACACTGGCAAACCTCCTCCCAACCCAACGTGTCTGTGTGTGCGTGTGTGCGTGTGTCCACCAAACGGGGTTGCGAAACGCTGAGCGGAAGAAGCTGTCCATGAACGATTTGTAAAACTATCACCCGCGAGTCAGGCACTTTCGTGCCTTGATGATACCGTTGGGGACTTTAAAGTGATATTTTTGGTGGTAGCGGTAGGTGGGTTCTACCTGATAGTAAGGCGGGTCCGGCCTTGCTTTCAAAAGGAAGGTTGTAACCCAAGGAATCTAAAGGCGCTTCCCTTTTCAGGTCCCTTTTCAAGTCCTCTTTGGTTCTTTAGGGCTAAACCATGTCCTCGAAGGCCTCTTTGAACCTTCATAACCATCTTAGCAAACAAATGGTCGGGTTTCGGGCACCGCCGAGTTGACGCTTTCAAGTTGGAACACAAGGTGGCCATAAAATCCCCACGAACTCCAGTTCTGGGGCGGCCCATGGTTGCGGAACATAGGGTCCACTTTCTGTTAGGCACCAAGCAAGATCCCCTTGCTGCCTGAGTGTTTTCTTGTATGGGAACCCACATGGGTCTGTCTTTTTGTGAGGGTGGTTTTAAAGGGAAACCAAAAGGACACCACCCAGTTTTGGGGGGTTCAAGCTTAAAAAGACAGACCCATATAGGCCCAACCCCTATGCACCAGGCAGAGCCACCTACTTTCACCCACCGTAAAACAGTAAAACTTTACGGGGATATTGCTGGCACATGGCTAGGAATCTTAGTTGGACGCCCTCAAGAATGTCAGATTGCATGAGTCCCCAATGGCTAAATTTCACATTGAAAATGAAAAGAAAAGGAGATTCTGGGCGCTGCTACTTTGAAATTGCCACTAGACGAAATCCCTAAGGGGTTGAATGTTTTTTTTGCCCTCTTGCAGTGATGGACCTCACCCGCTTTCAATCAGCCTCTCCAAAGGGCAGGTCTCCCAAAATGGGTGGCTTCTCTTTTTAACGCTGCCCAAAAGGCGGTTCCCCCCGAAAACAGAGTCGCTCATATGAACAAGCCATGTTTGATGGTTTATGGAAATTTGTTTAGAGTCGCTCAGGTTTCCCCTCCGAAAAAGACGTGGTTGATGTTGTGTGCTACCACCAAGAGGCCACATCCTCAAGTACTGGTTTCGTGAAAACAACAAGCAGAAGTACTGGTGATCTGACGATTGCAGAAAAATGTGCGAGTGGTGACCATTGCTTGAAGTTTGGGGTAGGTGCATCACCCATTTTAGTAGTCTATTTTAGTGGTTGGATTGAATCGGATGTTTACTGGGGGTGGCCGTGTTGGTACTGCCACCACGTATGCGCACGTAGGTACATATATATATATATATGGGTGTGGGTCCAAGTTGGTCACCAGGGGACCGATGTATGTATATGTGTATGTGTGTATATATATAAATAAATATGATGTCTGTATATCATTGGCGTAATCCGATTGAGAGTTGAACGCAGGTCATGCAACACTTCCAATGTGTAAATATTGACTTCAAACAACGCAAGTATATTTTTGCTCCCCTTCCAACGTCAACCAAGCATCCTCGCGAGTTGTTTCATCGGGGGTCAACATTACCGAGTTGGATGTGAAGGCCGATGGGGGCCGAAAGAGGGTCCCATGGCCCTATGGACATTTGTTTATGGACATTTTTTAATGGAAATTTGTTTATGGACATTTGTTTATTTTGTTTCCCCCCCCCCCAAAAAAAAAAACAAAAGAAGAGAAGAAGTGGTTGATGTTGTCTTGCTTCCATCCCTCGCGGCCGCATTTGTCGTGGCCGAAAGTCCGTCCGACCGAAATCTCATCAGGCGGTGCAGGGCTGCAAGGCGCTGATGGCGCGCCAGGGCTTGCCGCAGCTGGTGGCTCAGGCGGGCGGCGGTCGTCGGGGGTAAGGGGTGGCAAGTGGCCGGGCAACAAGGTCTTGGGATGGTTTGGATGGTTTGGATGGTTTGGATGGTTTGGATGGTTTGGATGGTTTGGATGGTTTGGATGGTTTGGATGGTTTGGATGGTTTGGATGGTTTGGATGGTTTGGATGGTTTGGATGGTTTGGATGGTTTGGATGGTTTGGATGGTTTGGATGCACGTTCTTCCAATTCTTCTTATCCTTGAACAGAATTGAAGGCATATGCTGGCGAAGAAGAGCGCCAGCAAGGCCACTCACGGACAACAAACGCGCGGGAGATAGGGAGAAGCGAGAGAGAGAGAGAGAGAGCGAGAGATAGAGAGAGAGAGAGAGAGAGTGGGAGGAAGGCTGAAGCAAAGGTGCGTAATCTTGGCCCTCAACAGAAGGCCGGGCGGGTTCAACAGGGGTTGGACTTCCTCAAAGGAGCGTTCAAGCAAGAGAACCGAGAGGGTCGTCTTTGGAAGGGTCAATACCCGCCCGTGACTTTGGGACACCGCGTCCTAGCTGGGCAAGCTTATTTTTGGTTGTGCATGTTCAAAAAGGAGTCAAAGGAATGTGGGTGCCCCTTCTAGGCAATGTGTTTTGATTTGGAACAAACGGTTTCGCTTTGCCCCCCTTTCCAGCGCAGCTGGTCTGTGAGCTAGGTCTCAAGCGCTGCCGCTCAGGATCCAAGAGCGCCAGTTGACTCGTCTTGAGCGTTTCGCCATCCACAGAGGCCTAGCCTTGATGGCAATTTGGTTGGATCTTTGGACCGATTCTCCCCGGAACAGCAACCATATGGCAATTTGGTTGGATCTTTGGACTTCAACTTTTCGTTTGAAACAGGCGGGATTCTCCCTCAGACCCGGAAAAGGTGCGGTTCAAATCCCCCAACCGCCCATCCAAACGAGTACCTCGTCACTGGAAGACTCACTCCGCCCTCGTTTGCTTCACTGATCGGCTGCTACCCAAAGTCGCCTTTAAACGGGCCTTTAAACGAGAAAGGTCTGTCAGGGAAGAAACACGGCGACACGCAAAGACCCAAAGAGCCCAAGACGAATTCCCTACTTGGGTGCTGTTGACCCCTCCGCCAAAAGTTTCTCCTTGTGGAGGCGGGACGGGTTTCCACCTACCGACGAACATGGAAGTGCACAGACCCCGGAAACTCCTGTCCTCTGGGAAAGGGGCTTGGTACGCTTCCGTGTTAGTTGGGGGGGTAACCTCCGAACCACTCAATCCAATCCAATCAGAGGAAGCTGAAGATCGTTTCGCGATCCATTGAGCCAGGCCCGGGAAGCGGCGCTGGCGCGCAAGACTGAGGCCGCTGGCTGGGGGGAACAAGGAAGCGGCCTCGTCAGAATGGTCCACTCAGCCTTTGGCGCAGATAGTCCCTCCAATTGGAAAGAAGCCGACGGCTTTTTTTCTGCAGCGATTGCAAAAACTGTTTGCTTTCTCTGTTGAAAGGGCGCTAAGCTATGAACACCCTCTTTGTTACCTCCGCTTTTTGACGAAACAAAAGGCCGCGCCGCGTTTTTTGGCCTGGAAGAGGCTGTGCGCGCTGCGGCCAACGCTCTGGCCAGCGAGGCGGCGCCGGTGACGGGATCCATCTCCGGTTACGGGGGTTGGGGGTGTCCTTCCGTTCGTTTTTCGGGAATCGGTGTAAATGGGTAAATGGCCCAAAAAGTGTGCATCGGTCCATGGGCTGCTGGGGTCCAAAATGGGGAACATGGCAAGTGGAAAGGTGGACTCAGGTAGACGACCTGCGGTTTTGGTCCTGTTTGGTCTTGAGCCACCAAAATCCAGTTTGGAACCCTCGCAAAACAGCTGGACGCTCATCACGCGCGGTTTTGTGGGACGCCCTGTGCAGGAAAACCGATCCGGCTCAGGCAGCTCTTGCACCTGAAATCTTTGGTGCGTTTTGCTAAGGGCTGTTAGGACTTGAACTTGTTGCCAACGAATTTGGGCTTTCCACTAAACCACTCAAAGTTATTCACTTTTAGCGGGGGAGCAGAAAGCAAGCGAGAAATGGTGCTTTCTTCGCCAGGTTTCCCAACAAGGGATTCCAACCGCCTGCCACGGTTTTACAACTGAGGATTCGCATGCAGGAATCTGAAAGTGCAGGGAATCTCAGGGGGACTGAAAATGCGAGCGAGGGAGACCTGCCGGGATACCCCAAACTTAAAGGTGAGGATTGATCAAAGGGTCCTTATTCACAGCGGATCCGTTGGGGGAAACCACCAAAAAGGTGATATTTCAACCACAAAGGGGAAACACTGCATCGTCATTTTGGGCCCTACCCCCCCTCCAACTAACATAGCACCAGACATGGAGTCCCTTGAAGAGGAAAACCAAGCCTCCAGGTACCCTCCCAGAGGTGCCATGTGGAAGGGAGGGTCAGGGAATCTGGCTCAACGCCCAGACATTAAAAACGGGCGCCGAGTCTCGGGCCGAGTTTCGGAACTCCTCGGGCTCCCGAGGTGGGCCCCTTGGCGCACGCCCTGGCGGGCTTGGGCCAGTTGGTGCTCCTGCGTCGCCGCCTCGCCGCGCTGCTGAGGCGAGGGTCAGCCAGAGGTCTAGGGGTTGAGTCCGTGGTTTTTCTTTTCCACCCTCCTTTCCAAAAGCCATTCTTTTTTTTCCTGGGATTCCGGAGCTTTTCTATCATTTGGATCCCTGGGTAGCCTTCTTTCCAAAAAAAGCCGGAGCCGTTTTCCCCGCGATTCCGGAGGTTTTTCTAAGCTTCGGATCCCTGGGATTCCGAATGGAAATTGGTCTCCCTGGGTCGTTATGGGCGCGGAATAAAAATCCGAGGCCTCGGGGTTTGGAGCGGCATGGTTGCAACCCTGCAGGCGGTTCACCACGTCTCACCACCGACTCGGATCCGACAAAAACCAACGAGGGGGAAGCCGATGTTGGGGAAGCCGTGGGGAAACTTTCGCCGAGTTCCGACTGAACGTCAGTTGAGCCCTGGCCCAACCAGACTTCGCCGAACTCCGCTGGAGGAATTCCGCTGAAGTTTTTTTTTCACAACTCCCTCTGCCCAAAGCCTTTTTCACACCAAATCAAATGGTGTTCAAGGCCCGAGGGACGCCCATTGGAGACATGAGTTGCAATCATGGAAGTCTAGGCAATGCTTTGGAAGCCCCTAGGCAAGATGTCCTCAAGCAAGGGGGCCCACAGGAATTCACCCAACCATCTCACAGACGTTTGCCAGGCCGAGTGCCAGATACCATACCAGCTCGCGGGTTGCGTAGCTCGAGGCCCCATGACTCATACCACATGGGTCAAGCGCAATCTGGTGAAGGTGATCGTCCAGTATCCCCCATCCCATCTGCCGCGGCTTGCTTTATGTGGCGAATTTGTCATAGTCATGATTGCAAGTGAGATGCTTGGGCTTGCACGTCATTGTCAAGAGGACTGCCAACCTTTGCTTTGCAGGAATTAAGAAGCAGAGGCTTGAAGTGAGGCTTGCAATCTTTTCCAGCCGCCCCCCCCCCCCCCCCCCCTCTCCTCCCCCCCAAAACCATCCCCCAAACAATCCCCCCCCCCCAACCCCCCACCCCACGCCGCGACGGGTGAGGCTGCGCTGCCGCTTGGGCGCTGGCCTCATCCACGAGTCTTTGGCCGTCCTGGACGGGTCCGCCGAGACCTCGGGGCCTTGAGAGCGCCATCGACTCGCGCAGCGAAAACCGGGGGGGGATCGAGTCACCTGGACGGGGATCGCGTTGCTTTTCTTTTTGTTTTTACATGTGACTTTGGAATGTGCTCAGTCTGAGAAATTGAGTCTCATGTGCAGGTGCGGTCATGCTGACATGAGCAATGAATCACTGTTTGCACGCGGTGTTTGCAGCTCATTTTGGCGCAAAAGTGACGGGCAACCAGCAACTATCTCGAAGCCCAACGATTTGTCCATGTCAATGGAGCCGATAGGAGTTGCCATGATGCTAGCCTTTCTTTGCGTCCATTTCGGATGTGTTGACTACCAGCCAGAGCGCGTGCTGCAGCGTCTCCGCGCCCACCGGACGTTTCAATGCCTGGAGGTTCAGGATGCATTTGATCATGCTCGGCGCGAGATGTCCTGCCTGGTCGGCGGCATCTTTGGTGTGCACGCGGTTGCCTTCTGCATATTGTCATTTGGTTATCTCGCCTACACTCAGCCTGACAATAGTTCTTGGCTGAATTTGCTCGCGATCATGCTTGTGGATTATCCTAGCTTGGTATTTATCAATAGGTACTTCGAGCGCATGTCTGCATTTCACGTATCCTTTGTGGTTTTTTACCAGCAGGCTTGTTTGGTGGCAGTGGTTTTCGTGCTGTCCGGTGGCAAGGGCGGGCTTGCTGAATTCAGCACTGACTCCTTTGTAGCCGCTTGCCGGTTCACCGTATCCCTCATGCCTGTGAACACCAGGTTCAGCGCCCCCACGCAGGTACTTGCCTCCGCGATCACTATCTCGCAGCGGAGCAGCATGGGCTTTGTGGCCTCGGAAATGGTGATGTTAGCGAGCATCGTCTCATTGACTGTCTTCCTGGAGCTCTGTATCAGCTCTCAGATCGAGGCCAAGTTTGAGACTGCACATGCTGAGTCTATGTTGGCAGGTTTTCGCAGGCTGCTCCGGGGTGTTTGTGATGGTGAGGTCTTATTGGACAGCCACCTGAATATTCAAGGAGATGCTCAGAGCCTGAAGCACTTGCTGATGATGAGCACCTCTCTGAATGGTAAATCCTTCGAGCAGTTGTTGCAGCCAGAAGCGAAGCCACGACTGGCTGAGCTGATTGCAACAACGAGCGGTGATGATCCGAAAGCAAGTATCCCACCTTGCCTGCGTGCTTCACTGCGTGGATCCAACGACATTCGTGTGGCTGTGGATTTGTTCCATGTCCCAGTTCACTTGCGCTCAGGAGTTCATCACCTAATCGCCTTTCGAGAAGATGCAGAGTCAAGAATTCCTGACGCCACCGGTGAGCTGCCACACTTCCCGAGGAACAAAGGCAGGACACCAAGTTGCCGGACAGCAAGTTGCCGCTCACCAAGTTCCGTGAGGTCGCCCTCAGTAGCGTCCAGTCGCCGCACTTTAGATGATTTGTACCTACCAGCGTACGAAGCCTCTTTGCTGATTGATACCTCCAGCAAGGTCTTGGACATTTGCCAGGCCCATTTGCGCTTTGAGACCGGGGAATCTGCCGTGCCTAACCTTCGGTCTGTCATCCCCACGTCAGACTGGTACATGGTCAGAGGCATAGTGGAGGCCTATGCTCGAGCCCAGCATGGACCTAAGGAGTTCAAGGATTGGCCCTTGAAATGTTCCGGCAAGCAATTGGTGGCGAGGAAGGTGATACTCTCAAGGGCTTTACCCCCGAAGTTGTGGGTGCAGTTTCGGGAGTTGCAAAATGCAGCCCGAGAGGAGGATACAGCAGCCATCGCCTAGTCTCACGACAGAGCTTTCTCGTCCAAAAAATGCGCCCCAAGTTTGCTCCGAATGCGCCATGGGCTTTGCAACCGGCAGTCATGCTAGGAGAGCTAGCGGAGTACTTGGATCTTTTGGGTCCTAACAGCCTCACATGTGGCAGATAGTGTCTCGTTCCCGATTCGGCATCGCGAAGGGTTCTTCCGGAAAAATCACCTGACAACTGGCAGAGCACGCTTGCACGAGCAAACTCACACGAGCACAAGCGCGCGACCCGACTTGCACGAGCAAACTCGCACGAGCACACTTGCACAAGCAAACTGGCACGAGAGATTCAATTCATTCTTTAAAGGCGGTGCGGTGGGACCGAGCGCATGCGACCAGAGGGATCCGCGGGGCGATGTGCAAAAACTGAGGACTTGTTTGGCTTTTAACCATGCCCGTGCGGCCCTCTGCGCGGATTGGTGTGGTCGGTGTGCAAAAGCTGAGGACTTTTTCTACTTGTTGATCTTCACGCGACCGTTTGCGGGGATCGGCGTGGGTGATGTGAAAGAAGTGGAGTGTTTCACAACTCTTGGCCGTTAAGAACGACCGTTTGTATCCAGAATGACGCGAGCAAAGCAACTTGCGCAAAGCAACTTGCAGAGAGATAGTCGTACAGAGGGCTTGTGCCGAAAAACACTGCATCGAAAACTTGCACGGAGAAACTTGCACGGAGAACTTCGGTAGAGAAACTTGAGCAGTGGACTTGCGCAGAGAAACTTGAGCAGAGAACTGGCACAATGCGCTTGGAGCAGACAGCTTGCGCAGAGAAACTTTTGCGTCGATGCCTTGCGTGGACAAGCTTGCGCAGAGAAAGTTGGGCCAAGAACTTGCGCAGAGACACTTGCGCAGAGATCTTGCGAAGGGAAGGTTGCATGGAGACCTGCCGCAGAAACTTGCAGAGTGACCTTGCGACCTTGCGCAGAGACCACTAGCACACAGAACATGCTTCGCTCACTATATGACGTGCTTCCGGGCCACCCATTCTTCTAGTTCACTTCATGGAGAGTATTGTGGCCTAGTCTTCATGAGGGTCATGAACATGTCCGGGCTAGGCGCGGCCACGCCGCGCGCTGGGCCTCCACCTGCGCAGCTTTCACATGCGCGCACGCACGCATGCGCGGCGCACAGGAGCACGGATCACGGACGCTTGCAGATTCCCCCAAGTGCAACTCTAATCCCTTCCCCTTAATAATACACCCGGACCCCTCCCCTCTATTACTAAATCAGCCTCGGGGACGAAACATATTTATTAATAGGGTCCTTTTGGGTCTGATGGGCCCCCCTGCTGTGCAGTTACGCGTGTGCGCACGTGTGTGTTTGTGTGTGTGTACTTTGTAGTATTACCGTAGTAAAGGAAACGTACTCCCGGAGCTCCGGCTCGAAAATCGCAACTTTGTAGTACGACCTTAGCAAAGGAGACGTACTCCCGGAGCTTGGGTCCTGGACTAATTACCCACCCCCGAATAAGGCTGGGGCTGGTTTGGGTGAGAAACTCGATAGTTTAGTATTGGTTTTGAATTGGCCTATTCTAAAAGTAGTATTGGGGGCCCGGCAGTCGGGGAAAAATAGTATTCATTAATAGGGTCCGTTTATTAAAAGGGGGAACGGATTAGCAGGATCTCTCCATGTCTTTTTGTTTGAACCTTCGCGTTGATGTTTCCTAGGCTTTGGCAGAAGCAGAGGCGGACGAGGAGGCTGCGGAGGCACGGCGAAGAATTCGGGCTGGAAGGAGAAGAGCGGAGTAGCTGCAACCTTGCAGCGGCTTATTCGTTTGTCCTTCAGAAGCAAGCGTGCAGCTGAGAGGTGTTTTGCCAGAGACCCCTGTTTTTGTAACCCACCAAAAAGATCCTTTTTGTTTGGGATGTCCTTCTTACTGGGATTACCTGATTCAGCATTATATAGGTTGTTTCTCCATGTTGGGGGTTTGTTTCATGAGTGAATTGGGGCCTGTGCCCTCGACCAGCGTTTGCCCGCAAAGTGCAAATCATTTTCTCTCATCACGTTAAGGCTATAGCCCAACGTTGGCTTGAATTTTGCAGCTAAAGATTTGCGGCTAGCACACGTCCTTCAGTTTGAGGGCTGCAACCTTGTCAGCGTCATGCATAGCTGGAAGTTCAGGATGGGCTTAGTTCAAACCGTGCAGGTTGGTGGCTGCCAATGTCCGCAGACCTGATGTGTTGCCAAGACGACTATGACAGGTTTGGCTCGCCCGATTTAGCCATCTAGCAATAGACGGAACATTGCGCACAGCCGCGACTCGGATGCTAATAAATGCAGGTTGCAAAGTGCTAACATACTGTCACCTGCCCAGTGTCCCTTGTGACTTGGGCACACTCTCTAATAAGGTCTAAAAGACAGTGCTCGCATGAATGACCGAACAAAATCTCGCTATGTTTTCCTGCCCAAAAAAGCTGGCCAGCTCAAATTCTACGGCAGAAGCACTCCATTTGAACAAGTTGTAACGAGCTCAAAGGTCTGGCTTTACAGGGAAACGAGCTCGGCCGTACCGGGGGGTCCCTTATTTCAGGCTTTTGGATTCTGCAGATTAACGTGGGAACCGCCCAAAACCACAATGTTTAGCTTCTATTTGCTTAAGAACATGTTTATCTTCCCTTGTTACTATTGGACATTTATTGTTTTTCTCCAGGAGGCGAAAAAACAAATGGAGGTTAGATGACGCTTCTTTTTGGGTTACCCTGCTTCACGGACAAAGTTGCCAGGACAAGATGTCCATTTGGTCGCATGTGTTCCTGGCAATTGGTCCATTTGGAATTTTGGTTGCATGGAATGAGCATGGCTCTAGGGGTAAATTCCCCATTCTTTCCAGGGATCCTTCTTTCTGGAAGACCACCAAGAATGGGCAAAATGGCGATCGGTTTTTGAAAAGAATGATGGCTGAAAAGAATGGAAAAGGAATCAACCCCTAGAATTCACTGTGGGAAGCCAATGGTACCATTTTGCATTTTGGGGTAGGTGAATTCACCACCCATACTTGATTTTAGTGGTTGGATTGAATCGGATATTCACTGGGGGCCAGAGCCGGTTTGGCTTTTGAAAAGCCCCTGGAAACCCATTCTTTTCGGTCGCATGGAAACCCGAAACCCGGCGGAGGCGGACGGGCAGCTGCCGAGTCTCTGGGACTTTGTGGGAGATGGCCGCAGCTCGCCCGAGGAGCCGCCGCAAGCGGTTCTCGCGCCAGCGTCTCGAAAGCCGGGGGTCCAGCCGGCCGCGGCGCAAATGTTCGGCGTGGCTCGAAATGAAACTGCTGAAACAAGCCGCAGGTTTTTGGTCTAGCTTTCCATTCACCAGACATTCACCAGGTTTTTGGACCCCCCATTTTTGAGCCACACTCAAATACCGTCTTTTGTTTTTTTTTCTACACGGGGCCGAAGAACTGCGCGCGATTCTCGGGAAAGCGATCAGATCCGGTTTCGACGTGCCCCGACACCCAATTCTGTTGAGGGCCTTTGGCGGGAAATACGACGGCCCTTGCCATAGCCCTGACGCGACCTGGCGGCTTTTTCGGCTGGCCAAAGGCAGACAATTTGCCGATTCGACGACATTCTCCCCGCAAATCCAAATCCGGACCTGAGTGCGCGGTGCAGACTCGCATGGAGATGAATGACAGGCCGCGAGCCAAGGTCTGCCTTGGCTCCAGGAACTGAGAAATCACCAGCACGAACAACCTTAGTTTGCCGTTGTGACGAATAGCTGTTGGCTTCAGGGATTGTTTTGTCCATCCATGAGGTTGTCCAGGAAAACAAAACTAGCCACCCCAACAACGACAAGTACGACCCAGTGGTTCCATATGAAGAATATATAGCAACCTTTTGTGTGGTTGCAGCCTCAAAATGGGTGTTTTGTTTTTACCCTTTGCGGGGTTGGTTTAAGGGACATCCAAAGGAATGCCACCATTTTGGAGGTTCCCTATTTTAGCACACAGCCACATATCAGAGCTTGGGGTTCCCAATCAACTCAGGCTTCCAAGCATCGTGTCCATAATAAATTGCATCTGTCTTTGATGTGTTGCTTAGATGGGTGTGGGTCAAAATTGGGTAACCCCAACATGGAACCGCGGTTCCTCTCCAGGTGTTTTATTTTTGACCCATAAGAGAAGTAAGGGGGTCTAACCACGATTTCGGAAAAACGAAGCACGACAATATTCAAAAGTCAACATATCTCAGATTTCGGGAAGGGGCGTGGGTCCGGCTTTCCGGCGCCGCGGAACTTCGACCAAGTTTTTCGCAAGTTGTTCAAACAATGCGCGTGATTTCAGGAACTGATAAGGTTTTACAGCACACGGGAAGGGCAAATCAAGAGAACTGGTCTACTGTTCCGGTGTCGCGCTCCGCGCCCTCTGCTTCTGTACGCTGGGCTGGGTACTGAATGTGCAGTGGGCATCCTTTTGCCGGGGTGACCAGGGGGACTGAGGATTACCAGGAGGCGCGCGGAGCGACCGGAGGCACAGCAGGCCTGTTCGAGCAAGGGGGCACGGCGCGCAAGCAAACCGCTGCGCGGGCAGGCCGCGGCATGGGATCCCCAGTCTCTAGATTGCGAGATTGACAACCCATCCTTGGTCCTCCAAATTGGTCGTGGCTCTTCGAGTCTTTTTTTGCCGGACCCGCATGCAAGACTCAAACGATCGCCCTGGCGTACTCCCCTTTGCATTTCCGTAGAATGGGTGAGGTTGACCTCCATCCCTTGACAGCCCCACCTCCATGGCTCTGAATTTCAGGGAACCTCCAAAGTCGGCAGACCACCGACTCCAAAGGAAGAAAGGATGTCCACAGGGTCCGAAATCCAAAATCAGAGGGGCCCCCCTGCTCCAACAAAGCAAACAGACAACAAGCAACACCAAAGGCCGAGGCCCCTAAAGGGTGTCCTTTGAGTGGACCTTTGCGGCCCTTGCGACGTTCCTTTTTCGTTCTTCTGTAAACGCCAACCCCAAAAAGGGTCTAAAACCCCCATACTCTTTCTCTTTCTTCTTCTTTTGCCTTTTCTTTTTCAGCTTCTTTTTCCTTTTCTGCTTCTTTTTCTGTTGCTTTCTCTTCCTTTCTTCCTTTTGTCTCCTTCATCTTCATAGACACCTCCCCCCCCCCCCCCGGCTGCGCTCGCGCCGAAACGCGCCGCCGCAGGAGCTCCAGCTGCGCTTCCGCCGGAAGCTGGCACGCACCGGGGAGCTGCCCGGGGCCCAGGATTCGCTCCGCGGCTCCGCGGCTTCGCGGCAGCCGTCAACATGGCCCCCAGGAAAAAACTGGCGGGCGAGGGAAGGAGAAAATGGACTCCCGGAAAAAAAAAGAAAAACTCCTCCCTTCGAAGGTTTTTCCTAAATGGAAGGATTTTTATATGAACCATGATTTTTTGTTGACTCGTTTTTCCTGGTTTCCTTCTTTGGGAATCGATCGGTTCATTCAACCAACACCCGGATCCCCACCTGAGCCACAATCAAAACCGATTCGGGTAGATGAAGGGTAGTAAGGGGAATTTCCCCTTGCCATAAATAGCTGCGGATATCCGCCTTGTTAATTCTTGAAGCATGGTTCTGGGTTCACCATTTTATTGTCGGTTTTGATAGTGGTTCGTTTGGCTATGGGTCAAAACCCCGGTGCCCCGGTGAACACCCAGAACGCCTTAAAAAAAGACAAGAGTGGAGTGGTAATCATCCCCAAAAAGGCACCTTAGGTTTTGACCCACAACCATTTCGCACCTTGGAACCATGGTTGGAACCAAGACTGGGTCCCCCAGATAGGTGCCCTTTCTCGCCCCTTTTTGGTTGGGAGGGTTCCCCTACTACAATAGACCACAGAAAAAAAGTTGGTAGCCTTATTCTAACCTCTCGACTGGAGGACGCAGAAGACGTTTGTCGGTATTTGCAGGCGAAATGGGTTGAAATGATGGTTGCAACCAGAACGTTTACGTTGGGCACCGAATCAGACAATCATTCCAGGGCTTTTTAGAACGGAGCGAAATGGATTTCGCAACCATCCACAGTATTGCCACCAGGAAAATCCGCCCCAAAAGTCGAGTCAAGATGTGTCTATCGGGATTTCAGACACTTCTGGACTCGACTTTTGCCTGGGCAGCATCTACCCAGGAAGTGACTTGGGTGGGTGAAGACCTTAGAGATGTCCTACCCATTGAGTTGGGGGGTGAGGACTTTGCCATTGGCGAGGTCTCATTCCGCAAGGATGTCCAAACTTGGGGGGTCAAAGATCCGGTTGTTTGAGGCCAAAGCATCAATGTGTCCACTTCGCCGCACAGATCCTGCAGATGCCAAAAAAGAAGCTTCAAGCGAGGCGGTGCGAACAAAACAACTTTGAATCTAAATCGCTCCAAAAGCTGAGGCCCCGAAAAACGTCGCCCCAAAAGCTGTAAACCTTGCCCCAAAGGCACCTGGTGAATCTAACGCCCCCCCAAAAGCCTTAGCTCCACAAGTCGAGCGAGCCCGCGCTCCGACGCTCCGAGCTCGCCGGAGGTCCGGGCTTGCAGAGCCCTGTCGACAGCTTCTGCAGAGTGTGCCGGAAGGCACCTGGGCTTCGCGCGTCGATGTTCGGTGTCCAAATGGATGGCTCGTCTTGTTGGGCGCACTTTTGTTTTGGTTGTGTTGAAGGGAACCAAAGGGAACACGGAAATCCATTGGTCTGTTTTGGAGTTGGTTCTTCTTTGGTTTGGTGGTTTAAAAGGAAGAATTCCTCGGTCAAGAGACAGGAAGCACCTTGCGACAGTGTAGTGGCGGTAAAGCAGATGGTCTATGCGTTTTGCCCCAACAATCACATCCAACGGTCAAATTTGGAGCGATGGTTGGGGCACTTACCCAACTGCAGAGCGTTAACTTTGGCCTGGGATGATGTAGTTCAAACACGGCCCTTGGGAACACACGTTGTTTCTGGCTGTCGCGGACACGGAAACCTCAATACTCCGTGATCTTAGACCTGGCAGGTCTGAAGCACAGCTGAGGTCAAGCATAGGTGGCAGGGCATGCTTGAAAGGGAAAAGCTCACTTCTTGATGGGTGACTACGTGTTTGATGGGGTTAAAGAAGGGGCGGTCACCATTCCTTTGAGAGGAATTGATTCGTCGAATCTATACTCCCCCGACGCCCACGTTCACCAGGCTTTTTGTCGGGCTGTTTTGCTCACGTCTGTTTCGTTCAGAGCCCATACCCCCGGTCAGGTTTTTGCACCGGCTCCAAGAAGTGGTCAAGCCTTTGCAGGGGCTTCCTCACCTCCCGAGTTCCGTTTCGGACTTTGGTCGCTTTTTGGGCCTGGTTGCCATTTTGGCTGGCAAACAACAAAAGTTTGGGCCACAAAAGGGCCATCCACTCGATCGGAAGTGACGGGCGATGTAACTTGTGGACATAGGCAGCGCACCGCTGGGCATTGACGCCTTGCTGGCGCTGGCGCTGGTGCAGCACATCGCTACAGCCCCGTCCGTGGCCTCACCCAGCCGCAAGGCAAGGGCGCGCTTGGGGGGGTGAGGTGGGCGAGGGAAGGGGGCAAGGAGGGAGGTGTTCCTCTTCGCACATCAGTTCGAAGGTTGTCAACGGCATGTACTTGTGCGGTGTTCTTTAGGCTGCATTTATGTTATACTGTATTATCTCTTCGGGCGGACGCAGATTCGACGTTGGGAACCCGGAGTGGATGTCAGCTTGGTGTTGGCTCCGCGTGTGGTTTCACATACCAATACTTCACGACACCTGCACGCTGACCGAAGAAAGCACGAAAACAGTGGAGAAGCCTTGCTTCAAGAGACTTCTTTTGGGGTCCCATGTGGGCGGCGGAGTGATCTCCGGGTCAGCTGTGGAATCGCAATAGAATGTCCCAGCAAGTAATTTTGTCCCTTAGTTTGATGCAATCGGGCGGGGTGGAAGGGAAGGCTATTTTGCAATGCTACAGCCAAACGGCAGATGTGCTCGTGGCACCGGGTCTTCGCAAGGGCGCTTGGATGTCAAGGATGCTTGCGGCATCAGGGGGCGTGGGATTGACATGACCAAACGCTGATCAAGAGGATCAATTCCTGCTTTCTTGGGCATCCTGGCATCCTCTATTTTAGCCCGGTCACCTTTGTGTCCGCCACTTTCCGCGTCCTTGTGCGCCATCTTGAATCAGCTTCCGGAGTCTTGAACTTCCTCTTACCCTGATCAGGCTTCAAGTTGATACTCGTGGCTAGCGTAGCCCAGCTGGAAAAAAACGCCCAGCCTTTCGGATTACACACCTGCGGTTGCTGTTTCCCCAGGGCGGACTGCTCGAGGCCGAGCCTGCCATTTTTCCCAGACGCAGAGTCGTAGCCTTTTTCGGCGTTTCGCCAGGCGAAGCGAAGCACCGCCTGGGGAAAGACGGCCGGAGCCTAAGTGGGCCCCCCGGGCGCCGTGGGACCGAGGGATTTGTCGTACTCGGAGCTTGGCATGCGTTCACGGAGGTGTGCGCCTGTCACCTGTCACCTGTGGATGGTGGATTTGTTGACATCAGTTCCCCTCCGGCTGAGTGCGAGGGAGGCTCCGAACAGAAGCACTGCCGAAAGCTACCCGATGGACAGCGGGACTTGTAGGCCGTGCACGTCCTCCAAGGTTCGCTGGGACCTGGTGGTTCTAGTCATATGGGCGTGGGTCGACACCAATGGGATCCCATTTTGGGGTAGGTGAATTCACCACCCATTTTAGAACCTGTTTTCGAGGGGATTGGGGGGGTTCGGGCTTTTGACCCAGTGCCATATGCAAGGAAAGCAGCTGTAAATCGATGACTATTCAAGCTTTTGGCAAATCTTGCAGTGGCACCAGAGGGTGGACTATTGCATATGCATTGCTACCATCTACTTGAACAGTATGAGTGAGGATATCGCCGTTCAGTCTCGTCATGGATTTTTCGTAGCTACTATCAAGAAGGGACCAAAGACAAAGCTGGAGGGAAGCAAATTGCAAGCAAAGGTACTCCCTTTCAGTTTCACATGGACACATCAAGAGGAAAGTTCCAGGTACTCCCCAAGTCGCAACATCCCGAGCAAAGCGCTCGATGAAGCCAAAAACTGGAGACGCGGCTCGCTCCCCTTCTGGGGGAAAAGACCCGGGACCCGGGTTCGCGGGGTCCAAGTTGTAGCAATTCATTTTTCGCAAAGACTGGCCTGAACGACCCCGTTTTGTGGGGGAGCTGCTGTTTGACTAAAGAAAACGGAGGTTGTCGGACACATGACACCCGGTTTCCCTTGCTGGCAAGACCTGCCAGCTCTTACGAACGCTTGCTGCAAACACTTCCTGCAAGCACTTCCGCCAATATGCGTTGTTTTCAATATCAATTAGGCAGCCTTGGTGGACACTATTTGAATGGGCATTTATGTCCACCAGCCATTTTAGAGGATGTTCCCCTTCAAAGTAATAGCCAAATAGACCTCCCACCTTTACAGACTCTTTTGCGGCAAGGAGCACGATAGCTGAAAACGGAATTTGTACCCTCACTTTGTGCAGGGTCAATTGTCGCATTGGGCTCCGAGACAATTTGACTGGGCGGCATTTCCAACTCCACTTGCACTACACCTGAGGTCAGCCGGCCTTTTCCAAAAGGGACACGTGTAGGTGACACCGGACTCCCTTCAACATTTGCCAAGGTTTCCGGACGGTTTGCTCTCATCGGAGACCCAGAGTCTAGAGTTTGCCACTTCCACTGAGGTCATTTGACTGTTTCTGGGGGTTGACTGGGTTATTTGGCAGTGGCTCAAATAACGGTACCCAACAAGTCACAAGGACTAAACCCTGCGAAACCCCAGCTGTTTCACATTTTGAGCCACTCCCATTTCTCTTTAACTCAAACAACTTTTTGGGAAGACCATTTTAGTGGTAAACAACAAGTTTGGTTTCTTTGGGCCATCTACTCCGTGGGAAGTGAGTTCACCCAGCTCTTGCGGTAAAAAAAAAGACCGGCCTTGGAGGAAAGTGGAATGAGGTAGCACCAGCCCCTAGTGGCAGCCTGCGCAGTGGCAGCCTGCGCCAGGAGGCTCGCGTATTCGCGGATTCTCTGGCAGCGCCTCACGAGAGACAAATCCGCTCGCGTGATGCCGTTTTTGTGAAAGTAAAAAAGCGTTTTCTGTTCGATTGTGGTGGCTGCCGGCCTTGCAACTTGGGGTGAATGCAAGATTCATTTCGAGATGAATTCGAATGCGCGGCATGGGAAGGGAGGAAATGATGAGACAAGAATTCGGGTGCTGCATGACAGATCCTCAGTGCGTTTTGGTCAAGGTTGCCGTTGAACAGTTTCAGGTGCTTGTGACAAGAGCTTTGAATGCAATCAGAAGCAGCCATGATTCAATTTGCAAAACAATCCCACCCATTGCAGGATGAGTTTGGTGAAATCTTTGCAATGTCCGTCGATAGGACTAAACTTTGCTTGCTATTCTGTTGACATTCAACTTGCGAATACCTCCGAGCTGGGTTTCCGATTTGGCTCCATCTCAAGACACTTTTGTTGCAACACTTTTTGAAGCCCATCGAGAGCGACTTGGTTTGTTCGAGTCTTGCCCCCAGCACACTGCTCGCAACGTTCCTTGGCGTTGTTGGTGGCCAACATTCGACAAACCGCACAGGGTTTTGGTCGTTGCCTTTGTCATTCTTTGCATGTCAGCAAAGGCTGAACAGGCGTAGGGCGTACTAGCAGTTACTAGCAGGCATTGGTTGCTGCCGTGGCAATGTTGGTACCATGATTCCAACATGCACAACGAGAGTTGGTAGGTGTATTTTTGTCACAGGAGGCCACCCAACATGTTCTACCCTTTATTGCACACACACACACACACGACACAAAGTTGGGGTGCCAAGCTTGTTGAGCGCGGAAGCGGCTTCATTTGAGTGGTTTACGACCATAAGGGCGACTCAGCATTTCGGTCCGCTGGCAGCCTCATGGCTGTGGGTCAAACCCAATGGTACCATTTTGGGACCCATTTTAGTCTATTTTAAAAAGGGGATTGGGATGTTCACTGGGGTACGGGCGTTTGACCCATGGCTAAATCTTCGTTCAATGCTTTCCCCACTAGCGGAAACTATTTGTCAGAAGCATGTACCTCCAGGTAGGCTCATCCACTTCTCACACGGAAATAGCAGGTTGTCCAAAAGCAAATCCGCCTTCGCGAGGTTGTTTGCCAAAAGCTTGGAGGGTTCCTCAAAGGATTTGGCTCAATTGAACCGTCACTTTTTTGCTTATTTGAGGAGGATCTCCTTGTAAAGCAGTTGGATTGGGATGGTTCTGTATGTATCCTGTCAGGACAATCCTGTCTACTTAGGGGCATTGTGCTTAGTAAGTGGTTGGTAAGCCTGGTTGCCGGTGATTTCACCAGGCTTACTAACCACTTCCCTGGCGTACCGAATCGATCGCCGCTTTGAGACACTGTGGATGGACGCAACCCGAATCGATCGCCACCGAAGACACCCTGGAAAGATTCGATTCCCCTGCACATGCCAACAAACGTTATGATTTCAACCGTTCCGAAAGTGGTGCGAGATGGATTTCGTGCATCCACAGTATCATCCAGGTTATGTCCAATGTCATTTTGATGGTTGCTGATTTTTCGGGGACCATGTGGGGGTTGATCAACATTCCTGGCCCCCAAATGACCATGGTAACTTTTCCTAGTGGTTTAAGTATCCATCTTCTTGGGTGGTTTCCCAGCCAATGGTCATCCCATGCTTTCAGGGACCTTTTGGCCAACCCCCCCCCCATACCTTGCCTTTTTTAGTCACACTGCGGTTTTTTGCTGGTCATCTCTAAAGGACCTGTTTCTTTTCTTTTTTCGCCACACCCATCCTGGCACCCGCAGGTTTTGATCCATTCCACCTAGGGTTCCAGTGCCAATTTTTGAGCAGCCAGAGGGCCATGGGTTGCATCACCTATGGCGATCCCGTTTTGGGGATGAACATCCGTTTGCCACCACTTTTGTTCACCAGGGACCCGTACGGAGCTGTGACCCACGGCCGTATGTAAAACCCGGCCACACCCATGGCAGCTTCCACGGCAAATTTCTCGGCCTCGTGTCCAGGCGCACGCGGGCCTCGCCGCAGGCCTCGCGGCGCTGCTGCAGCAGTTGCCGCGGAAGGTGCTGCAGGGCACGCGGGGGGACCCGGCGATTTTTTTTTTGGGGGGTGCCATGGACACGAGTCGATTTTGCCACCAAGAAGCCTAAAAAACCAATACCCTAAAAGAAGGAGGTTGCAAAATAGACCCTAAGTGTCACCATAGGGGGGGGGGCTCCAGGGGTCGTGATAGGGAAACATGTTCTCGTTTCTGGGGCCCGGTGTCCTCCATTTTTTTGAGGGGGAACCTCCCAAAAATGGGGGTGGGTCAAAAATAGTGGGTAACCCCAAAATGGCTTGCCCTGCGAAATGGAGACAAGGACTAAAACCTGCGGTTTTTCGGTGGCTTAGTGTTGACCCATACCCATGTCGGTTTGGCACCAAATGGGGGAAACACCCTCTCATTTTTGCGGCCCGGTCTCCCATATGGTTTCCTTTTGGTTTCCTTTTGGTTTCCTTTTGGTTTCTGGTTGAAGCCAGAACAAGGGGCACCAACTCCAAACAACGAAAGACCCAAATCAGGCAAGAATTCCAGCTCAGGACATTTTCCCCTCACAAAGCCCAAATTGTCCAACTTCCTTTTGGGGGAACAATGACCAGGGCTCAGATATGAACAGACATGTACTGTCATCTGCTGTAGACGGGGGCCAATGCCACTCCAAAAATATCAGGAACTGGGGTCTTACCGAATTCCCATATCCAAGGGGACGCAACAAGTATTGACCGTCGCTCACAGATTACAATATATATATTTTTATAAGCACGGATGCAACGAAATGCAACGCATTGTAGCGTAATGGAATGTAACGTAATGCAATGCAATGCAATGTAATGTAATGCATGCAATGTAATGTAATGAAACGTAAATGGAACTGTAAATAATATGAAATGTAATGTAATGTAATGTAATGCAATGCAATGCAATGCAATGTAATGTTACGTACTGTTATGTTATGTTATGTACGTCTGTGAGCACGTGCGTGGGTGTTTGCGTGCATGCGTGCGTGCGCACGTGGTGCATGCGTGCGTGCCTGCGTGCGTTCCTGCGTGCGTGCGTGTGTGCTGGCGTGTCTCTGTGTCTATGTGTCTCTGTGTCTCCGTGTCTCTGTGTGTCCGTGTGTTTGTGTGTCTGTGTGTCTGTCTGTGTCTGCGTGTCTGCGTGTCTGTTTGCCTGTGTGCCTGTGTGCCTGTGTGCCTGTGTGCTTGTGTGCCTGTGTGTGCCTGTGTGTGTCTGGGTCTGTGTCTGCTTCCAAACGGGTACCCGTTTGGGATGGCTTTCGAGAGAAACCAATCGGAAACGGACAATTTTGGAGGACCTGCTTTTTTGACACATACCCAAATGCCATATCATTATATCCCTGTTTGGGTGATTCAAACCCATGTGCCAATGTTTCCCTTTTTGTGAGATGGCCCGAGTTGTCCTCGGGTGACTCAGGGCTTGGGCTAGTCACAAGCCAACCTCCTGGATCGAAAGCCTAAACTGCCTCACTCCGAGCGCCGCAAGATTCCCAATCCTTGACGCGCCCGCTCAAGACCACGCTGGCAAGCGCGAAATGTGTTCCAGG
>CAUJNA010000071.1:132500-262500 GCA_963377175.1 Effrenium voratum
GACAAAGTCTCCGGAGAGTCGAGGCCTTTCAAGATGTCCAATGCCATGACTTCCACCTGCGCAAGCTGAGGGGTCTGACAATCACTGTGCAGGGGTCTCCCTATATTTTCCCGTTCGGTGGGTTGAAACATCTCCCCTTTTTGGGCACTTTCTTTTTTTTGGTGTGTTGACGGGAATATTGGGAATCTTGAACAGCAGCTTTCATGTGAGGCTTGCATCCAGTACCCAAAAAGCCACGCACAAAGCGACATGTTGTTTCTCTTTGGGTCGAAGCACGTAGAATTCGACCGTGCCCGGAGGGCTTCCCATACATGCGCTTGTGCACTGGCAAGATCGGGTTACTCCGAGATCCATGAGTCTACTTGTGACATGCCCAGCCACTTCCATCGCCGCGCCGGTAGGACGACAAACCTCCAAGACTGCCTGTGCTGAGAGCCATTGAGAGCCCATAGCTCCCGTAGCTTCCAAATGTTCACCTCACATCAAGATCGGTCTACGGATCTGAGCGATTCTATCCGACGTGTCAAAGAGAGAGCTTGCTTATTTCGTCAGCTAGGAGCTGCGACATCCATGCGAAATGCGTTCAAAGCAGCCTCACTACCTTCCCCGCAGTCCTCAGGTCTGCAGCAACATCTGCTATCAAACATGACGCATCACATTTCGTTCGCATTTTGCCCACAACACATCCTTTGCCCAGATTTGATAGCCATGGCATGCTTCCTAGCGGCATCCGCGAGGCTCCGGAATGACCGTGTGGACGTCGGCGGTCCACTATTTGCAGGGATTCTAACTAGCGTTGGAAGGTGAACCAGTCAGCTTCGGTTTTGCGATATTGCTTGAAGTAAGAACATGGGACATGCAGGGCATCAATCCCCTTTGGCTGCCAGCATAGTCTCGGAGACGATGCCACACCTGGAAGGCTTTGGTTAGGCCCCAATGATGCCCAATGTTGACAGTGGGCCTCTCGTTTGACTGCCTTGCGCGATCCAACCGGGACTTCATTTGAGGCTTTCAAGCAGTGCGACTCCGTTTGCCGCCGCTTTGCCTGTTTGAGAGATGGTTTCTGCAGAATCTGTTGGGGTCAGATTCTGGTTCGTTCTGGAACAGGGCAGTAGGGGTCAGACCGGATACCATGAGCCATGAGCCTTAGGAAACAAACAACCGGGATGAGCACACATGCACTCGACAGTTGGCGCTCACATTGGCTTGGGCAAGTTACGGTGAGCTGCCCTAAATCAGTTTCCCTGATTCACGCTAATCAATTTGTAGCACCTCTCCGACTCTCCGGAGCCAGCCCCAACCGCGCATGCACTGCCCGACTGCCCCCCACCCGAAGTTGTGAGCTGAGCCAGGCTGCCAAACACCGACCTTCGGTTGGCCAGGGCTACAGGCCGGGCTTTGACTATGCCCGAGCGTCGCAGCGATGCGTGGGCAGCGTTGTGGACGTATTTTGTGTGTGCGATCTGCGGGAGATGCTCTCCTGCCCTGCTGGGTAATTTGAGTGAGCTTGCATGTGCTGTATGTTGGACATGTAGTTTGCTTGCTTCATGGCTTCTTAGTTCGTTTTGCCTGCTGATTGTGTTGGGAATATGTCCAAATTAGGACCCTCCTTTGGTTCAAATCGGGCAAAAGGAAGGGGAGGATCTCCGAAGACCAAAGGCTGTGTGGAGATCCTGTGAGAGGAACTTCTGGCCTGCAGAAAGGCCTGTGGATCCTTCCCGTCCCAGGCGCGGGCACCGGTGCTTTTCCGCGAGGCACCAGCGGCGCCCTCAAACTCGAAAGCAGTTTCTTATCGCGAGAGCGATAGGCGGTTTGCTGGTAAGGGCGAGCTTCTGCGGCGGCTTTGGGGTGAAAGGTCATACTGACAAAGTTGGGTTACCATCTGCAGGGGGCTGCTTGGATTCTGGGCTGAGTGATTTGGATTTATCACATTTGCCCAAAATCATGTTAGCTTTGGTCTGTCCGGAATCCGTCGCTCAGGTTTTGTTTCCTGAAGCCTGCCTTCTTTCCTGAAGCCTGATGCCTTTGTTTGATGGCTGGCAATGAGTTGCAGTAGTACTGTGGATGTACAGAATCCTGCACCAGTTGGGCATGGATGACTCCCTATGACAACTTGGAGCTGCTGTCTCAAGGGTGCTGTTCTTTCTCGCAGAATGCCATGGTCGTGGAAGCACCAATGCTAATGATCTCTGCTGGGTGCCCCACTTGAATGAGATGTGTGCAACGTAACACACGCGTTCTTGTCTCAAGCCGCATGCGAATGCTGCGTGCTCCGCTTTTGACCTGCACTATGTACATCTATGGCTGTGGCTCAAAATTAAGGAGCCAGGTTACACAGGTTAACTCTTTGGTTCCATTTACCAAGGGGGCCATTTGGTACATTTATTTGAGCCACAGCCCTATTGGAACATGTCAGGTAGTCGTTCGAGATTCCTTCCCACTTAACACTCGCTCACCAGCCCACCAGCCCCCCGAGGCCTTGAGTCTCGAGGCAGGAGAACACTGTCTGAGGGGAAAGTGGGGACGGGGGGTTGAGAAAAATTGTCCCCTTTAAAGCCCCCCCCGGCAGTTTTGATGGGACGCACTTTTCCCAAGGTTGAAGTTTGTCGAGTCTTCTTTCTTGGTTTTCCAAGCTCCATGTTTTATGGTTTTTTTCGCCCCACGAAACTTGGGCCTTGTGAGACCAATTTGCAGGAGCATGGACACATGCCAAGTCAACCAAGAACTGCAGATTGAAGTCTGCGCCCATTGGCGATGTCTTTCATGTGACTTGTGAAGCCAACATGTCCACAACACCCTCCTTGTTTTGTCCCGTGTCTTATTTTGATATCATGCGGGCCTACAGGAAGATGGTGGCTCCTTGCATTGCATCAGCTATCGGCGTCCGGCAACTTGCTTGTTTCTCGGGGGATGGCGAGAAAAAGTCGACACGCCACGATGCCCAAGCATCATGCAGTCTCACGCAGTTCGACAGGCCAGTATGGGTTGATCTGGGTGAATGTTGATTAGATTTAGATGGGCTAATGTGATAGACGGGGTCAGTGAAACTTGGCCGGCACTTTGGGCCCGCTTCGGTGTCTGTAGTGGAAGCCTTTGTCCACATGGGGATCAGCGGATGGCATGGTTTTTGTTTGGGTATCATGGCTTTTCACAAGGGCGTTTCTCAAAATGGGTTTCGGACCCCCCTTTTGGTTGGTAGTCAAAGGGAAACAGACCCAAGCGGATCCCTACTTTGAGAAGCCCCCGAAAGGGCACGAGGTGCAAGAGGCGCCACTCTGCCTGCCCATGCGCAGGCATCGTTGCGCCCGCACTCGGCGCATTGGCGCGGTCACCTGGGATTTTGAGCTCCGGTCGCCGCACAAACATCCCATTGGGTTGAATGAACAGTGCCCGTCCGTAAAAGTGAGTCACCCATGATGAAAGCTATCTCGGAGGTTTCTCATTTCAATGAACTGCGTTTCGCCCAATCAATGCCAGGCAGCAGAATCGGAATGGTCAGTTGGTCAGGTTTGAAGTAATTTGTCGCTTGCCCGCACGCAGCGAAATATGAGAACCATTGTTTTGAACATCACACGCTGCTTTTCCCACCTCCGAAATGAAGGACTTATCCTGAACAGTCCCAAGATAAGCTCAGGTGATATCCCCAACAGCATGCGGTGCTCTTTCTAGTGCTCGCACCACCCCGAAGCACTCGCAGAACCTCGTGGAAAAATGGTGGAACCCTGGTGGAACCCTCGTGGAACCTTACCTTAGGTCCGCCCCGGACCACCCCAGAGCCTACCTGAGCTGAGACCCCAAAGCTTTCATAAGTTGAGGAAAAAGCAAACGAGTGGAGGCGAGGCTTTGCTTGTTGTCGCCAGAAGAGGTGCAAACAAGAGCCCTGAGCGATTCAGTCGCAATTGCGAGGTGGTCCTTGTTGGCGGAATCCGTACTTTGCGTCCTTACTTTGTCGGGGAGTGAGCACAAGCCTCTGAACGCTTGCCTGGTGATTACATCCGACCATTTTTTCGTCCTCCTTGGCAACTTGTCTCACCTTTGCATCTCGCTCCTGGTTTTGCTTCCGCTCACCTACCATTTGTTTGTCCTCCTTGGCAACTTTTCTCACCTTTGTCGTCTCTCTCCTGGTTTTGCTTCCGCTCACCTACCATTTTTTCGTCCTCCTTGGCAACTTTTCTCACCTTTGTCGTCTCTCTCCTGGTTTTGCTTCCGCTCACCTACCATTTTTTCGTCCTCCTTAGCATTTTTTCTCACCTTTTCCTGTCTCTCCTGGTTTTGCTTCCGCTCACCTACCATTTTTCGTCCTCCTTAGCATTTTTTCTCACCTTTTCATGTCGCTCCTGGTTTTGCTTCCGCTCACCTACCATTTTTTCGTCCTCCTTAGCAACTTTTCTCACCTTTTCATGTCGCCTCTGGTTTTGCTTTCGCTCACCTACCATTTTTTCGTCCTCCAAAGCAACTTTTCTCACCTTTTCATGTCGCTCCTGGTTTTGCTTCCGCTCATTGTTCCCTCACCCCGTCACTGGATTCTTCGTGCCCTTTGGCAACCAGGCCGTGGCTGTTGGATCCTCCCGGCGCCGGTCTCGGAGGCTCGCCGGAGCTGGTTGAAAAGGGACGACTTCGCTTGTCGCCTTTGTTGCATTTCTTTTCCATGCGGAGGAGTTCAACACATTTGTCCGCAGCCCCGAATTTGAAGCCACAGGGGCGGGGGGGCGGGGCGGGTTTGGGCAAAGAATGTAGTAAAGAAGATAGTCCGAAGGGACGGCTTGCTCTGAAGAGAAGAACTGCAGTAAACGGCATGCTCGTGTCAGTGCACACCTTGCTCACTGTACATCAGGCGGAGTCGGAAGCTAGGGTGTCCCCTTTTAGTTGGGATTCAGATCACTTTTGGAGGGAACACCCCCCTAATAGTGGGACTACTTAGATCCTGGGTCAGCATTACAAGTTTCGTTCTCCTAGAATCTTGGCAAGGCAGGCAGGCCACAGGCAAGCCACTCTTCGAGCCTCCATGCTTGAGCCTCGAGCCGCGGTATGCCTCTCCAAGCTTTGCTCGCTCTGATCTGTCTCTCGCTTCTCGGGTTTGTACATGTTCCATGCAATCGAAGAGTCGACGAAAAACAGCGTCTGTCAGAAGTCGGGCAAGGCGAGGACATTCATTCCTTGTGCTTGACTCTCAGGGTAGGATAAAAGGGCATTCCCGCGAGAATCAGTGCACACAGACGGCCACTGTGAGTCAATCCGTGAAGCAGAAGATCTTGCAAGCCCTGGTTTGGGTGAAGTGCTTCGGCAAGCAGTGTCGAGTTATTTGTTTCCCCCACCCAACAGCTCAGATGGTCAAAGTCGAATGTGAGCGAACCTTTCCAGCATACAAACTACATTTTGGTGAAGCCACGATCCCAGCTCTAAAACGCTCGGCCAGGCTTGGGCCTGCGTTTTTTGGCTTCCCGACTCACCGGGCTCCGTCGCGTGTGAGGACAGGGCCTTCTTCAGCCCTGAAGGCTTCAGCAGGCGGGGAAGCTTTCGAAGCCTTGATTCGGATACAAGTTGGCGCCAACTTGCAGCACGTCTTCCAGCTTCAAAGGGCTTCTCTATGTACCATATATGACTTGTTTGGCGTAGCATGGGTTTGCTATGTACCATATGATTTGTTGGGTGTATCCTTTAAGGGCTCCGGTTTCTTTTCCAGCAAGGGCAATCTCTTCCGACAGACTGAGGTTACCGTCCTTCTCCCTCGGGGCATCCTCCAAACCCCGTCACGGCCTTGACGTCCACGATGTTGTCCAAGTTTCCCACAAGGAAACCCACTCAAGAAGGGGGGTGGCAACTCTCTTGGGTGAAGGGGGGGGTGGCAACTCTCTTGGGCGAGGAGGGGGGAGGGGGGGGTTATTTTTGTCAGACCCTTCATTTGGCGCCTGGACTTGCGCTGGCATCTTGGCCGCTGGTGGTTGCAGGTTTTGAATTCATTACATCTAAGCCCTACGGCCTCTCGCTCTCAAAAAGAAACGGGAGCCCGTGTGTGAAGTCAAAGGAATACAAGCATGTATATATATATATACACTATATATATATATACACACTCTCAGTGAGACGTTTAGACACACCCACACAGGTCCACTATTTCAAGTTCAGGCAAGCACTCCCACCAAGAGGTTTCAACGGTGCCACCTGCACCCTTCCTCGATTCCAAGGAGAGGAATATGAAGGGACCTGACCTTGATCAATGAACCCTGGATCGGATCCCCAGGGCCAGCCAAAGATCTGGATAGCTGTGGTCAGGGTTGGTAGAGCTTAGAGCTTGTATCTTTTTTGAGTAACAACGGTGGATAAAGTCCTGCACCAGTTGAGATGGATGAAACCCTATCAAGACTGGGATAAGCCACGTACCAACTAGTGCTAAGTAGATTTTGTCTACGGATTTGAGGTCTGATCTGTTGCTTTGATGTTAAGAGGCGCAACTCGGACATTATCTTCATCTGGAAGTGCTCACGTGAACCGTGAGAGCCCTTCCGTTTGATTAAGACTACATTTAGATTTTCCCCTTTTGGTTTTAAAAGTAATCTTGCACTGGACATTAAGGCCTGGTTTTCCAGGCCTAAGCACATGGAAGGATCCATGTGTGTGTGTGTGTGTGTGTTTTGTCAACAGATTGGCGCGCGAAGTGACGTATGAGCACAGCACAGGTGGCTCGGACGGCTTGGGGGAGTTGGGACCTCAGACTGACTGTCGCGAGCTGTGGCGCAATCATAAGCTTAGGGTAAACTCTGCCGAGATGAGCTGGAGAGTGTTCATATCTAGACTTTGCGAATGTTGCCAAGGGATGGCAAGAAAAAGAATAACTTTTCGCCGACGAATTTGGGTTTTCCACATGAAACCACTAAAAGTAACAACTTTTAGCAGGGGATCAGAAAGCAGACCCAAAGCCCAATCTCGAACCCTAAATTATCAGCCCTGAACCCCCCCCCGCCCAGAGCAAAAGGAGGACCGCAAAGCCCCAAGCTGGAAGAACAGAGGCTTGCACAAGCACCCGTCGGCCAGCAATTCTGGGATGGTGCGTCTCAGCTTGGGGTGTGGGCAATCACTTGGCCGTTTACTCAGCCTGACTCGTTTTCACATGCGCTCGATTCGTGGTGCACATGATCCGCAATTAGGGAACACTTAGTGGACATCTCTTGGGTTTGATGTCTCCACCAAGCACTTTTGAGGTGGTTCCCTACTAAAATGTCTAGCGATATAAACTTTCTTTCTCCTTTTAGTAGAGCCAAAGGGTCAGTACGTTTGGGTGCTGCTCGCATGGGCGAGATAGCTATGCCCTGTTCCCGTTCTGATTGCCTACAACTGACCTGTCGCCAGACTTGGTCGCATTTCTTGCATTCAGTAGCTCGCGACATCATGGGGGTTCTCAAAGTTATTTGTGACAGCTGTTTCTGCGTTGCCAGTCTTCGCTCCTTCGTTGTGGCGTTCCATGATTCTGCGATAGTTGGATTGGTTCCCACAGACACTTTGGTCTGAGAACGTCGAAGCGTCCTTTAATCTTGACTTTCGATCCAGTGAAATCCAGCTACTGCGGATGTAAATACCAACAACCAATTGGTTTCCCCACGGTTTCACAGCGGCGCAAACGGACTTCGCACCCATCCCACGCTTTTTTTCCAGCTCTTGGGTTCTTGTTTTCCGTTGGTTGCTGGGTGTTTCTGTTGGTTGGGTCTTGCCTTTCACCCCAGGGCGCTTCTTTTTTTCAGGTGGTGCGCGCTGTACATCAACCTGGCTCGCCGCACCGACCGCAGAGGCGCTTTGAGTCGAGTCCGATCGCAGGCTCTTAGGCCTCCTGCGAAGGCTTCGAGGAAGATGGCGCCTGACAGGTCCCTCCAAGAGGAAATTGGTGCGAATTTTGGTGCCCCCTCTACACTTTGGTGCGTTTTGCCAGGGGAGGTTGGGACTGAGTAAATAGCAAGTTGGTGTTCCAGGTGGTGCTAGACTCTACACTTTGGCGCGAATTTTGCCGAGGGATGGCAAAGGGACTGAAGAACGTTTTTTGTCGACGAATTTTTGGGTGTTCCGCATTAGACCGCTGAAAGTTGAACTTTTAGCGGGGAAGCAGAAAGCAACCGAGTACAGTTGCTATGTTCGTGGGAGAAAGGGTCAGCTGTAGCCCGACTTTCATCAAGCAATCCCACCCCAAAGTCATCCAGAGCCAGGCCGATGTTGATCTGGAATCAACCCTAAACCCAACAAAGCTCGCCCGAAAGCAGCTTACTGTTGGCCGGAAACAAGAACTTGACAACAGCATAGGCCAAAACTGCTGCCTGTAGGCTAAACACACCTTCCCATTCCGCAAGCTGTCACTTTCCAGTAGACGAAGCATAGTATCCAGCTTCCCATTTTTAAGAGTCCTTTCCCATGCCTCCAGCACCGAAGCCCAGGCAAAACACGTGGCATGCCATAGCGAGCACCTGCGCGAGCTGAATCCCTGTAGGTCTAGCGCCACACCTCGTACCCTGTGAGCAACTCCGGGCTTCATGCTTTTGGCACATGGGATCCCATGTTGGGGTAGGTGCATCACGCGTTTTAGTCTATTTTAGTGGGGATTGGGATGTTCACTGCGGGTACGGGATTGTGACCCATGGCCAGCTCTTCTCAGGGCTTCTGAAGCATGGTGTCCGTTACCAACAATCATGCAACGCGCATTGATTACTCACGTCAACAGCAACTAGCCACCCGCGAGAGGCTCAGCTCAAATTTCCGGCCACCATTCAAAGCTTTGTCAGGCTACGCGTTCTCATGGGAGCCACGGTCACCTGAAAAAAAGTCTGGCCAAGTCCAAGTTGGACACTCCGAACAGGTGCAATCCCTTGAGATTCTCTATGGCTTTTAGGAAGACCGCCGTTCCCGGCACAGGCCCCAAGCGGGCAAGCGGTTTTCCGCGCCTTTCCTTGCCGAACCCGCCTGTCGCCTTCCGCCCAGAGCGGCTGCAGAAGCTCCTGGCGACGTCCAACGCGCCCCTGGCGGCGCGCCTGGAGCGGGTGGAGGCAGGGCTTTGGGGCTTAGTTGGCAGCACCCGCTTGGGTTGGTGCGAGCTGGGAGGGGGGGGAAGCACGAGGCATGTGAACACGTGTGTGTGTGAGTGTGTGTGCATTTCTGGCTCTCTTTGTCTCTGTCTTTCTTTCTTCTCTGCCTTCCTTTCTTCTTTCTTTCTTTCTTTCTTTCTTTCTTTCTTTGTTTCTTTCTTTTTCCGTCTTTCTTTCTTTCTTTCGCTCGTTCGTTCTTTCTTTCAGTTTGCACGGACCTGTTCAGAGCTTGGTATTCAGCCCGAGTTGATTCATAGGGGGTATCAACCTGGGTTTAGCGGTTGGAATCAGACCACTTTTGGAGGGCCGACCCGCCGAATTTCATCCTACTGGGGTTGAGTAATACTGTGGATGGACAAACTTCTGCACCACCTAAGACACCCTGGAATGATGATTCCCGGAGTAAATACCAGCAAACAATGGCTTCCCACGGTTTCAAAGTGGTGCAGGAATTCGTCCATCCACAGTATGGGGTCAACATTATGTTGGATGACTGCTGCGTTTTCGCGGAGCGACGCAGGCCATTGACAAGCAGGCATTAACCTTGGAGGACGAGGCCGGGTTCGGCACGGAAGTCGCGGAAGAAGTGGCTCCTCAAGACGTTGAACGCGAACAACTCGGCTGGTTTTTGACCTCAAGGATCTTAACTTCATGCTTCTTACCCCCATTCGGTTCCGCAGGAAGATGTACACACACGCACACAATCTCAATCTATTTGGGTGTGGCTCAACATTGAGCAACCGGGGTTACGCTGGTTTTAGTCTACCTGTCCATTTACTTTTTGAGCACCCATTGGACTAGGCCAGTTTTTAAACTGATCAGTTCCAAGGTTTGCGCCTGTGCGTTCTTGGCAAAGGGCAGTCCTGACGCGGCAAGAGTGGCCTTCAGAGATGGACCATGGACCCCCGAGACACGACCCCAGAGCCGCGCGAGGCTAAAGACTCCTCATGGTACCCATGAATCCAAGCAGCCGCGAGCTTATGCAAAAGCGCAAGAGGAAAATATGCCGGTCCTTCCAGATTGGATTCGCGCTTTCTGTGGTTCCTTCTGTCGTTTTGCCAGGTGCTCCTCTTTTCATACTACAGATACTCTTTTGCTATCCAGCTGGGGCTCCTCGAAACCCACGTGTAAACCGTTTCCTAGAGTCCTACAAGGTCAAAAGACTAGGTCCGCAATAGGCGATGGGTGGTCAAGTCAGCGTCAGGTTGCCCCTGCGGACCCCGGGAGGGAAGGGGCGGGAAGAACCGTACGATCTTCACCTGGAGCCTCCCAGCAGTTTGCACATCAGAAATGTCGCGAGTTCATTTCAAGACCCAGCGGCCCAGCGTTTCGGGTGTTGCCCGTTGTGTATTGCCGCAACTTTTGCATTTGGGGGCCCGGCGAAATTTCAGAAATGCGCGAGCTCGTTTAAGCACCCCGCGGTTCGGGTGTTGCTGTTGTGTGTTGCCGCAACTCTTGTGAGTCTTTAGAGGGCTGAATGCCAGTTGCAACAGCTTGGGAGCAGAGGCAAGAAGCGCCGTTTTGCAAGACGGCCAACATCTGGCGAGTTTGACCGCGTGCTTTGCCGGTTTTTGCGGCCAAAACGTACACAGGAGAAAACAGGATAGCACAATTTGAAGCTTGAGCTTTTGGAGCGGGCTGGAAGAAGTTTGCAACTTTTGTCCAATGGCCATTGAGGGCCGTTTGTCGGCCGTTGGTCGACCGGCTGAGAGAATTTGATGTTTTGTTGATCGAGAGTTTGATTGGATACCAGCTTCCATGATTTCCCTTTCTGGTTGTTGGAGTTTGATACTTTGGATGTTCTTCTGGTGCTGATCATGGCACCGGCGTGCAAAACTCGCATAGGTCATCAAGCAGTGGTTTCGTTGGAAGGCAAACAGACAGCGGGCCAATTTGACACATTGAAGGTGTATGGGGATTGAAATGGAGGCCTCTTGATATTCATCGAGTCACAATGCTGGTCGCGCCTTTTGGTGCAGGTCTAAACTGGTGGTTTTCTTCCAAACGGAGGTTCACTATGAGAAACTCCCAGTTGGGTATCTGCTCCGCCATTGGGATTCTGCAATTCAGCTAGGCCTCTGTACATGTGGGCCTATCAGTTGCTGCCCTTGCAAGGACCTCACATGAGTCTCCTGTGTGCATACCGCGGCCACCAATCATCTAGGGGGTTCTTGCGCCTTAGCAATCGACCTGTGCAGCCATCACTACGCCAGTGGACAGACCACTTTCGCATCCCGTGCCAAAAGGACACGTCATTGTGCTGCGCCTTGAGAGCTACGCCATTGCATTGGTAGCGGAGCACGGCTACCCGATCCAGAAGCTCCTGAACCTTCTCAGATCCGCCTAAGGCCTGGTTCTGTACATCAGAGACCTTCTGCCCTTTTTCATTGGCCCGACCCTGTGCACCAAGGGTTACCACCTGTTTTCCCTTTTGTGTGTGCACTCAGCTCCCTGCTGTGATACACCACCCGTGCTTTGACCTCCCTCGCCCACGCGACGTTGAGGTTGGCATCCACATCATGGGCGACAAGGAGGGCAGCGCACCGTCCTGGGATGGCTCAGCGAAGACATGGCGCAAATACACAAGAGAGACTGCCTGGTGGGTACAATCAGTGCCACCACATAAGCGGCGGTATTGCGCCACCCGCTTGGTGAGTCGCTTGACAGGACCTGCAAGGCTGCTGGCCATGTCCTGGCCATTGGCAGCTTTCGACACACCAGATGGTACCCGTGACCTTCTTAGACGCCTGGCAGCATCTCCACTGGTCAGACAAAGCCTCCCGAACACTGCGGCGATCTGCGCTCAGTACTTTGCCTTCAAGCGCCTTCCTCAGGAGACCATGCAGGCCTTCTTGATCCGCGAGACCCTGGGATATGCAGAGTTCACGGAAGCCTTGGTTCGTCTCTACGAGGAGCAGAATGGCATCAAGCAAGAGGACAAGGACTTCGGCATCCCTCCGGCCTACCGCGAGGAGTCCTGGTACGGCGATGAGGCCAACTACGATCCATGGGATGATTCCTTCTATGGTGCCGAGCCTGCTGATCCCTCTGCCCCTGAACCATCACAAGAACAACCTGGCAGTACGTCAGGAGAGACGAGCTCCCGAGAGGCAGCTCCCGGTGCCTCACCTACCCGCTCAGCCACTGGTCCTACGCCTGCTGTTCCACCGACTGCTGCACCGGCTGTGGAGTCAACAATTCCACCCATCATGGGTGTTCTCCGAGGTTGGCGGTTGCTTCAAGCTGCAAGCCTCTCCAATGAGGAGAAGCGGGACATTTTGTCCACAACGCGCAATCAAATGGACTATGAGTCCATCAGCAGTGCTCTTCGTCTTCTCTGGGATGAACAACTACTTGGTCCTCGTCATGCCCATTCTCCTGCTGCTCATCAAGGATACCTGCATTATCAAGAAGCTCCTGATGCTGATCATCATGGATCAGAGTGGCAGCAAGGCTACTCATCTGAGCCCTGGTGGCCTGAAGAGGACTGGTATCAACAATGGTACGCTGGAGACGCCTCCGTCTGGGAAGACGACGCTACACCACCTGAGGAGCCAGATGTTCCTGACACCGGTGATGATGGCCATCTTCAAGAAGCACAGCAAGCTGAACGTGTCGCAGAACAACTTGCTCAAGAAGCTCAACGCACATGGGTGCAGGCCAAACAAGCCACTGCTGCTCTTCACCGTGATCGTGGTTTCGGGAAGGGCAAGTCGCCCATCAAATGCTTCAATTGCGGCGGCAATCACATGGCTCGTGACTGTCCCGACCGACGTCACCCTGCTCATCCCAAAGGGGCCGGCGGTAAGGGAAACTCCAGCTTCATGGCTGGAATGGACCCTTACTACGACATCTACTACTTCAAGGGCTCCAAGGGTAAGAAGGGCAAGGGCAAGGGCAAGTTCTCCAACTTCGGGGAGTACGACCACGATGCCATGTACTTCAAGGGCAAAGGCAAGAACTGGTCCTCTGGCAAGGGCACTTCTGCACCACCGCGCTCCTTTGTCAACTCCTACACCACGGAGTACTTTGGCCTGGACATGAGCGCCAAAAGCTCAAAAGAGTGCCACTCCACCTCCTTGGCATCTACCCAGGGCGATTTTGAAGGTATGGTAGATTGCGGGGCCACCGCATCAGCCGGACCCGAGCTCGCAGTACAGGGCCTCATCAAGGCCGTCGTGGCACAGGACCACTCAGCTGTGATCGAAGTGGACCAATCCGCTCGGCCATACTTTCGCTATGGGAACGGGAAGTGGGGGCGTGCCTTGTACCAGGTCAACATCAGTAGTGCCGTTTCAGGTGAAACCCGCGACTTCAAGGTCTATGCCCTACCCAATCCACCAGAACTACATGCTCCTGGTTTCCAAAGATCTATGTTGGTCCCCATCCTCATTGGAATGTCATTTGGGTCAACATGGGGCATCTATGATGATTGATTTTACTACCGGCCTGGCCTTGAATACCCTGGAAGATGATCCCCGTCCATATCAGCTTCGACAGAACCACAAGGGACACTATGTTTTGGACATTAGGGAGTATCTCACCAAGGGTCAGCGCAATCCACAAGGTCACGCCCACGTTCTCATCAAAGGGAGTCCCGGTGGCATGATGGGAGAGTCACATGTGCTTGAATTTCATCCCCTGCACTTCCAGCTTGACTCTGCCGAGCATGATGTTGCCACAGTTGACTGTGCGGTTGATCCACGGCGAATCCTCATGATGGATCGACTCCGTAGAGCATCTGCTCAAATGCGCGTGGCATCCCAGCCACGGGAACCCAATTCGTATATCTCTCGCACCTCCCAGAACGGCCATGTCCCGAACTGATCTACGACCAGATCAAGAAGTCCACTCCCAAGAAGAAGCCACCACAGGACTTCGACCTGTCAAGGAGTGTGGGACCGGACACTCGAGATCCCCGGCACTCCCAGAGCCAATGGCCATGCTACGGACGCCATCAACCCAAGATGCAGAGCAATCCGCACGGCCAGTGGGCTCAATGCGAGGTCTGCAACTACCGCCTTCAGTACACCCCTCGGAAGGGCAGTCCGGGAAGTCACACTCAGAGCATGAACCCTGTTGTGGTGGGCCGGATGCTCTCCCAGCTGAAGGTGCTGCTCGAGGATGTGAAGCCCACGGCAACACTATGCCTCGCCATGATGGAGACCACCAAATCAGCTCCTCCACCACAGCCAGCACCAGTAAAGACTCGCGCCGTGTCACCTTCGAGGACGTCGACATCGGCGGCATCCAACGGCAGTTGGGAAGCTGTGGGAACCTCTCCTACCAAGGATCCCAAGAATCTCGAAATCATGCACGAGATGGAGAAGCACCTCACCGACCAGGAGAAGCTCGAGCTCTTTCAGATGCTGAAGGAGCGCAAGGCCAAGTCCTTCGAGGACGGCATCATGACGCCCATCACGGAGAGTCAGTGAAGCGACTACCTCAGCATCTTGGCCTCAAGCTACTCCAGCTCATGACCCTCATGAACAACAACCTCACCTCAGCGTCAGCTGACGTAGTACTTGATGGTCAGGACTTCATCTGGGAAGTCGCCTGTTCCAGCACCTCCTGGCTTACCTCCGAGGCACAGCAACATGGACTACAAGCACGCCACATCAACTTCGAGTCTGGCTACGACATCTACAAACCAGACACTTGGGACAAGCTTCGTGCTCTACGGCGACGTCACAAACCACGTAAGATTTGGTTCTCACCACCGTGTACCAAGTGGTGTCAGTTTGCCAATCTGAACTACAGCACTCCTGAACGTCGCGAAGTCCTAGAAACTGCACGGCGCCGTGAACGCCGCATGCTCAAGCAGGCCAAGACCTTCTTCCTAGAGATCCTCCGGGAGGACCCCAACGTTGACATCTACTGGGAATGGACACACCCCTGCTCTGGTTGGGTGCAACAGCCACTACTAGATCTTCGTGATGGACTACAAGCTCTCGGTCACGACTGGCTTCCATGTCGAATTGATGGCTGTCGGTACGACATGAAGACTGCGGACGGATCTGCCCTGATCCACAAGAAATGGATGATCCGCACCACCGATGAGCGCTTCCATCACAACTTCCGAGCCAAGGTCTGCACCGCCAACCACGAGCACGCCCGCATAGAGGGCAGTGAAACAGCCCGCAGTGCTTACTACCCGCTCAAGATGGTACAAGCCATTGTCAGACACTGGCTTCGTGAACTGGTACCTCTTCGCCATATTAAGTACCTCTCGGCCACCCAGAACATCGCCAACAACGAGTTTGACGATGAGGACGGCAACTGGACTCGTCGTGAGAGCCCGCTCCAAAACATCCATATGAACTACCACCACCTGGATGGAGATTCAGCCTTTACTACTGCTCCCTTGACGCCTGCAGCATCTCAACCTCAAGCTCTGTTGCAGTCTACGTCCTCAAGAGCGACTCAACAATCTCCTCCTCAAGTACTACCAACGAATTCAACGGGCAACGTCTATGCCAGCAAGTTGCACGGCCTGATGATCCACCAGGACCTGATGGCGAACCACCTGACCTACTCGCCGATGTAGGTCCTGATGAAGCAAGGCATGGGAAGCAAAACTACATCGCTTTCATCGAGCCGCTGGACATCCGACCAACCGGAACCTGATCCACCTTTTTCGCGATGCACAACTACCACCTTGGAAGATCGAGATGGCCAAGCGCTTCAAGTGTGCATCTTGTGATGCTCTTCGACCTGGCGGAGCATCTTCTGGCCTGGTTCCTGCAGCTACACACCAGCTATACCGAGCCTGGCAAGCCGTTGGCATGGATGTCAGTGAATGGATCATCCCGAGCGCCAAGACCAAGGTCAAGTTCCTCCTCATGATGGACCTGGCCACACGCCTACGTGTCATTCACATCATCAAGTGCTACGACACACTGCAGATGCAGAGTGAGAGCACGGAGGACATCATTCGCGGCTTTGCTGAAAAATGGTTGGCCGACAAACCCAAGCCGGAGATCCTCATCCCGGACAATGCACTCACCATGGTCTCCAAGGACATGGGCAGCTTCCTGTCGGATGTGGGCATTCAGTTGGCACCACCTGCCGAGAAGGAGAGCTGGGCACATGGCCAAATTGAATCCGCCATGAAGGATGTCACATCCAGCTTGGAGCACCTGCTCAAGACCCGATCATCACCTTGCACCTGGCGATAGCCGCTCTCAACTCCACCGAGTATGTGAAGGGCTACTCCTCCTTCCAGTGGTGCTATGGTAAGGACTATTCCATCACCGATGAGGAAATGAGGACTCTCTCGGTTCTGCCAGAATCTCCTGGTAGTGATTTTTCACGGCTAGTTCAACTACGCCAGTCAGCCGAGGACACGGCCCGACGAACCAGAGCTCTACGAATCATGTCCAAGCTAAACAACACCACGGTTCGTCAGCCACTTCGCACCTTCCATCCGATGCAGTTGGTCATGGTGTGGCGTAAGCAATGGCCAGCATCTGTCCATTCGGGCAAGCGTGGCGGCCACAAGAAATCGGGCAAGCCTCACTGGGTAGGACCCGGCAGAGTTGTTTTCCACGAAGTGCTTCCACATCAACGAGGTGACGATGAGCGCCGACACATTGTTTGGGTCTTGCTGCAGAACCAACTTCTTCGCTGCAGTGTGCACTCGGTACGCCCTACCACGTCCTTGGAGCAGACCGAGTTTGAAATCAACAACAAGGAGGATATCTCCCAGTGGCGTTCCCTCACGGACATCCTCCCCACTTCCTGGTGAACGTGAATTACCAGATCTGCCTGACTCCCCCAACAAGGAGACGGTCTACGTTCCTAAGCGTCGTGTGCGACAGAAGTCTGCCCTGGCACCCGACAACAGACGTCTGGTCTCGGCACCTTCCGGTGATGACGCCTGGGAAAGAGACTCCGACTGCTACGAACCCACGTCACCAGATGCGGAACCTCCTGCACTACCATCTGATTTGGAAGATGACCGTCCGGTCAATGCCTACGAGCCTGACTCCAAGAAGGCCCGCGCTGCAGAGGATGATCAGTTGCTCCACGAGCTCAAATCCTCGACCTTAAGCACTACCACCAAGGAGAGCCGTGACTACGACCTTCATTGGCTGCAAGAACTTCAACAGCAAGAAGGTGACCTTCACCATCTCTTCATGCAGTGTGAGGACGTTATGCAGATCGAGCTCGATGTGGATTTGCCGTCACACCGCCAGCAGAAATCCTTCGAGTCCAACGCCTCCGCCTTCATGGTCAAAAAGATGCGAGACTCCGAGGTTGTGTTGACCAAACTGTCCAACGAGCTCCGGGAACTCTTCAACCGTGCCAAGTCCAAGGAAGTCAGTAGCTTCATCAAGGCCGAGGCAGTTCGCAAGGCCTTGAACGATGAAGAGGTCCGCAAAGCTTTTGGATCTGGACGCATCATGCGAGCCAGATGGGTCCTCACATGGAAACTCACGCCTCCCGAGGACATCGAGGAGGCCAAGCGCGAAGCCGCCACCAACAAGAAATCTCCATACACCAAGGATGGACTTCGCAAAGCCAAAGCACGCATAGTGCTGCTGGGCTATGAGCACCCTGATCTCCTTCGGTGCAATTTACTTGCTTCGGAGATCACCGCCAAGAAGCACATGGCTGTTGCTCGTGAACTTCAACAGATGGTAGGTGAGATCCGCAAGGTATCACACCAGCTGCACTTTCGATGCCCCGATGAGGTGGAGATGTGGTCTTCATCACCTTCTGCGATCAGGCGCACGCCAACCGAGCAAACCTGGACTCGACCGGCGGCCTGTTGTCTACTGCATCTGGACCTGCCGCCACCAAGGGCAAGGTCACCTATATGGCACCCTTAGCCTGGCGAAGCTGGAAACTTCGAAGGAAATCCATTTCTTCGAACGACGCTGAGGTCCAAGCCATTTTGGAGGGCGAAGACCAAAACTTCAGGATTCGTGGTCTCTGGAGTGAGATGAATGGCGCAGGCTCCGTTCTCACCAAACAGGACGGCTATGTGACCTGGGGCGAAACCCTGGTCCAAAACGTCAAAGGGGTCCTGTGCACCGACTCCAAGGGCGGCTATGATGCTGTCGTCTACAACGAGAGCCCGATGCTTGGTCTGAGCATTGCGAGGGCTGCCTTGCAAGCTCTACAGTTGCGTGAGCACATGCAACGGACGGCCTCTGAGCTGCGTTGGTTGGCCAGCGACTATGACCTGGGTGACGCTCTCACCAAGAAGAAGCCTGAATGCAGAGTTGGCCTCAACAAGTATCTGCAGACTAGCATCGCCTACGACAAGGACTTCACCAGTGCCCGCAAGAACCACTCCCTGGGCAAGTCCGCCGTGAAGGCCATTGACGATGCAAGGTCATCAACTGAGGAAGGGCTTTGTATCCATGCAATTCAGCTAGGCCTCTGTACATGTGGGCCTATCAGTTGCTGCCCTTGCAAGGACCTCACATGAGTCTCCTGTGTGCATACCGCGGCCACCAATCATCTAGGGGCCCCTTGCGCCTTAGCAATCGACCTGTGCAGCCATCACTACGCCAGTGGACAGACCACTTTCGCATCCCGTGCCAAAAGGACACGTCATTGTGCTGCGCCTTGAGAGCTACGCCATTGCAGATTCCAAATAGGAGCCGTTAGAGCCCGGAAATTGCAGTTGGGCTCAGTATTGCCAGGCGCTTCCGTCATTGACACTTCTCAGGATCTTGCGCACATTTCTTGGGACGCAGTGCCTGATCGACAACTCGAAGTTGTCAAATTGGGGGGGGGTTCCCTGTAGGTTTGTGCCCACTACTTGGACTTGGATATCTCTTTGTCCATGACGCCATGTGCCCCGCCGGTGTGCCAGATCGTCACAGACGCCGTGGCTTATCGCGCCCTCGAGCGTGCCAGGCTTGGGCACGGGGTCAAGCAACTAGCTTGGGGTTTCAAGGAACTCGCCAACTCACGTCCTGAGTGCCTGAACTTTTTTTGGGGGGGGGAAGACCATTTGGCTGTGGGTGAAAAATAGGTACCCAAAATGGAACCCTGGTAAGTGGAAACATGGTCTAAAAACTGTGTTACCCTGGTGGTTTAATAAAACTCCAATCCCATTTGAGTGGTAAGCGCAAAAAGTGTGGTGTTTTCCTGGGCCAATCCACTCGATCGGAAGTGAGCCAAAGATGGCGTTTTTCACGACTCAGTGCAGCCTTGCTTTGAAACACGTGGCCGCAGCCTGCCAGTCAGCCCCTTTCGCTGCACGGTTTGTTTTGCCGTCCACATGAGGCTTTCTGGTCTTATGGTCTGTGTGTGTGTTTGTCCTCCTTTTTTTGGGACCCCCCGCCCCCCATAATGATGGTTTTCCTTTTGGTTTCCCTTGGCTACCGAAACAGGGGTCACCTCAAGACAAGACACACCCATATGCCTGTTGGCAAGAGCGGCAGCTCGGCTTTGTTAGTTGTTGCAGCTTCAAGAATACGCAAAATTGTTCATTGGCAGTCTTTGGATTTGGATCCTTTTGTACACAAGTGCACAACTTTTGACAGAGGTCAAGTCAAGTGTCACGCTTTGGTGGTTCCTAGCCATCTTCCGGGGTTTGAGGTTTAAGGGTTTAGTGGGGGGCTCCATTTAACCCACTAAACGTCGTCAATCTCTTGGCAGGGGGTCTGACCACTTCAACAAGAAGCAATGGCCGTTGCTTTTTCAGGGAAGAAGTAGAAGACAGACATCCCAACATTACTTGCATCAGTTGTTGGGTATGGGAGGATGGTCATCTTGCTCATGCGCATTGTTGCATCTCTGTTCCGCTTGATCTCTTTCTTTCTATCTTTCTTTTTGTCTTTCTCTTTCTTTTGTCTTGTTTTCTTCTTTCTTTCTTTTCTCGCTCCTGTTTCTCTTTCTCTTTCTCCTTCTGTTTCTTGTCCTCTCTCATCTTTCTGTTACCTGAGGCATATCACAAGCAAGTCTTGGAGTTCTGGCGAGTTTTGACAGCCACAGCCTACTGATTCGGGCCCTTGAAGCTCGATGCCGAGGCTCACAAGTGGAGCTGAAACCAGCGGTGAACACCAGAAACAGATATCCTCCCACCAACTAACATGGGTTAGTGCAAAAAGGCCCTTTCCAAGAGGAAAGTCGTCTTTCTACAGGGGTCTGTGCACTTCCATGTTAGCTGGTGGGAGGATATCCAGCCATCAGAGTGGCAGCGCACCACACTTGTGAAAGCTGCTGAGCCCGTGTTTTTCTCCACTCGTTTGGTTTCTTTGGCTCGCATTTTCCCTGACAGCTGAAAGCTTTGGGGTCTCAGCCCAGATAGGCTCCGGGGTGGTCCGGGGCGGCCCTGAGGTAAGAATCCATGAGGGTTCCACCCTGAGCTTATTTTTTTTTCTGGAGAGCCGTGCGAGGAAAAGAACCCTCGGCTTCGGGCTTGCCGTAAGAATGCCGGCCCGCGAGCGAGCAGTTGAGGCGCGCTGAGGAGGAGGAGCACTATACCATCGTGCACGACGAGGTCCGGACGAAAGGGCGCCTTTGTAACCCGGGTAACAGGGTTGACCTTAGGTGGAACTTGTCCTAGGACTCGGCCAACACACCACCCCGAAAACACACTTCCAAAAAAGGGGTCTATTTCAGGTGTGTGTGTGTGTGCGCGTGTGTGTTGCTAACCCCGGATGAAGCAGAACCCCTTGTTGGTTTTGATTGGGGGGTGTCCCCTTTTAGTGGTTGGATGCAGACCACTTTTGGAGGGAACACCCCCCTAATAGTGGGACGGGTTTATTAATCCTGGGTCAATGTGGAGCTTAACCTAGAACTCGCCCAACGCACCACCCACCAAACAGACTTCCAAGAAAGGGTCTATTTCAGTCTTGCCGAAGGGGTGTGCTTGGGTGTGCTTGGGTGTGCTTGGGTGTGCTTGGGTGTGCTTGGGGGTGCTTGGGGGTGCTTGGGTGTGCTTGTGTGTGCTTGTGTGTGCTTGTGTGTGCTTGGGTGTGCTTGGGGGTGCTTGGTGTTTGTGTGTGCTTGTGTGTGTGCTTGTGTGTGCTTGTGTGTGCTTGTGTGTGCTTGTGTGTGCTTGTGTGTGTGTGTGTGCTTGTGTGTGTGTGCTTGTGTGTGTGCTTGTGTGTGTGTGCTTGTGTGTGCTTGTGTGTGTGCTTGTCTGTGTGCTTGTCTGTGTGCTTGTCTGTGTGCTTGTCTGTGTGCTTGTCTGTGTGCTTGTCTGTGTGCTTGTCTGTGTGCTTGTCTGTGTGGGTGTGTGTCTGTGTGTCTGTGTGTCTGTGTGTCTGTGTGTCTGTGTGTCTGTGTGTCTGTGTGTCTGTGTGTCTGTGTGTCTGTGTGTCTGTGTGTCTGTGTGTCTGTGTGTCTGTGTGTCTGTGTGTCTGTCTGTCTGTCTGTCTGTCTGTCTGTCTGTCTGTCTGTCTGTCTGTCTGTCTGTCTGTCTGTCTGTCTGTCTGTCTGTCTGTCTGTCTGTCTGTCTGTCTGTCTGTCTGTCTGTCTGTCTGTCTGTCTGTCTGTCTGTCTGTCTGTCTGTCTGTCTGTCTGTCTGTCTGTCTGTCTGTCTGTCTGTCTGTCTGTCTGTCTGTCTGTCTGTCTGTCTGTGTGTGTTGTGTCTGGGACTCCCCTTCAAAGGTTCCCTGTATTTCCTCAAACATCATCTCAAAGGGAAGCTCACTTATGGCACAAAGAAGGTGATGTTCATGTGGGTCTGTCCTATAAATAGGGGAACTCCCTAAATGGGGCGGTTTTCCGTTAAAAGTTGGCCTTGTGGAAATGCAGTGAATATTTTTGTTTTTAGGAGCCAGATGTTTATGTTTCTCTAGCAGGTTTGAAGAAAAGGGAGGGGAGCCGACTGTTAGGCATTCATGAATTTGTCACCCGAACCGGTCACTGGAGAATCATTTTATCTTTGGCTGGAAAGCTCTCTCCTTTGATTTTCCCATTCCCGGAATATAGGCTCTCTCCTCCAGTCGCCTTCTCTGGTGCAGTATGTTCACAAACGTGTCCTCTTGAAGGCCATTTGGGTCTGCTTTTTTTGAGGGTTCCCTTTTGGGGATGGCTTTAAAGGGAAAGCAAAAGGAAGGAAAACCCTCCCATGTTGCGGGTCCCCTAAAAAACGACGAACCCATTTGGGCATACCATTTTGCTTGGAGTGAATCACGAAGCATTTCGCTTGATCTAGGCAGCCAGAGAGAGTCCCATTCCCAATGCCCCCTAAATCAGACTGCCATGTGCTGCACGGTACGTGTAGTTTATCCTTTCAAAGCAAATCCCGCAGATTTGTTTGTGCCCCCTACTTCGCACATGGCAAATCTGCAGTTGATTGTTTGAAGGCTTACTGCTTGCCAGCAAGAACTTGAAATATCCATGCCCTAGAGCCAGCCAACTGACCGAGAGCACACAGATATGGTTTTTTTAGGCTTCGTCGACATTTCGAGATTGGAGCCTTCTCGGTCAGCTTTCATGGTTGTTGTTGGGAAGCACTTTGCATGTTTGCTTATTGTGGTTTAATGGGAAATCCCCACGTAACTGCTAAAAAGATGAATTTTTGCTCCCCTTCCAACGTCAACCAAGCTTTCCAGCCTCTGTTGGGACTGGGACTTGGAGGGGCTGTGGGGACTGTGGGGGCGGTGGTGATTGCGGGCCGTGGTGATTGACTGCCAAGTCAGATCGTATTGTTCAGTATGCTCGCTTCCCAGCCTGCAACTCGATGTACTCCCAAGTCAAACAATCGTATTGCCCAGTGTGGCCGCCAGCTTGCCGCCACTGGCAGCTGGTTTTTTTGGACAGGAAGGGAACCTCGTGCACTTCGACGACCATCTCACTCTGGGCGGTATCGCCTGTGCCCTGTCGCACCGCCTGGCCTTGCAACGCTCGGGGCCCAGCGGGGGGGGGGGGAGATGCGCGCCGGGGCCTCTTGCGGGTCTGGGGGTTGGGGAGCCCCGTGGAAGTTTTGGAGCCGTTTCTGCTTTGGTGGGTCAAAGGCAGCAGATCAAATTTCAGTGCTCACTTTGGACCCAGTTTGCGGGATCGAGCCCTTGCTTTTTACACAGCAGTGGTTGGATGCTGGCAGTGGCCTGCTCCGCAGTGTAGCGCGGTAAACTGGGCTGAAGGGGAACAAGGTTCCCAGAAGGCAGCGTCAACTCAAGACACACGTTTCAAAGGAGAATCCTCTTGATCAGCTCGTCAAATTGCTGTTCAAATTGACCGGATGGTTTCTTTCCAAGGACATTTCCAGGTATGCGTTTTGGAGGTATGAATGTGAAACGCAGTATATACCCCGTGTATAAAAGTGGTATGCAATCCTTGTTCTTTGCAGAATTCCTGGCAAAGGAATGGAAAGAATGCTCCCAGGTACTTGAGACTGTTTGGTGCAGCCTGCCCTCTGTTTGTGGTTCCACTGCAGTTTATAAAAAGAGTGGAACGACATTCTCCCACTGAGCAAGGCATTCATGTTGTTTGTATCTATTGAAGCAGTGGCTATACTTAGATCGACTGGGATACACACTTCAAGGGCTAGATACTTTGGGGGATTTTCTTTTTGCAACCCAGTCAAGGCATGATCATAGAAGTATGATATGACACGACGTGTTTGATGATTCAGCCCCTTACGTTAGATGACCCGCGATCCCCGCGTTTCAGTCGCTTATCCATTGCTCGGGTATGGGAACGAGGCATTGCAGAGCACCCGACGGCGGAGTGGGGGTTGGTGATGGAGGCAAGTGGGGTCGCGGGTTCGGGGGGGGCATGGTTGTCGTTGGGAAACATTTTACATTTTTGCTTATTGTTGTTTACTGGGAAATCCCCACTTAACTGCTAACATTTTAAATTGTTGCTCCCCTTCCAACGTCAACCAAGGGGGGGGCTCTCAATTCCACCTGAGCCACAATCAAAACCCGGGTAGATGAAGGTTAGTAAGGGGCAGTCCCAGAAATTGTTGCGGGAATCCGCCTTCTTAATTCTTTACTTGGTTCTGGGTATCGACCATGTTAATACCGGGTTTTGAGCAAGTGACTCACCTGGTCTTCTGCGGTCGGTGGGTTCCTTTGGGACTCCAGAATGACCGGCTTTCTGGCTTCAAAGGCCTCCAATCGCATCGCTCCACTCGCTCCACTCGGCCCTGGGGCCTCAAATCGGCTAGGAGTCTTAGGAGTTGGAGCCTCAAGCAGTGGACTGAATTCCAGCCGTGGACTGATGTCCTGGACTGAATTCCCAAGGCTTACTGTGATGTCCAAGGGTCCCTCATTTTCATTTCCACGCCTCAGCCTAGTTCGCGAGTGGCCCGACACACTTTTCTTTCTCCCCCATTTTACCATGAGGTGTATGCATTCGGTGGCCAGTCGGCCCTGGAATGTTGGCTTTGTGGACGGCGCGGACAGCTAGAATCCGACCACGCTGCATGTCTTCATGTGCTTTGCCGTGCATGATTCTCAACGCGGCTTACTATGTACAAGGAAGGGAAGAGCTTGTTTTCAGGACCTTTCTGAAACTCGTAAGGACTGCATGCTGCATAAGTGTGTAAGTCTGTCAGTCAGAAAGTGAACGCGTGCAAGACTTTGTCTTGAGGCTAAACCCGAGGAAAGAAGAGGTGCTCAGCTTCGCAAGGAATTTGTTCGTGGGCCGCATTTGTTTTTCTCCTTTGTTTTCCCAAAAAAAAGAATCCGGGAGCCCTTTTCTGGGGTTGGTTTGAAGGGACGCCAAGAAGGAAACCGCCATTTTTGAGGTCTTTGATTTGAAACCCCAAATGTTGGGCTGACCCAAGGTGTCTTATCAAAACTCACCTCGTTTCCCAGCTATCCCAACCAGCCCAAAAAGGCAGTCCAAACAGACAGCCCAGAAGAACAGCCCAAAAGGACAGAAAGGACAGCCCAAAAGGACAGCCCAAAAGGACAGCCCAAAAGGACAGCCCAAAAGGACAGCCCAAAAGGACAACCCAAAGGTTCATTCAAACAAACCTGGTCGACCTTCTCAACACGCTGAAAAAACACCCCCCCTTTTGGCATTCAAAGGTCAACGAAATGAACACCCAAGCCTAGCTTGGTCCCCCAGTAGTGCCCTTTTACCCCTTTTTTGCGGAGGGTTCCCCTACTACAATAGACTACAGAAGAAACATCGGGTACCAACTGATTCTAACTCCTCTCTACTGGAGGACCTAGCTAGACAACCCATTGATTTTGCTTGTCTTTGAGAGATGCAACTGTAGATGTATTGTTATTGTTGGAGGGAATATTGGAATTGGTACGCGAATTTCATTTATACTGTTGACATAATTGTTGACATAGTGATAATGACAGAATTGTTGAACTAACACGTACCAACATATCGACATAATATCATCACACCATTTCATCATTCCAACATTTCATCCCAATCCAACCACTAGAATAACGCCCAAAAGGGGTGGTGAATTCACCCACCAACCTGGGATCCCACGCCGGTTTCGGTCTCCACCGCCATATCCACGGCGTGGAGCCTCGTCCTGCGCCGCCCCATGGCGTCGTCGTCGCATGGCGTCGCAGGACGACGTCAACGCCGTGGTGCCGCGGGCGGACCTGGCCATCGCCAAGCTGCTGCCGTGGGCCCCGGATCGAGCGGTAAGAAGCGTCGGCCGTCGGCGAGCCCCGGTTTTTTTTGCGTGGGGATGGTGGCGAGATCCAGGTCGCACGAGATGGAGCCATGGTTGAAACCAGAACGTTTGTTGGTATTTACAGAAAAATGAGCATTTTCAGGGGGAAGCGTCAGAAGCCAGGGTTTCTTAGGTGGTGCAGGATGTAATCCCATCCACAGTATTAATCAACCCCGGTTTATTCAATTCGGGCGGTGCTTCTGCCTGGGTTTAGTGGTTGGAATCAGACCACTTCTGGAGGGGCCCCCACCCCCCCCGAATGTAATACATTGGGGTTGATTATTGCGGGGTCAACATTAGAACCATGGATTTCAACTGCAGAATTTGCTGTAGTTGGTTTCCTAGACACTAGTGATTATAGGAATTACAGGTATGTAAATCTTTGTGACAAGAGAGGATAGACTGAGAGCTTGGGCTTTGGTGGTCATTCGCCTTGATATCGGCACCCCTGAAAACTCTGGGTATGCTCCTTAACTGCTATTGGGTTGGATCTTTAGACTTTAACTTTTTGGGAAATCAAGAGGTTTTCCACTAAACCCCCAAAAAGTTAAACTTTTTGCAGGGAGGGCAACAGCAACCAAGGCTCCCCACAGCTGCAAGCTTTGACTTGGGGTCTGTACCCAGATAGGGTCCAGAGGGGTTCGGAGCGGCTCCAGTCTAGGGATCTGGAACGGGATACTGTTGGGGATACTACCTGGCTGGACATCGTTTACCTGGCCCACCGGGACTTTTTTGAGGGTGCAACCACCACTCAAAACGGCAAACTCTGAATATTTTGAGGGTGTCACACCACTTTAAAACCGCAAACTCTGAATTGTGCAATGGTCAAAAAGCCATCAAAAGGCTTTGCCATGGACAGGGACACTGGCAGGTATGTGCGGTGAGATGGTCATCAACTTGTTTACACACATTAGAGCTTAGAAGCAGTCCGGTGGGGAGCATTAGAGCTTCTTTAGTTATGCCTGGCAGAGTTTTGATGTTGCTCCGTGATTTTGACCATTCGACTTGAGTCACCTTGTCCGTGCTGTACTGTATTTCTGCAAGCTTGTCCATACTTTTTGCTTTGTAGTATGCAGGGCCATTTTGGCTGTTTGAGTGAATCGGAGGCGTTGTGATATTGCAAAGTTGCTTCGCTTGCCTCTACATGCGAAACAAACAGGCCACAAGTTCTTGTCTGAACTATCTTGACACAGGCTTGAACAGAATAATGTTCTCTTGCAACATGATCTGCTTTCCTTTTCAGAGTTTCTACAGGCGTCAGACACAGACCAAGAGTTGAACCCCATTTGAGCCGGCAAAACAAAACATGCAAGCACGCTCCGGCTTGAGACTTGCACGCTATATCGAAGAAAATCCGGCTTTTTCTGAGATGGTGATACTGACCATCGAAAAGAAGATGGGTGGTTCTCATCAAGAGAAGTACACCGCAGCCATAGATGGTTTGAAGCCAACGTATCTTTCTAAGGGTGGAAGTACATACCCCTTGTTCATACCCCTTGGCTTCCGTGGTTTCCAACCCACTTCATAAAGGGTATATACCCCTTTTGGGGAGAGGGGTATAACATCAGCAGGCCTTTTGGGTTCATTTGTCCAAGGGGCATGTAAAAGGTGTATGAACAAGCACCCCTGGAATCTTTGGCCATGTTGCATCCCTTCTGGCCAATGTAGGCTGGGACACCTCCTTCCTTTGCACTGTTGGGAAAGCAACTTAAAAATTACGGCTTCTGTAAAATGAGCGAGCGGGAGCCACAGGTCTCAACTTCCAGATGATTGGGATGCGGTGTGCCTGGGCTACCATGACCCCCGGGGCAGGCGCGTTTTTTGTGAGTCGGGAGTTGGGGCTCAGTTAGAGCTTTCTGCGGTGGCAAATTACTCGAAGTTGCATGAAGGAAGTAGATCTCCTTGAACTTGGTGGTTCCCAGGCATCCAATTTCTTGCCTTCTTAGCTTTTTAGGTTGGTTTAGTGGTTGGGATTCCATTGAACCCACTAAAAGTCATTCACTTGTAGTAGGGGATCTGAGGACAGCCCAGTGAAGGTAGATAGGGCAAAGGACAGCTGTCTTGTGGAATATTCTCACATTCATGATTGACTCAGTCTCTTCGCACGCTGCCGACCTGCCTGCGGATGCGCCAGGGTGCATCCTGCAGCCGCAGAGACCGAGGCGGATGTGGAGGTTGAGGTACTGGAGACGCTTGGCAAAATGGGTGTTTCTCAACATGGGCTTTTGGCGGAAGGTTCCCCTACTAAAATAGACAACACCGAAAAAATAATCGGGTACCAACTTATTCTAACTCCTCTCAAATCTGGAGGACCTAGTGAGGGACCCCCAAACTGGGTTGTCCTTTTGGTTCTCTGAAGCCACCCAGCAGACCCCCCAAATGGTCGCAGCAAGCAGTGGTTTTCTGCGATTATTTTTCACGGCCAGCCCATTGCTTGTACAAGTTTTTGCGTTCCCACGCGTTGCTTTTGTCTCCGGCTCCGTGTTTGCTTTCGTGTTCGTGCTTCTCTTAAACTGGAAGGGGATTCCCTTAAACGAAACGCGTAGGGCATGGTTTATAGGCTCAGCTTCCTCAATAAAGCAACCGTGTCGGGGATGGATGGATGGTTCATCCGGGGTCATTCCAATTTTCATTTCCTAAAATTGGAAGGGGATTCCCCTAAAAGAAACCGTAGGGGATGATTTTTTTTGGGGGGGTCAACCGGGTGTTGGTGGAATGAAGGGGCTCCGCATTTCCCGAACACCACCTCGGCTCTCGGCTCCGGTTTTCTCGGGGCGAGAGCTCCAATTTTCTCAGGTTTCCCCGCCCCATCTCTCGCCGCCAAAACGCCGCGCCTTGCGCCAAGCGTTTTGTGAGGTCCCAGGGCCACGTCTTTGGACTGGGGGCATGGATGGCCCGGGCGCCTAGAAGGACCAAATGCGTCCATCGGCTGGTTGCCTCCTCCCCTCCACCGTCTTTTCCCCCTCCAAGGAACAAGAAATGGCTGTGGTGGTCAAAAATAGTGGGTAACCCCAAAATGGCATGGAACCCTGGCAAATGGAAACATGGACTAAAACCTGCGGTCCCCTGTTGGTTTAATTTTGACCCACATTGAACCTCCGCCGGGCTTTTTTCTTGACTCAACTGCGCCAGCCAGCATAGGTCAGCTGGAGAGAAGAAGGCCACGTACTACGTGTGGCTATGTTTTGTTTTGTTTCTAGATTCGCCCAGCAGGTGCCCCAAAAATCAAGGTGTCTTGCGCAGGCGATGATATGTGCAGGCTTGCAAAGTTGCTGGTTGTGACCATCATCTCTGAGAGCATCGCTGGATTAGTTTGGATGTGGTGCAAAAAACACACAATTTTGGCACCCGAGCCAAAATCAAACCTCGATCATTGAAGGTCAGTCCAAATCCCATGCTTTTTACGGTGGTTTGGGAGGTTGGGAGGGCGGTTTTGTGGTGACTTGGGGCAATACTCACTCTGGCGGTGCTCTTGCAGCCACGCTAGAGCTCAATCCAGCCGTTCTGCTCCACCAGTCGTTTCCGGAACCATCCTCGCCGAAGTGCCGGACTGCCACGGTCCACCTGAGTTTTGTGAGCCGCGCAAGGTTTCCGGTCCACTTTCATGGTTGTTGTTGGGAAGCAGTGTACATTTTTGCTTATTGTGGTTTAGTGGTTGACATCCAACCACTTAACTGCTAAAATTTAAATGTTTGCTCCACTTCCAACGTCAACCAAGCCTTGGCACAGTGGGGAGTGCGAGCTTTGCAAGGAGCCGCGTTCGGGCGTTCTGAAACCTCCCGTAGACTTCGTCGCCACTTGCGCGGCTGCACCTGTCAGTGGGATGCGCTAGAATCCCTCTGGGCCGCGCCGTCGGGTCAAACCCAACGGAGAAATTGAGTTTTGACCATGGCAGGTATCCATGTCCATGATCAATTCGCGAGAACATGAGGGACTAAGCAGGAGGGACTCATCATTTGTACCATGCCCAGTGCATTTCGACATGTCTCCTGACAAGCTTTGCGCGTATGCGTAGTAAGGCTTTGCACGCTCTATAGAAGCTATAACAACTCGATTGCTTGTTAGCTAGGTCCCCCAGTAGTGCCCTTTTACCTCTCTTTTTTTGCGGGGGAGGGTTCCCCTACTAAAATAGGCTACTGAAATAGTACCCTGAGTCTAACCTCTCTACTGGAGGACCTAGTTAAACTCAAAACTCCCATCGTGACGTGGGCTGAAATCAACTTAGGGCGCTTCCGATGAGTGAGACGCGCCGCTGAACAAAGTCGCCCCAGGTGCGCAAAGAGGCAGCGCAGGAGCTCGTGGCCAATGCTTTCCCCATCGAAAGTCAGGCGCTTTGGGGAAGATCCTCAGCTTTCCCGGCGCCAATGACATGTGACATGTGTGATCCGCCGGCAGCAAAACGTTTTTCAAAGTGGCGAAAGGCAATGAAACTCGTGAGAAGGAAGGGCCACGAAGGAGCACGCGATGGATTTTACCTTTCTTGGGCTGTCAGTTTTTTGAAGTGGACGCATGTTCACAGCTGGCATTCCGGAAGGCACCAAAAGGGGTTTCTCAATTCGCGCATATCCAGCCTTTCGGTGCCGGCAGTACCTTCGCCTTTGGGCCGTGGGATCCTGAAAGAGTCGGAGTGCTTGGAATATGTCGCGATTGGTTCTCGAGACCAGCCATGATCACTCACCAAAACTGGGAGCCCCGCAGCTTGATTTCTATTGGAAATCAACACCTTTTTGCTTCAGACGTGAAAGGCAGGCCCATCGCCGACACGGAGAGTGTGTTTTTTTTGACCTGCCTTCTTTTCGTTTTGGCGGTTTCTCTCAGGAATGCCCCTGCTGTCGTTTTCCTCGGACCAGTTGGAAACCCCTGAGCTCGCCTGAGCATTGGATCCCACGCATTGAGATCAGAGGCCCTCTGAGCATCGGAGCTTGCGACTGAGTCTTTGCTTCGCTTCCAGAAGGACCACCGGAAGGGTGATGAATTCATTCGTCCACTTCTTGCCTTCCACTTCGGTTTTTAAGAGCTGTCCATCGCATTGGAAGAGAGATCCATCGACGGATTCCCCGAAGTTTTCCCCCGGAAGGACCCGGAGCTCCGGACCCGAAGCTTTCGTCCCAAAAGCCGGCCCTGTACCTTTGAAAGTTGGCCCAGACCACTCCTTTTGGAGCCTTGCTACCGAATGGATAGGCCTTTGGAGCCTGTCTGGGGCTACCAAATCCATAGCAGCCGGAAAAAAAAGAGAAAAAAAAAACAAGAAACAAAAAACTAACTTTTTGTTTCTTCTTTTTTTTCCGCAGGTGGACTACACCTTGACGAACTGGCTGGCACGGCACCGCAGGCCGGCGGCCTAAAAGTGGCTGCTGAGTGGCTGGATGCGGATCGGATTCGGCGAGGTCACGTAGACCTGCAACCAACCGCTTTGAGAAACTCAACCCAGATGCGAGCCAAGGCGAGCTCCCAAGCCACCAGAAAAACAAAAGGGCTTGGCCAACTTGCATTTGATCTGCTCGTAGCCGTGCCGTGGCTTCAGGTCGATGAAAGGCAACCCTTGCAATGGCATGTGATTCTGGGTGATATGGGAAAGGTACAACCCGCTGAGGGAGGCACCAGTCATTTCCGGGGAGAAGTCTGGCAGACAAGACTTCGGACGCACAACTCTCTGTGGGAGATGGCCCCGAACAAAGAAGAAAGGAACCTGCCCGCAAACGAATGTTGCTGCGGACATCCTCGTTGAGGACCAGGTTTCCATAAAAACTGCAAAGCTCAAGGGGAGCGGCATGGCTTCCCTGCTCCCAAATGACCTGCGTCTGACAGCTGAGCCTGGGTCTCTCCGAGGTGAGATTGGGAGTAGGGGATCTGGGTTGTTCAGTATTTACCTCCCTTCCAGGGTCCACTTTCCCATGGATTCCTGACCCTCTCAAACCATTTTTCACAGGCACGCGGCGCATGCTTCTGAACCGCCTCCATTTCATCCTACAGTCGCCCAGGCTATGGAAGGTGGATCCCACCAATCTGCTCTTCTATGCTCCCTCCAGTGAGGAGGACAGCCTCGCTTTCCTGTGTTTGTCCGCGCCTGGAGTTGTGTGTGCTTGTGTCTCACAAGCAAGAACTAACACGGTGAAATGTACGCGGGTGCATGTAAACACACACGCACACACACACATGTACCATACATACATGTGTTCTGCATATGTGTAAAGTACGAGGGTGAACCTGGCCCCGTGCGAGCACTACCAGGCATGCAATCCACCGCGTGCGCTGGCGGTCGGCTGCTGGAGTTTGTATTTTTCTCTGTGTGTGTGTGCGTGTTTGTGACTTTGTTTGTGCGAGACTGTGTTTATGTGCATGCGTGTGCCTGTACACGGGTGTTCATGATTTTATGTGCGTTCTCCTCGGTGTATGTGTGTGTGTGCGCGCGCGTGACCATCGACGACTGTTTGCTGTGCCTGTGTGCGTGTGCGTCCGTGATTGTTATCATGTTTGCTCATACCTCCCGTGTATTTCTTGAAAGCTGCGCAGCTCAGTTTTTTTCCGGCCATCTAGCTCCTGCTTGGTGAAGCATCGTTCCTTGGACGTTCTTGTTGTTAGACTTGCACGAGCGCGCACGCTCCTGGCAACCACCAGCCGATCGACTTGCATTCGCACGCTTGTTTGGTATTAGCCTGCGCAGAGTTTAAAGTGCAAAGTAACAGCGTCAAACAGAGTAAGACATGAGCCACAATCAAAACCCGGGTAGATGAAGGTTAGCAAGGGACGATCCCAACCATAAATAGCTGCGGATATCCGCCTTCTTAATTCTCGAAGCATGGTTCTGGGGATCGACCATTTTAGTACCGATCGGTTTTGATTGCGACTCACATGGCGGCCGCATGCAGGAGATGGACTCGGATGTTCAGACCATGGTTCCCATCGAAAAGATCGCCAGGGCCTCGAAACCAAACAGGCGAAGCAGCTTGTCCCAGCAGGATTGTGCATCCGTATCACCCCGAAAGTACACATGATTCGCATGTACAACACGTGTATATATATATATGTATACACATACACAACAGAAACATGTTCTACACCTGCATGCACATTGGCACGCCCACAAGCCATGATTTGCTGTCATGGTTGCGGGGCAGGGGTTGTTTCAGTCGCAGTCACACTAGCACCAAGGAAGAGGATCATCAATCGCTCCAAGCCTACATCAACTACATGAATGGCAGGAGTGGGGGCGTTTAAGGCTTCGCCGTGTTTGGTTCATCGGGGATTTTTTTAACCAACCAAAACGGAAAAAAAAAGAAAAAAACTAACTCCCAACATACATCCGCACCTGTTTTTCTTCGTCAGGGGCTTTGCGACCATTTTGTATTTTTTATTTTATTTTTATTTTTATGCGGATTTATGCCCACCATTGGGGGGGCAAGTTTTGGTTCCCCTAAGTTGGGTCGGTCGGCCGGTCGGTCGTTGGCGAGCCGAACGCCGAGCCTCCCACCCGGAGGTGGACGGTGCTGCAAAACAGGTTCAGGTTGTTCATGTCGACCACCAATGAGTCAACCTCAGTTTATTCATATGGAGGGTGTCCCTGGGTTTAGTGGGGAATCATCACTTTTGGAGGGGAACTACCCCAATAAACTGGGGTTGATTGATATTGGGTCAACATTAGCAAACGCTGTAAAGTAATCTCTCAGCTGGACGACGAGGCGAAACGCAGTCGAATCTGAACAAGGTCCCAGAGAAACTCAGGCCACGATTGCAAAGTCCTGCGAAGGAACTCAGTTTCCCTGAAGGCAAGGGACCGCCCAAAAGCATTGCTCTTTTCCTGAGCCAGGTGCAAGGTTCGGTTTCCAACTCAGAAAGGTTCAGAGCCCATATTGTTGAAGCCTTTTCAAGGATCACTATGGGTATGAAGATTTTTGGACCCCAACACTGCATTTCCTTTGGGCTTCCCATCAGACCAACCTGAAATGGCCATGGGTCAAAAAGAGGTACTCAAAATGGAACCCTGGTAAATGGAACCAAGGACATTCAGCCCCGCAGTTTTCTGGTGGTTTCATTTTGACCCACAGCCAAACGGCCATGGGGCACAACCTATGGCTCCATTTTGAGGTGGATGAGCATCCATTTGTCACCTATTTTGATGTTCACCAGGGGTTTCTGGGTTTTGACCCACAGCCAAATGGATACTCTGAAACAAAAACAACTCCCGCCATGACTTGGCCGGTTGCAGGCCCTCGGACCCCTACGCGGACTGGGACCTGGACCTAGGCTATGGCGCCTTGGCGATTTGGGGATTTGGTTGGATTTGTTGCGTCGGAGGGTTCGGGGCGAGCCCCTTAGCGACCAGTGGAAATGAAGACGCCTTTGTTTCCCCTTGTTGATTTTGGACCAGTTGAAATGAAGATTTGTGTATTTCCCCTTGGTTTTGAAGTTGGAATCTATCACTGGACAAATTTTCTCACTGTTTTGAAGTCGGAATCTATCACTGGACAGATTTTCTCACTCAATTTTTCCAGGTTTTGAAGTTGGAATCTATCGCTGGACATCTTCTGAAGTTGGAATCTATCACTGGACATCTTCTCTTACTCATTTTTCCAGGTTTTGAAGTTGGAATCTATCACTGGACATTATCTCTCAATTTCCCCTTGGTTTTGAAGTTGGAATCTATCACTGGACATCTTCTGAAGTTGGAATCTATCACTGGACATCTTCTCTCAATTTCCCCTTGGTTTTGAAGTTGGAAGCTATCACTGGACATCTTCTGAAGTTGGAATCTATCGCTGGACATCTTCTGAAGTTGGAATCTATCACTGGACATCTTCTGAAGTTGGAATCTATCACTGGACATCTTCTGAAGTTGGAATCTATCACTGGACATTATCTCTCAATTTCCACTTGATTTTGACGTTGGAATCTATCGCTGGACATATTGTCTCTCTCATTTTTCCAAGTTTTGAAGTTGGAATCTATCACTGGACATCTTCTGAAGTTGAAATCTATCACTGGACATCTTCTCTCATTTCCCCTTGATTTTGACGTTGGAATCTATCGCTGGACATATGTTCTCCCTAATTGTTCCATGTTTTGAAGTTGGAATCTATCACTGGACATCTTCTGAAGTTGGAATCTATCACTGGACATCTTCTCTCACTCATTTTTCCAAGTTTTGAAGTTGGAATCTATCACTGGACATCGTCTCTCAATTTCCCCTTGGTTTCGACGTGGGCATCTATCACTGGACATATTTTCTCCCTCATTTTTCAAAGTTTTGAAGTTGGAATCTATCACTGGACATCTTCTCTCACTCATTTTTCCAGGTTTTGAAGTTGGAATTTATCACTGGACATTGTCTCTCAATTTCCCCTTGGTTTTGAAGTTGGAATCTATCACTGGACATCTTCTCTCTCTCATTTTTCCAGTTTTTGAAGTTGGAATCTATCACTGGACATCTTCTCTCATTTCCGCTTGGTCTTGACGTTGGAATCTATTGCTGGACATATTTCCTCCCTCATTTTTCCAGGTTTTGAAGTTGGAATCTATCACTGGACATTGTCTCTCATTTTGCCCTTGGTTTTGAAGTTGGAATCTATCACTGGACACCATCTTTCATTTCCCCTTGGTTTTGAAGTTGGAATCTATCACTGGACAGATTTTCTCACTCAATTTGTCCGGGCCCAAAAGCAAATGGAAGCTTGCTTGTAGTTGCAATGCTCGGATTGGCTGGATTGGCTTCACATTCAACAAGTGCACAATGGTTTGCCCACCATGCGCAGAACCGCACAGTTCCGTTGAAGGGACCCAAACGGGTTGCACTTAAAGCTGCGCCACATTGGAAGGATGGACGAATCCATAGACTAATCGATGGGCACGGAGCAACCAACGGTGATTGCACATGTCAAAGCACGAGTCTGCCCAACACAGTTTTCAAGCACAAGTCATAGCTTTTCCCTTGTATTCGTAGGACCACGTTAACCCGACATTTCAAAAAGTACGAGCACGACCGGCCGCCATACAGAAAGCCCTCCATTACATTCGGAAAAGTACCCACGAGCACAGCAATGGCGCCGGTGATGCTCTCGCAGTTGGTGGATACGGGTTGTGTGTGCGTGTGTCACGTACTTTCCCTAGCCCTTTTGAGTCATGTTTCAGTTTGCAAGGTTGCAATTTGGTAGTGTCGGACCCGCTTTGTAATGGGGGTCGCTTTTATACAAAGCTTTGTTCCTAAGTCAGAACCTTGTGACAGTTTCGAGGTTCGCTTTTGTAGACAGTGTGTAAAAGAAAACATGCTGGGCAACACACAATCGGGCAAGCCAAATCTGGGGGGAAGAACACGGCAAGTAAAGGCACACATCAGGAATTTGTGTTTGTGAAGTGGTCCCCAAACCATCGATTTTTGTATAAATCCCTTATACAAAAACGGTCACCCTTAAAAGGGGGTTGGTTGCCCACAAGAGGCCCTGATTCTGTTTACCCTCCCACCGACCAACATGGAAGTGCACAGACCCCTGTGGAAAGGGGCTTTGTGCACTTCCTTCCATTGGGAGGGTAGTATGACTGTTTCGCGCTTCGCTTTCATGTCCAGCTTTCTTGGGGGCTTGGGGAAGTTCCCAGATCAATCCCTTGGCCTTTCACTTTGACAAGGTGATTCATCCTAAGGTCTTCTCAGCCCAAAGGCCAAAGCCTTAGCAGTACTAAAATTAGAACTGGCAAGAGTCAAGTACTGGGAATCTGAGAGTCTTGGCAATACAGTATTTAGAACTGGCAAACACCAAATGATGTTCAAGTCGAAGTCGAACCCAGACCCCGGATTTTCGGCCCAGCAAGCTGTTGGCAGACCCAACATTGGCCACGGCGCACGTAAGCCTTTTGGATCTGATGGATGCCGCCAGGGCAAGAGGACTATGAGTTCGACGAGGAGGAGTGGCTGAGGAACTGGCAGGAGCAGCGCTACGAGGCCCCGGCCACCATTTTTTTTGGTTCGCCGTTTTGTTCGCCGAGGGCGCCGTTATTTTTCATCTTTCTTTTGTTTTGTCCGAAGCAAACAAATCCGGAGGTTGGAACATGAATCGGGCAACCCCCGAATTGGTGGTTTGGATTGGTCTGGGGTTGGAACCCTTGGCTTTTGTAGAGGGGAATTGGGAAACCACTGACATCCCATAGCTTGAAAGAGGCTCCGGTATCTCTGGTCTGTCATCATATCATTGGCTATCCTGGGCTGTTCAAAGGTACGGGTACTCCTTGCCTTGAGTTCCGCAAGGAACCGGCTTGCTTTGTAGTGGCTTCCCTATAGCGATTTCTGGATTAGACTTGGGAAACCCTCCATTTTGAACCGCCCAGCTTTGAGGTAGACATTAGATAACGACTCATCGAGATCGGTTGGAGCCTAAGCTGCGTCTTGTGAAGATGCTGCCGAGTTGGAGGTCAGAGTGCTGCAAACAAGTGCCACCCATCATTAGACTCTCACCTCCTTCCAAAGGTACCTCAAAACACAAGGGATGTTGATGGCCAGGTTTGGGACCGTTCCCAATGCACCTGCACTCTGTTGGGTTCCAACAGACCTCACGTAACATTCTGGAAGCGAAAAATCTGCCATTTGGGCTTACGTAGCATGGATTTTGTGTACTTGCTTGGAGCAGCCCTCGTTCGAGTAGGTGCTTCTGCCACTGTCAGAGACCCGGACGAAGTCAGGGGTCTTGATATTGAATCACAGGAATAAAGAAGGACTGTTCCAAAAAAAACAAGTCGCAGTAATTGTTTTGTTCTTTTTGTTTCGCAAAACATGCATTTCAGGTGACTCTGAGATCAACTACGACGACTTACAAGCAACGGTGCAAAAGGGAAGCCATGGCAACTGGTTCAAAGGCCATCACCGATTTGGGTGAGTCTTTTTGAGGGTACCCTTTTTAGGGTTTGGGCTTGGAGGTTCCCCCATTTAAGACATGCTCAAGTCAGCTTTTCATGGCTGTTTAGAAGATGAGTGTTTGAGTCGCTTGACAGTCTGCCGCGACTCACAGCCACCTCGTAGTTTGTGACTGTGATATGAGGGTTCCTGTCTTGGGGCTCCATCAGTTCATCTTGGTGCACTGCAACATTTCGCCCAGATGGGTGATTTTAGAGCCACGCGAGTGCATATCACTGTGGCCAGGAGTACTATGGCCGCATGCGATCGGAAGGCTGGATCAGACGCAACATTGCGCTACGATTTGGTGCGCTCACTCGCACGTCATTAGAAATTCCCGCAATTTGTTCTGGCAAAGCTAAACTTGACATGGCGTGCAGCTAGTAAAAGCGTGCTGTACCTTGGGTGATCGTGCATCCCTTTGACTTGGTCGTGTTTTCAAGAGAGGCAACAAATCCAATTTTAGTGCGTTGCTGATTTCTTTTGGCTGCGGGATTCAAGCCACTCAGTTGTTCGTGTAGAGCTTACGACTGTGTCTGCAGCACTGCACACAGTGCTTGTAAAATGAAGGCACATGCTTCCGACAGACTCCTTGCGACGCACGATTGGACCATTTGTGCTCGGCTTCTCCATTTTACATTGCATTGGCAGTTGTTTGCTCCTGCTCTTGTGCCAGGCTGAGGAGTCTTCTGACAAACCGGTCGGGGACTTGAGCGGGAGGGAGACTTGTTTAGAATTTGGAGATGGGTTATGGACTACCTAGTCTTTCTTTGCAATAGGTTTGGGAGGGTTTTGCCAACCGCTAAAAATAGATGCAAGAAAATCGGCCGAGAGACAGGTTGGCACCGTATTTGTATGCCAATTCCCTTCGCAATGCTTGTGGATTCCTCGCAAGTCCCTCTTTGAGACACCTCTCGAAAGAAAGAAGAGCTCTCAGGCTTCAGAGCCGCCTCACGAACGAAGCACGGCCGTTTCTTTTTCTTTGGCCTGTGAGGTCAACGCCCGGACAGAGTGCTGACGCGAAGCGCGGCCATGGAGCGAGATGAGAGGGGAAGGGCGCAATGGAAAATTTTCTTGGCCGTGACTACGCTGACGATGAATCGATGGACGATTCTTCAGGATGGTTTGAAAGGGAGCCGAACGGAATCCAAAAAATCCGGAGGCTTTTTGCGGATGGAGTGTCAGTTAGCCAGGAAGCGATCCTTTTTTGCGCGAGTTTGCCTTTCATTCAGCTTGTGACAAGGCGCGCCAAGCCAGCCAGTCCGTTTTTCATTGTTGCCGGCTGGGGGTGGGCTTTTTTTCCAAAAGGGGGTTTGTAACCCATTTCATGCCCTGATGCTTTGCGGGCCCTGCAACAAGTCTCAACCTGGTCCATTCGTTTTGTCGGGATGTGAATTATGAACAAGGGGTGCATTCCCCACTTCATTGTTTGGAATTCTTATTTTATTTTTACCCCGCTTCCTCACATTCCGCACCACTCCACTCCGCTCCATTCCACTCTAACCCACGGAACTTGCACTCCACTCCACAACTCCACCCGTCACCGGGTCACCCAGACACCCACTGCTCCGCTCTGCCCCGCTTAACTGTAGCCAGCGAAGACTGCCTTGCGGTTGGATGTAATGATTCGATGATTTTGTCGAGCTCGCTTCCTTTCCATAGTTGCTTCCTTTCCTTGGTTGCTTTGATAGGTGAAGGCAATCGTTGAAGTGTTCTGCCTACTGAGTTTGTGCTGACTGTGCTCTTGCGATGCGCCAAGCCTCTGTTGCAGCTGTTCAGCTACAAGCATACACGCGCCGATGGTCACCATCTCAATGGGACATGCTCACATTTTGCCCCAAGTTGAGCCGACAACTTTAGATGTCGCGCTGTTCCGCGCAGAAGCTGGCTTTGATGCACCTTCGCCTAGCAAGCAAACCGAAGCCAGCAGTTCGTTTCAAGAAGGAGCCAGGGTTGATACCCAGCAGCAACTCATATATTGCTTCGGGCAGAGGACATGCTGCAAAGCTGCACAGGGCGCACCTCTTCGGGCAGAGGACATGCTGCAAAGCTGCAGAGGGGGCAACGCATGGCACCGCATGGCACCGCCCTTGCTTCTGCTCATTGGATTCATTGGACTCATTGGATGTCGCCGCCATGTCGGTGGTCAGCGGCCCGAAGTCGTCCTCCCGCCGCTTGGCGGCATAGCGAGTCAAATGTCTTGAGGCACCAAACTCCAAGCTGATGCCTGCCCAGAAAGGCATCAACACAGGGAAAACAATGGAAAACATTTGAAAACAATGCAACCAATGGAAACCAATGGAAACCAATGGAAAGCAATGGAAACCAATGGAAACCAATAAAAACCAATGGAAAACAATGGAAACCAACGGAAACAATGGAAACCAATGCACAACCATGGAAACTAATGGGGTCTCCTCCCCCTATCTTAACAGCCCCCCTCAAAACAGCATGTATAGTAACACTGGAGCACAAGTGATCATCTGATCTGTGATTCTTCGACCGGTGTGAAATGGGTTTGTTGAACCCCTTTGGGTCGTGTCAAGGGCGTGACTTGCAGCAACCTGCAAAGCCAACCCACCTTTGCGTCGGTTGATTTGGGGAGGCCTGACAGTTGTGGTTGAACACCCGTGGCAAGGCAGTGCAATTTGGCACAAGATGGTCAACTGGCGGAAGCCCCCCCAAACTGAAGCGGAAGGCAAGACTGGAAAGGACTTCTTCATAATTTGTTGTTCATTGTCTATAACTTCTGTGTAAAAGTGTGAGACGGCCCTATCAGATAGTCGCCTTCCTTTCCGTCTTCCCAAGGCTGTTTCTTCGCACATTCCCTCTGAGTCCACCCAAACTGAGATGGTTTGGAAGCGATCACCCTCTTCCCAGCAAGCATGGAAGTGGAAGTGGAAGTGGAGGCTCCTAAAAAGTCTTCCCTCACCTTTAAGTCCGCTTGCGTGATTGAGACGCGTGTGGCCGCGTGTGGTTGGACGAACTCCATTTCGCACCACCTAAGAAACCCTGGAATGATTCTCGGTTCCCCTGTCAATACCAATGAACAATGATTTTCCATGGTTTCCATGTGGTAGTGGCTCAACAAAAATGGACCCACATATTGGCCCCCGGGTAAACGGAAACAAAGACTAAAACCTGCGTAAGCCAAGCTCTTTAATTTTGAGCCACTCCCATGTGATTCGTTCCAATTCTGTCAATACCAACAGCAAATGGTTTTATATAGTTTTACAGTAATCCCCATGAACATCGGTTTTCCATTCGTTTTTCCCAGTGGCGCAAATGGATTTCGAGTCGAGTCAAAAACTAAAGGCTCCAGCGGCCAGAGCGCGCCCAGCGCCATCGAGCTGTCCCTCTCCGGCGCCTCTGCGGGCAGTCGCCGCAGCCCCTTGGTCGAGGCCCGCGGCTCGGTCGCTCGGTCGCTCGGTCGCTCGGTCGCTCGGTCGCTCGGTCGCTCGGTCGCTCGGTCGCTCGGTGGGCGCTGCCGGTTTGCTTGGGAGCAGGCTTGTGGTTGACCACTTGGGGTTTATCCAACCACTTCTTTGTGATACAAGTGGGAATCTCCCCTCTTTTTATTTTGTTTTTCCTGCTTGGCATGGTCACGGACCCCTTAGGGACGTTGGCCGACCATCACAACCATAAGGATAGCCTGTAAGGGAACCGTGAGCATGGCCTACACAAGTTTGGACCCTGGCACTGACACTGAATTGACACCAGAAAGGCGTCCGGGGACGGTGATATCGCTTCAGCAGGCGTCTCACGTAGTTTCCTCGAGTGATTTGTGCCGCTGCAAGCGGCATCCCATTAAATTAGGCTCGGCTCAGGGCGGCACTGAGGAAATCAACACCGGAGCCCCAATCCAAGGAACGGATCGGGTTGTAGAGTGGAGCATGCAAAACCTAAGCCGCCTCTGTCCGCACTCTGGAGCTTTGTGTTCCAATGAAGTGACCTCCCTGTTTCCCCCTGCGCTATTTCGTAACTTGTTTGAGCTTCAACTTCATCCGTATATGTTCGAAAACACCCGCAGCATTTCTCAAACATATTCGTCCATCTAGAGACTTCCATGCTAGCCGATGTCTTCTCCAACAGCTGCTCAAAGAGCCAAGCTAGGCCTTGCCAGGCCCTTTGAACGTCAAGGAAGGGAGGACATGTGCCTTAGGCCTTTGCAATGGGAAAGGCAAAGCCTCACTCCACTACCATTGGCCTTTGGGTTTGAGACATCGGCTCAACCGTGCAACAAGGATTGAAAGAATCATTATGACTTGATGGCTATTCGGCAACGGATCTTTGGACTTTGTCACATGTTTGGTGGAAACAGTGGGACCTTTCCAGCAAAAAGTTAATTAGTTTTTGCAGAGGGGTCAACAGCGACCAAGATGAGATTTGCCGAAAGGTTGGGATCACTGTCCTCTTGCAGGACAGCTGTTTGATCCAGACCACCTATAGTTGCACAATGGCTCCTTTGGCAGTTTTTGTCCCTTGGCTGCCTTTGGATATGCCAATAACCTAAGCTCCAAAACCTAGCCTCAAGCAACCTAATCCCAGGAACAAACACACCAGCCACAAACCAGCCACAACACACACCGTGCCACCCTCAGCCCCACCCGAAACCAATCCGTCCGCCGTAAGCCCAGACTAAGCCCAGCGACCAACCTTAAACCACGAGAAAGGCAACCTGAAGCCGCACCGTTTTTGCCACGTGGAAGTATGGGATCGGAGTATTTCCCGAGTTTTGTCTTTTTATGACCACCCGTGTGTCTTTGCAGACAGCCCCGTACAATGGTGGTGTTCCTTTAAGGCTGCCCTGCAAAAAAATATTCTTCCATTTGGTTAAGAAAGTTTTTTCCCCTCTTGGTTTTAAAGGGAATCTATCACTACTGGACATAGTTTCTCATTCTTCCAGGGGACGCCAAACGCAAATGGCGGTGTTAAATATATATATATATATATATATAAAACCCAAAAAAAAAAAAACAACAACAACAAAAAAACAGGGGGGAGCAAAGGGGTTGGCGATGGTCTCCCAACGCGGCGTCCGTCGGACAGGAGGCCGTGGAGCCTCAGGCCTCGGTGCCCTCGCAGCGGAGCTCCTTGAGATCCACGCGGGGGTCGCTGGAGAGCGCCATGGTGGCGCTGAGGAGCTACCTCGTGGAGGAGACAGGTGGGGTGCATGGGGGGATGGGGGGGTTGATGGAGGGGGGGGGGGGTTGAGTTGGGGGGGGGGATGGGGTTGGGGATGGGGGGGATAGGGGGGGGGATGGGGGGGGGAAGAGGTTGAGTTGGTTGATGGGGGGTTGATGGATGGGGTTTGAGGGGGGGGATGGTGTTTGATGGGGGTTGTGGGATTGAGCTGGCATGGGGTTGGTGGGGGGGCGGGGGGGTTGTTGGGGGGGGCTTGATGGGGGGGCCCAGTTGCTGGGGTTCCTTGGCATTGGTAAATGTTGGCTGCGGGCAACGAGGTTACATATTATCAGCTAGGTCCCCCAGCTAGGTGCCAACGCTCTTCTCACCACGTTTTTGGGGAAGGGAGGGTTCCCCTACTAAAATAGACTACAGAAAAAAGTTGGTACCCTTATTCTAACCTCTCTACTGGAGGACCTAGTCAGAGTTTTTGCTGCTTGAAGGCTGTCCAGACCAGGGGCCGGTACCTTTCAAAAGTTGCTTTGTCCAAGTCGTGGGACGCAAAATGAGGCACTGAGTTTGCTTGGTTGTGGCCGGCTGAGGGGGATAAGGCTGACCTTAGTGCGGCAGAATTCCAGGGTTGATTCTTTCAACCATCGTTCTTTCAAAAACCGGCCGATTTCCCTCGGTTTCCGGAGGTTTTCTAGAAAGATGGATCCCTGGAAAGAATGGGGAAGGTACCCCTAGAAGAATGGCTGACAGCCATATATGCTCTAAATCCCACCGAAGTAAACTCTGAACACACCCTGGACCTACCGACCAAGCCCGCATTTTTGTGGCACAGTTGATGATGCACTTTACCCTCGAACGCCCAAAAACGCCAGGGGAGGTTCAGAAACGATCTTTGTGCAATTGTCCAGCCTGGGTAAATCCGATCCGGAACAGAACAAACACATCCCAAAGAAAAACAAGGAAAGCAGGATTTGTCAGCAGAGCCTTTGAGACGTAAAGTGAGCTATCATAGGCAGAAACTCTCGCCTTGATCACTATCCCAATCAGGCAGATTAGTCACCCTGTTTAGGATTGGCTGAAGTGGGCCGTAGGATGTTGGTACCTACGAACTAGTTAACTAGTTCCATGTCACGGTGCTTGGCACAAAAGCTCGAACGTAATTAGGGTCCGGGATCATCGAAACAATTGGGCGATGCATGGCTATGACCCTGCATTTTTCGCCCAAAAGCGCGATTTGTTTAGACACCACTTTGGCTGTTTCGTTCTGGTCGTGGAAGCCAACCTTCACGTTCCTTTTGTCGAGGCTGCCCCTTTGGGCCGGCTTTTAAAAAGGCGGATCAAACCCTTGGTGTCCAGCTTTTTAGCTTGGCTTTAGTGGTTGGGTTTCCATTTCCCCCGTTAAAAGTGAGTCACTTTTCGCAGGGCATCTGAAAGCGGACAGAATATGAAGTGCCCTGTCATTCAGGTCTTCAGGTGACACCTTGGTGTTTTCTTAGATCCCTGGGCCGTCACCCTCCCTCTCCCTGCCTCTCCCTGCCCCTCTCCCTCTCCTTCCCCCCCTCCCCCCCTCCCTCCCTCTCCCTGCCCCTCTCCCTCTCCCTCCCCCCCTCCCTCCCCCCTCCCTCCCTCCCTCCCTCCCCCCCCTTTCTTTGCCTTTCTTTGCTGTGGGGAGCGGGGTGGGCATCCGATTTCGCGCCTCCCATCCGCTTCGGGACTCGGGCCTCGGCGCCAGGGGCGGGCCCGGGCCCGGGCCCGGGCTCGGAGAGCCCGGTTCCGCCGAAGCGGTGGCACAGCAGCGCCTGGGGATCTGTCGGGTCGCTTCGGGACCCAGTTCCAGTGATCCTTCTTAGGAAGGAAAACAGCAAGTTGTTCTAGAAAAGGCGGTGGGAGCTAGTCTGTGAAAAGGCGGCTTTAGTCAGCGATGTTGGCAGAGAAACATCTAGGTGTCCCAGCTAGGTGCCCTTTCTCACCCCTTTTTGTGGGGAAGGGAGGGTTCCCCTAAATAGACTACAGAAAAAGTGGGTGCCCTAAACCCTAACCTCTCTACTGGAGGACCTAGTAGAAAACCTCCGGCAACCCAAGGCAAACAGCAAGTTTTTCTCAAAGGAACGATGGTTAAAGGAGAGTCTGCGGGCCACACTCCGTGCCATGGGTCCCACGGCAAATGCCAAGGGCTCCAGGGGAAGCTGCCATCTCCATTCTTTCCCGGATGCCTGTTTTCTAGAAACCACCCAGGGAGAACAACAAGATTTCCTGAAAAGAACGATGGCTGCAAAGAATGGAGCATCATCCCCTAGAGACATGGGCTTCCATTTCAGCTATTTTATTATTATTATTATTATTATTATTATTATTATTATCATTATCATTGTCCCGTAGTTTTAAGCGGAATCTATCACTACTGGACATATGTTCAGATATTCTTTGAGGGGGCTTAAGCAAATGAAGGTGGGGGTGTGTCTTTTTAGGGGAACTGCAAATTTGGTGGTTGTCCTGTCGGCTTCCCTTTAAACCAACTCAAAAAGAGTGCCCTCAGAAAGAGACGAGCCACACACACACATGGATTGGGGGGTTTGATCAATATTCCCTTGGACCATGGGTTACTTTTCCGGTGTGGGGAAAGTCATTTGTTTTGCTAGTTTCCCTGATGGTGTTCCCATGTTTTACGGACCTTTCGTTCGACGGTGGGTTATCAAAGTCGGGTGGGTTTTTGTTGTTTTCTAAGTCACCTACCACTTAGGTGACTGGTAAAATGATTCAGCCAGGCGTCTTGGAGTTGGTACCCTTTTCAGGATTGAAAGAGAAACCAGGATGTTTGAAGGTTGGCTGCCATGGTCTTCTATTGTTTTCCCTTGGTTTCCCTCTGTTGCCCTTGTTTATTGTTGTCCATGGTTTTCCATGGTTTTCCATTGTTTTCCATTGGTTTCCATTGGTTTCCCTTGGTTGCCTTTTCGTTCCATTGTTTTCCATTGGTTTCCCTTGGTTGTCTTTTCGTTTCATCGGTTTGCATTGGTTTCCCTTGGTTGCCATTGTGTTCATTGTTTTCCATTGGTTTCCTTGGTTTCCATTGGTTTCCATTGGTTTCCATTGGTTTCCATTGGTTTTTCAGTTCTAGGAGACAAACCGACAACCCCATCATAGATCTGGGCCAATCAAATCGCGACCTGTGAATTGGCTTTGGCGAACGTTCCTTTATGTCGGCTCCCTTATTTTACTTTGTGTAAGCACAATCAGATTTCCCAGGCTGTATGCCGTTGTGCTTCAAAGTTGGGAGCTCCTTCAGGTTGTTGGTTTCCTGTGTGTTGCCCTTCCAATCAATCCCGAAGGGGTCAACCCTTGGGACAGAGCGGTGTCCCCTTGAACCGGTCGAGGAATCAACCGATGAATCGTTGTTTCCAGAAGCGCAGGGCGTCAAAAATATGGTTGGAATGGTCTTCCAATCCATTCCACCGGCCTCCACTGCTGCATTGGGGGGGAGGGTGGTTAAACAGAATGGTGTACAGGCATAGAACCTTTACCTTCATGCCGGCATGCCTTCATGCCGGCAAAAGGGATCTGGAGTTGACCTTGATTTTTGATCGGTGGACACTCAACGAATTGATTCCCTTATGTGTGCGCTCTCTCTCTCTCTCTCTCTCTCTCTGTGTGTGTGTGTGTCTGTCTGTGGCCGCCGGGGTTGGGGGGGGGGGCGGGTCGCTTGCAAGCCTCTCGATGGGCATGAACCAGCTGGGTGAGTTCTAATTCCTGCTCATGACGTCTTGCAAATCTGAATTTTCAGATTTCGACATGACAAGTTGATTTGTGCCTGTCCTCCTTGTTGGGCAAGCCAGAGTAGCACGCAGATAGGTGAATTTGTAGGATTTGGGCTGACCAGTGATGCTTTGTCAAAGCCTGGCACACTTTTCAGACTTCGGCATGTTGAGGCATGCGATTCCTGGTCGTGACGTGCACGGTGATTGCAAACAATGTCCTGCGCTGCTACTGCATTTACCTTTTCGCAAAGCACGAGAAGTACGCTGCGGCCACTCGGACACCAGCATGACTCAGCTTTGCAGCACGCTTGGGATCGATCCTGGTATCGTACAGTGACAGGCATTTTTGTATGCTACACTACCTGCATGCAGTCGAGTCAGACATTCTAGTTACCGAGCAGGTGTGTGTGAGTGTGTCTGTGTGTGTGTGTGAGTGTGAGTGTGTTGTTGTTTGCATCCGGCAGAGCTTGGCATCGAACTTCACTAGGTGACACCTTTACGCCCTCTTGACACCGCCTCATGGTAATATAGACATCAAATCCTCGTGAGGATTTGTAGACACTTCCTAGGGGCTGTGTTGATGACGGTGCAGTCCCAGCCCTAGAGAGGTCTGGTTCCTTTCAGGAGGTTGTACCCAACACATGCAAGTATTCGGCAGACCCCTATGTCCTATATCCAAAACTGCTCCGTTGTCCTGCAAACAAATGAGTTCCAAGCAATGACACCGATGATGGGAAGCAGGGTTGTCAGCTGGTCAAAGCTTGCTAGGTGGCAAAAGGGCGAGCTGAAAGCCTTTGGTGCTCAGCAGGGAATGAAACATGGAATCACCCCGAAAGAAGGTCATTCCCTACCTATTGCACCAGCAAGAAGAAGCCATTTTGTTTTTTTTGCGCCGAGGGAAACTCAGAGATTCATCACGCATGGGTCTGTCTGAAAAAGCGGGTTTTGTAGATTTTAAAGGGTGGGTTTCTTGTTGGTTTCCCTTTAAATTTTAATCAAAAGGGGGGTCCCCCGAAGTACACACCCGTATCGGGGACCCGACGCAAAATGGCGTACCACAATTGGGGATCCCCCAAGAAGTGGTCACTGTGCATGAAAATTGGGGACCTCCCCCAACAAACAAAAGCAACAACCAGTTTTTCTCCCTTGGGTTTAACACAGGGGTGCGTATCGAAATTGGGATCCCCCCCCCCTCCGCCGCCCCCCCAAAACAGGAAACAAGGAAAAAGTGTTTTCCCTTTTGGTCCACCAAAATGGCCCCTTCCCCCAAACAAGAAGTGACAACACATGATAAATCTATGTGTGTTTCTCCGCTTTTTTCGTCCACCGTCCTTTCACCCCAAAACCCCAACGAGAATCTTTATCCACCTGGAACCAACCCCCCAAAAAAGTGGTTTTTGTTCCCCCTGTGTTTCCTCCACATAAATTCGCCGAAAAAATAAATAAATAAATACAGCAACAACAAGTGTTTTCCCCTTGGGTTTAGCATAGCTCCTCGCCCCCCCAAAAAACAAAAAAAACACATGTTTTTCCCCTTGGGTTTAGCATAGACCCCCCCGACAAAAAAAGAAAAAGAACAATCAACATGTTTTTCCCTTGGGTTTAGAATAGACCCCCCCCCCAAAAAAAAGAAAGAAAGACAAATAAACAGAAACATGTGTTTTCCCTTGGGTTTAGCATAGACCCCCCCCAAAAAAAAAGAAGAAAAAAGGACAAAGCAACATGTTTTTTCCCTTGGGTTTAGCATAGACCCCCCCAAAAAAAAACACAAAGAAACAGAAACATGTTTTTTCCCTTGGGTTTAGCATAGACCCCCCCCCCAACAAAAAAAAATGAAAAAGAAAAAGAAACATGTTTTTTCCCCTTGGGTTTAGCATAGACCCCCCCCACAAAAAAAGAAAACACACACAAAAGAAAAGAAACAAAAACAACGGACCATCGACCTAGGTGGCCTGGCAGGGCTTCTTCGAGCTTTTCGGGGCCTTTTTGTCCGCAGCTCGTCGGGGGATGGTCCTGGGGCGATGCGTTTTTGGCTTTGGCTGCGGGGTGGAGCGAGCAAACGGCGTCGCCTGGCAGTGTCTCCTTTTTTTTTAACAATGCGAGTGACAGCGTTCCTTTTATGTATATATATATATATGAAAGTATGTAAAGACATCCGAATGCGAAGCGTAGGCTCAATTTCAAGTTGGGTTCTTGAAAAGCTAAGCGGACTCGAAGCCCATTCAAATGCGAGCTGGCGGCTTCCCTGGATCTGCGCATGCTTCATTTGTTTATGCAGGTTCGCTCCAAAGAACACGTCGCTCCTTTTGCTTGACGCGTCGTGTTGTGCCAGGGTTTTGTGGATGTGACGACGTGACCGGGGACGAGGGTCAGCAACGGACTAATGCGGTCCAAGTTATAGGCGGGGTGTGTTCCCCTCCCACTAAACCAGGGACACCCATGCGATTCATCAACTTCAGGGGTGTATTAATCCGGGGCTCCCAGTACTCTGCATGCCTGAAGCCCACTGATTCTTTGTCCATCATTTAAGAAAGACACAGAGCGAGAGAGGTGTGTATATATATATATATACATACATACATGTGTATACATAGATATGTTTTGCATATGTATACATATGCATATATCTATGTATACATATACATATATATATATATATATTTATATAGAGAGAGAGAGAGAGAGAGAGAGCTGGCACCTAGCTAGTTCTTCTTTGGTGCCCAGCTTCCTTTTCCAGCTGCTTTCCCGATCCATAGGAATTGCACTGTTGGGACACGGTATCAGATCAAGTGGCCAGGACCCTATGAAACAAGTTGTTTTCGAAAAAGGCACGCTAACACCGCGTGTGGAGCACACCAAACGAGTTGGAAAATAGAAGCTTCAAACGGCTCAAAACCTTTTCATATGCAAAACTTAGCAACAACCATGTCAGCCATGTGGCAATCCAACGGCAAGGGATCTTCGCTTGAAAGCTCCGTCCACGTGTTTTCTACTTGCGATTTTCCTGCCCGACTTCAACAATTGAACGTTATCGAATGACCCGCCACCAAAGAAAACAAAAAAAGACAAGAGCCGCAATCGAAAGGCGCCCACAGCACTTGCGAAGTGATTCGTCACCGAAAGTCGTCGACATCATGGGGGCCGGGGGGGGAGGGAGGGGAGGGGCGAGGGAACCAAAAAAGACGCTTATTATGGCCTTTTCAAGGCCCTATTTAGGGCTTATTTGGGCTCCCTCGCCCTCCCCTCCCTCCCCAAACCCCCATAACGGGCCTTCTCCATGCCCAGCCTCGGCACCAGCCCTGACGTGTGCGCGCTGGTTTTACATGGTAAGGATTGAGCATTCTGAATGCATGTGCTGCAAGGCCGTAGCAATTCTCCCTTTTCTGCTCAGCATCTACAAATTGATTGCTGCGATCAGCGATCGTGGCTTGCGCGTTGCAAAATCAATACCCGAACACCGGGCCCCATGTTTTTCCTTGTCGGATATTCACGTAACCTGACCGAATGCCCAGAAAAGCTCTTCTCTCCCAATCTGGAGTTGATATTTTCCTTAGATAAATAATTTAAGGGGCCCACTGCAGTCTGAAGACACACGAATCTCCCCGTTAAATAAATGAATATACATATATATATATATATATCCATAAAGAATCAGGAGCCCACTGCAGTCCGAAGACACACGCTCGTTTTTTTTTGATATATTTTTTAAAGGGGCCAACCGCAGTCTGAAGACACACACACACACCTCCTCCCCCCGCTTTTTTTTTCCTCTGCAGGTCCGCATCACCGCGCGGGATGCGGACGTGCAACGCTTCAGCTGCCGCTGCTCCCTGCTGGGACGGCTGCTCTTTGGGCTCTTCGCCTTCCTGGTGCTGGGCCTCTGTCAGGCCAAAAGCCGGCGAACCCCCCCACCCCATGTGCCGTGATAAAAAGACCCATTTTCTGGCTGTAAGGATGATCATGCATCCCTTGTTGGGGGCTTAAGGATTCCTATCAAAAGCATGACCATGCCCCTCACAAATGGAGTAACACCGTGGTGTCACATGAGGGGTTGACAAACTTGTGGTCTGTAAAGTTTAGTTGGTTTCCGGAATCCCTGTGAGTACCAACCAAAACGGGGGTCCACCATTTTGACTAGGTCCCCCTGTGGTGCCCTTTCTCACCCCTTTTGTGGTTGGGAGGGTTCAGAAATTCTGTTTGGAGCTACGAAGTCGGTGATGGTAAAGACAAAAATGGGTGTGCTTTCATGTTGGTCCCTGTTTGAAATCCAACCAAATGGGGGTACCCTTAAAGAATCCATGGTGGTGTTCCTTTTGATCTCACGTAACTAGGGGTTGATTCCAACCATTCTTTTCAACCATCGTTCTTTTCAAAACCCAGCTGTTTCCCCTGGGTTTTTGATGGTTTCCTGAGAATCCCTGGAAAGAATGGGGAAAGTAGCCCTAGAATTGTGGTTATCTAGGTCCCCCAGCTAGGTGCCCCTTTTCATCCCTTTGTTGGTTGGGAGGGGTCCCCTGCAAAAATAGACGACAGAAAAAAGGGTACTCTTATTCTAACCTCTCTACTGGAGGACCTAGTTGTTGTTGGTACACATTTTGCGTGTTTGCTTTTCTGGTTTGCTGGGAAATCCCCACTCAACTGCTAACATTCAAGTTTTTGCTCCCCCTTCAACGCCAACTTAGAAAAAGCTTGGGTGGTTTGATCTAGGCTCCTTCTTGTCTGCAGAGGTGCAACCTGTTCACCTAGGGCCAACCCAAAGAGCATCTCTGAAGCACCACTTCATCAGCTGTCCATCCTCACTTCCTGAGTTCCGTTTCGGACTTTAGTCACTTTTTGGGTCTGGACCATCCTGGGGCAAATCAAAAGTTTCATTTTGGCCAATCTGCTCAGGAAGTGAGTTGAAGGCAAAGGGGAACACCAAAAACGAGGATTTCCTGAGTCTTACGTCAAGATCTGGAGGGTTGAATTGTGGGTTGGGGCAAATGCATGATGCACATGTGTCTTATGAGGATGTAGCATCTTTGTGGATAAAGGAGATTCTGCCTGAATCGCTGAAACCAAGCACGTACAGTATTTGCCCATGTTCAATACTGGATTTGATTCCATCGATGCTACATGGAATGCAAGCAAGGCAAGGGACCCTCGCAATCAGCAATGCATTTAGGTCTGCATCCTTCTCGAAAATTATCCAAAGCGCCACAGCCGTCCTAAGCGGCGAAGATTGCACGCAGTGGCCATCAGGCGTGGTGAAGGGAACCTCCCGGTTCACAGGTCGGTGGGTAAACAAAATACTCAAAGTGGAAGTAAAGGAACCAAGGACCAACACCGCCAACACCTGCGTTTTTTTGGTGGTGGTTTAATTTGGACCCACACATACTGTGTGCAATACATTCAGGCTGACCCGGAAATCACATAACAAATCAGCCAAAATCTTTTGATTTGCGAATCGAACATACGTCACCCACACACCCCGGCAGGTGAGCTCGTTACAATGCCAAATATGATGTATACATATGCATGCAGTATGCACATGTGGCGTGTGTCGAACACAGTCAATACGGGAACAAGCCTTAGTTACAGCTTGCGTTTGTATAGGTCTGCTAAGGGTCACTTTTGCTTCATTCTGTTTGACTTGCCTCTTCCGTCCTAAACCTTTGTGCTCTTTCCGTCTTCTTCACAACAAACGTTTAAACTCCAGACGATTGCTGTCCCGGGAACTTATTTCGCACCTACTGACGCTGAATACGCTGAATCGCTTGCGGAAGAACATTTTCCTTACGAAAGCATTGCCAATGCTGAGGGTGTCGACCAGTTCATCTACACACTATATCGCAAATCGCAGCATCTACTTGTAGTAAGCTGAACAAGATTCCTTTACCAAAATACTTGTGATGCTGGGGGTCTACCCTTTTGTGTACGAATTATCACGGCATCTACTTTAGAAAGCGGAATTATTCTCCTTTACCAAACCACTAGTGATGCTGAGGGTGTCGACCCCGCCCCCCTTCATCTTCAAGCCATCGCGACATCTATTTTCAGTAAGACACGTTTTCTTTGCTTTACTGGTGATGCTGGGGGTGCCGACCACTTGATGTACAATCTATCGCGAGATCTACATTTAGCAAGGTTGGAAATTATTTCCTTTAAGAACACACTAGAGATGCTGGAGGTGTCGACCACTTAGTCTACTTGTTTTCAGCGGAAATGCGCTTCCTGTACTAAAACACTGGTGATGCTGTTGACCGCCACTTTTAGCAAGCAGAACAAAAACAAACATGTCCTCTTCCAAAGCAATCACATTCCTTTACTAAACTACTGGTGATGCTGGGGGCGTCGATCATTTTATCTCACGGACCCGACCGTCGGGTTCAAAAAGTGCAATTTCGTAACCTGTCTTGCGTAAATGTATATACATGTATGTGTATATATATATAAGCATATCTACATATGCTTCTCTACATATGCTGACATCCCCCTATGATCCAGATTTGGCCTTGCCGCGGTTTATGACCTCAGTTCTGGCTCTGCAGTTTGACTGTCTCTGCAGCCCTAATGCAGAATGGCCGACCTACTTCTGGCCAAACTTCCACTGGAGGTTGTTCGAGGGGCAAAAGGCAAGGAGCGCCAATCCTGGCTCAAGTCCGCACAGGCCGGGAAAGGCATGCAAAGGCGGGTGATTTGCCATGTGGCCACTTGGCAGAATTCATAAGCCACTACGACTCGAAGACTGCAGTCTCTCATGGGCTTTTTGCGCTGTCGTCTCTGCTCTTTCCATCTCTTGCCCATCTAAGGATCTAAGCGTTCAGCTTCAATGGCATGCATTTCAAGGTTGGTCTGGATGGCGCGATGGTCATTCGACCAGACGGAGTGCCCTTGCCACAGGATGTATTTCTTGCAGCCTGCTAGATAAGAATCACGCGCCTTTGGACTGCTCCTGCACTTTTCCGAGCCGCTAGAAAAAAGGGAGCCTGCTGACTCTGATTCTGCATTGCTGGCAACTCTTCAACTCCACTTCGGCCTTGTTCTGCGCAGTGCTGCGCGGGAGTCTCATGCAACGCAGCGTGCCTGCTCCTGGATATGGATCACAAACCGGCGGGGCGCATTTACCAGAACCTCGAGGTCGCGTGCCCGCAGGTCGCCATGAACAAACACCACCTTTGGTCGAGAATGGGAGGACAAGTCAACGGGCTCGACGTTGGCAAGTTGACCGACGAGAGTTTAGTGGGCTAGGTAGGTCAGCGCAAAGGAGCAGCGGGGACCCGTGGAGCCTCGCCTGCGCTCTTCAGGCTTAACCCACTCATGACCAAGAAGCAGCCGCCAGGGCCTGGACCAATCAGGAAGGGGAGCGGCGCGGCCAGTTGCAAAGACGCAGGCCGCAAAGTCATCTTGCACAGTGATAAATCTGAAAGTGCCCGCCCGTGCAAGCTCAAGTTGCTAGAGGCGACGCATTGCAACGTGGTCCGCGAGAAAAGGAAGACCAAGATCAACCGCAAGGCTCGCCGCAAGGCATGGTTGATTCTCCAAGTCCTGTCTGTCAGACTGTGTGGGTGAAACCTCACTACACAAAGAGCTATGACCTCCAGCCGCTCGCTCACATGATTGACAGGTTGCGAACCCACCTGAAGCACACAAACTGTGTTGCAAGCCGTCGAATATTGGCATTGCAGTTCTGGTGTGCCGTCGCTTGATATTTTGCCGCGCGATCAACGTTCCGCCCTACTGTGAAGTTGTTTACAGCGCTTAGCTTGCCGTGCCAACGGGGACCTCTTTCCAGTGCAGAGCCCTGCTCTTTTTAGCTTTGTGATGTGGCCAGAGTTTGGTGTGGCCAGAGTTTCAGGCAAGTTGGATGGGCGGGTTTGAACCACTGGTCCTGTCCAGGGTGAATGGGAAACCACCCTCATCCAAACAATCAAGCGCTTTTTGATTGGTGGTGTGGGGAGGGTTCAAACCACTGGTTCTTGTGGGCGTCCAAACTCTGCGCCCCCCGGCGACGACCGATGCGACCTGACGGCTCTTTGGGAGGTGATCCACGTGAAGCGCGCCTGGGCACGGCAGCTCACCAACGCGGAGGTGCTGCAGAGCTTGGACGACCAGGCGCCCGCCAAAACGAGGTTAAGCGTCATATGGGTGGTTTCCCTTTCGAACCATCCAAAACGCCTCACAACAGACATCATATTAGAGTAAGGATGCTGTGGGTGTCTTCGTTGACCCCGGGTTTTAATGAACCAACCGGTTTGGTTTAATACAGGGGTGTTTTCTGTGGGTTTAGTGGGCTTTTAGACCACTTTTGGAGGGGAAGACGCTCCCATATTAGTAAACTGGGGTTTATTTATCTGGTGTCAACGTCGGCCCTTTCCAACAATCATGGAAGTAGACAAGGGAGTTCTCAGCTTCCATGACTGTTGAGGGTTTTTGTTTATCCCCAATCATGACTAATACTTCTGAGGGCAACGACTTCTGACACACACTAAGTGGAGAATGCGTCGGTGGCTCTCAAACAGGCGCCATGATTCTATGATGACCTGCGAACAGGCCAACGGCCAGCGGTGAAAGCACACCACCTAGATGGTGTTGGGGCAAATGAGAGCGGGCCTAGAGTCGAGTTGTTTGGGCCACCAATCACACGAATGAGACGCCTGCCTTTGTTGGCATCCTTGTTTTTGCCTCTGGACTGAACCTGAGCGTGCGTGAGGAGGTCGCTTAACAATCCAGCTTGCGTGTTTCAGCCTTGATCCTTTGCCGCTTTTAGCAGCAGGCTGTTCTGCACGGGAGGGTCTGTTACGCCCTCTCCCCTGAATATTGCTGAGTCCTTTCCGGCGCTGTCCGCTTTTTGCACTCTTGTCATTCAAAGTCAGATATCAAGGCATGACCCAACCACGGCCAGAGGTTTGGCCTTAGAAGGCGCTGACAGGGTCCCAAGGGTGCTTGCAAAGTCAGAAGGTCCGCCCAATTGAGGGTTGATGACTATGCGACTATGCAGATTCGCTCCACGGATGCAATCCACACCGAGCAATGTATTCCTCAACGTACCAACAGGCAGATTTGCTTCATTGCAGCCAGAATGGGGACCCCTACTTGATATGGATTCACAGAACATGCCGTGTTTTAGGTAAAAACATGTGGTTTTCTATTTTCTTGGCATCCAGTGCGGGTAGGACATCTAGATGGACTGCTGGAAATTTTCCCAGGACTTCATGTGGACAGCTCCGGCTTTGGGTGCAGAGAGGGGCTTGCCGGTGGCGATCGTCACCAATGCGCCCTTCCTGCCCTGCACGATTTACGCCTTCCTTACAAGGAGTTGCACGTGGAGGGAACCTCTGAGATGCGTTTTCCAGTGACTTCATCGTGTTTGGGATGAGAGAATCTGTCGAGTTGCGGAAACGCTGTGATGGATTTGTCCGATACGGGGCCATTGCTTTGCCAGCGATGCAATCAAGGATCAGGCCCCTAGATTGTGATGCGCTACTGTCGCATGTGCTTCACCTTGCTTGCAAGAAACGAGTGCGTTTTCAATGTTTGACCTTGCGCAAGATTCGTTTGCAACTGGTTGCTGTTTCTATTCCTTTTGGTTGATCTCCATCCGGCATTGCTAGTTTTCCGCATGTCCTGAATTAGATTTGGAATCATTTGGACCCCGACCAACAAACACGCGCTCATAGGGAGAAACAGTAGCACCATGCGCCATCATCTCCCACTTCCCGGGTTCCTGGATTCTAACAGCTTTTTGGGAAGACCATTTCAATGGTAAATGAACAGTCTGGGGACTTTTTTTTGCCCATGCACTCGAGTGACATGAAAATGGCTTGAACGTGTGTAGGCAGCTGTTCTTCTTCCGAGCCTTTTGGTTCACCTGCGCCCCCTCCAGAGCGATCTGCCGATGTTATGTCAACCGATTCGGGGGTAAAATGAGCTCAAGCCTCGATTATTGATCCCTTTACTTGGGGGATCCCTTAATTTTGCCAGCTTTGGGAATGATAGTAAATTTGCAGAAGCCATGCTTAAAGATCCTTTTACTTGGACGATCCCTGAATTGTTCCAGCTTTTGGAATGATAGTAAATTTGCAGAAGCCAGTCTTAAAGATCCTTTTACTTCGGGGATCCCTTAACTTTTCCAGCTTTTGGAATGATAGTAAATTTGCACAAGCCATTCTTAAAGATCCTTTTACTTCGGGGATCCCTTAATTTTTCAGGTTTTGGAATGATAGAACACAACTTGCAGAAGCCATTAAAGATCCTTTTACTTGGGGGATCCCTTAGTTTTCAGATTTGGCGATGGTTCAAAACCAATGGTACCATTTTGGGGTAGGGCACAACCCATTTTGGTCTTTTTTTAGTGGGGATTGGGATGTTCACTGGAGTCAAAAAACAATTTGCAGCTGGGGTCGGGGGAAAAAACACGACAAACAAGATGCTGGTGGGGTCCATGCATCCGATTCTCCCGTAGGAGCTGTTACCGCCTGTATCTTTGGACCACGGTGCCCGCGGACTATCACTCCTACATTTGGTGGTGCCCAGTTGCTTTGTGGGTTGCTTCCCGTTTGTTCGACCGTTTTTTTTTCCTCCTTTTTTTTTGGTCCCTCTGTCAAGTCAACTTTGTTTTCTTTTTTTTTGGGGGGGGAGTGGGGTCTTGAGTATTGTGGCGGAACCAACCAACAAAGGATGCCCCTTGTTTTCCCACTGGGTATCTGATGATGAGATGCCACTGGCGCAACCTCTTTGCGGATGGCTGGGGGGTTTGTACGGGCCGGTTGATCAGGGGAGAAATACTTTTGAGGAAGCCGTTCGTTCTTCGTTGTTCCCAGTTGTTCTAGGGGTTTATTCCCCATTCTTTTCAACCATTGTTCTTTTCAAAAACCGATCGCTGTTTCCCCTGGGGTTGTGAGGGTTTTCTGGAAAGAAGGATCCCTGGAAAGAACGGGGAAGTGTCCCCTAGAGTTGTCTTGTCACTCGTTCGCATGACGCGAGCTGATGTGCATGAGGGTCAAACATGGAGTCGCGAGGTTTGTTGACCAAGAGTTGCCTTTCAAGAGTTGCCTTAAGCAGGGAATCCGGAAGGCCACGGTCATGGTAGAATGAATTACCCCTGTGTTCTGCTCAAAAGTTGCCGCGAGGCCTTTGCGCAAACGAAGAAGACAATGCATTGAGGCTTTTATTCGGGTATATGCCATGCACAACACCCAACCAACATATGGGGAACGTTCCCTTTGAATTCCCGCCTAAATCTCCAACTCGACAAGGCAACCCATTTAGACAAAGATGGGGGGCTTTTGATGTCCAGGATCTCAGCGTCAAGAAAACATCATTGCGCGTCATCCACGATTGAACGTATACTCGGTAAAACCACTGTGAGACACTACATAACTATACTCTCTATATATATCTTTACATGTAAAGACACAGCGGACTGCTTAAACTCCCAGGTGTTCGTTGGTGGGGTACTGTATCCTCCTGCCCCAGAGGGCGCACGGACTTTGGAACACACATGACGTGAAAATTGCCCCTCCCCCCCCCACAGCGAGTGAGTCAGACCCACAGCTATCCAACCCAGAACACTTTTCAAGCCTCAGACGACGGATGAGTTCTGACTGGGCTTGTCTTATGGGGACCGATCCAAAATGGGCGGTTTTTTCCTTTTGTGCCCCTTTAAAGCCATCCCAAAAAGGGCCGCAGGGAAAGACGCGGCAATCCGCAGCTCAATCCGTGGACTCAGTCGGTTTTGTGCTCCAATGATCCCAATCATGTAGGACCCAATCGGAGGGCAACTTGACTTTATGCCTGTGTTGCTCACCAGACATGGAGCAAGCGATCCGGCAAGCAGATTTGAGGATTTTATGGCCCTTGCCTTTCCAAGTACTTACCCTTTTGGTCTTCCAAGATCCAGTACTGTTAGATTCGGGGGAGATGATAGGACCCCTAGCCCGAGAACGGTTCTCCAAACACCTTAAGCACCCCTTGGGCCTTTGGTTGCATGTGGGGCAAATAGGCTTTCTTCCGCCCCCGCCGCTTGATCGGCGCTTCGCCGCGAGGTGCGAGCTAAAGAGCACCATGGACACGATCATCCTGGGCTTGGCAGTGGTGTCCGCCCTCACAGCGCCACCGAGAGAAGTGGTTTTTGGGTGGACTGCGGACCAGGGAACCAGCGGTTTGGTTTCAGGGAAAGCTGAAGGGGCAATTTTGATGACGTACCGTGGGTGGACGGAATCCTGCTCCACTTTGAAAGCATGGGAAACCATTGTTTGTTGGCATTCACAGGGGAATCATCATTCCAGGGATTCTTGGGTGGTGCAGGATTTCGTCCACCCACAGTATCAAAAGCTTCCCTGTGGATTGGAGTCCCTTTTGACTTCGCTAGATGACAATCAACATCTTGGCAGACGGTTAAGGGGGTTGATCTGACCATAAATAACTGCGGGAAGAAGACCTTGTGGTTCGTTGCCTGGCTTTGGAAAGACTTTCATTCTTTTTATATCCCAGTTGTCCAGTTGTTGTTTCTGTCCATTGGACCCCCTACCACTGCCAATTGATGGTAGCGCCAGCACAGCGAGGGGATGGATGGTCCTGATTCGTTTGAAGCCCTGGATTTCGTTTGCGCGTTCCTTGGCATGCCTCGTATGGAGTTCAAGCATTTCAGGTGACTGGAGTCGTGGAGTCGCAGGGCAGCCCCACTTGGCTCATTTCAGCCATTGGCCTCTGTGGATCCTCTGCGGTTTCCAGCTCTGATGTGGCCCCTTCCGGTTTAAACAAACGTTTGGACAGCCGGCTATCAGACGGGGTTGGGCACACATCAGTCACTGACTATGTTTGATAGTTTATTGCCAGTTCGGGAAGGACAAAGGGCAGGCCCTCCCCCAATTTCCCACCAATGTCCCACCCACAATATATATATATATATACATATATATATATATATTAAACACAAACACGCGATTTCCCCCATGGTCCTCCTGTTGAAAAAGCGGTCCGCGCGGCCTCAGTTTTTTGAGATGCTGAGATAAGATTGTTATATATATATATATATTTAAAAACAAAATAAAAACAACGCGATTTCCATGGTCCTCCTGTTGAAAAAGCGGTCCGCGCGGCCTCAGTTTTTCGAGGTGCTGAGCATAGATAAAACCACGCGATTTCCATGGTCCTCCTGAAGAAAAAGCTCCGCGCTTCCTCAGTTTTTGGAGGTGTGTCCCACCAATGTCCCACCCACACCAGATGAAAACCACGCAATTTCCCATGGAGGTGCTGAGCATCAACGTGGTGGACATCGACCTGGCAGTCTCCGTCTTTGTCGCGCGCCGCTACCACTTCGACCTCCGCGTCCGGGGGTCGAGGGCGCCTGAGCCGCAGAGAGGGAGCAGGTTGGCCTGGCTGAAATGCAACGAAGCACTTTTGAGGGTGAGGTGCGGGAGGGGGGGGGTTCAGATTTTTTCGATTTCTGCGTGCAGAAGTGTGTTCCAGTTACATGTTTGCTCAAGGTTCTGGCCAGGTTGGCTTCTACCCCGCAGGGGGAATAGGGGAAATGCAGGATCTTACCAGCCATCAGCTCGGGTTTGACGTCACCTTGCAGCCTGCAAAGGCTTTCTGAAGTTTCATCTCGGCCCCTCTCTCTCTCCCTCCGCCCCTCCCTTCCTCCCTTCCTCCCTCCCTCCCTGGTTCACTCTCGTCAGATGGGGCCTCTCAACCTAAGCTTTGGCCCGAATTTTGGGAGGGTGTGTCAACTTCGGGTTCCGAACTCGGCCACTGCCTTGTGTTCGACGAGCGAACATGCAGATGGCCAGCCTGTCACGTTCTCAAAGCTGCACGAAGGGTGAAACAAAGGTTGAGGTGGTGGTTAGGGAAAGATATGGGTGTGGCTCAAAAGGAAAGAGCTGTGGGCAAACCGCAGGTGTTAGTCTTCGTTTCCAGTTGCCAAGGGGCACATTCTTGGCCCCACTGCCATATTGGCACTAGAAGGGTCCTCCTGATTTTCCAAAGGACACATGGAGTTTGATCATGGCACGCATGTTCCATTTGGTGATGCGATTCATGCTGTTTCTGGCGCGTCTTGAGTCATCGGGAATGTCGGGGAAGTGTTGGCTTGCGTGATTGAGTTGCCACTATAGCAAGAAAGCTGCAACCAGGGTTTTTCGATTTCTTGTAGCTTTTACCTGTTAATTTTCCTGGTTACCTATGCAGTGGTAGCTGGAATTACTGACTAATGACTTGGTTTCTTTAGCGTTCTGATTTGACATCAGCCCAACATAAACCAATAGCCGCGCGCTTTGGCACTGTTTGTTTTGAAAATGAAAAGTGGCTGCAACAGGTCTCACCTACAAATGAGACTGGCATCCTCTGCAACTCGACTCGATGCTGAACTTGCCTCAGCATTTGTCACCCTTTGAGATGCTTACTAACGTGTCGCAGCGTGCCTCCATTGTCAGGTCGGATATTTGCAAGTCTTCTATCCGGCTGCCCACATCATCTTCCGCATCGCAGAGGCAGAGGATGCTGCGGATGAGTTCGAGTCAGACGCAAAAGACCCGGCACGCTCCCCAAATGGTTGGGGTGAAATATTGCATTTGGATGCTACCCAGCATTTCTAAGCCGGGACTACTTTGATGCCTTGCTGTGCTTTTTTGTGCATGGATGTCGGGAGGGGCACCCCAGGGCAGCTTCGGCTGTTGGGGACATTGCGCTTTGATAGAGCGGCTTTCCGGCCCGACTGTTGCCATTCATGTTTTCGCTGGAATTCCCTCATATTTGTTACTGCAGTTGGAAGCAAGCGACCTGCACCCATGAAACTAAACTGGAATGTCTCCTGGTTGAGAAACTGGGGATTGAGGGAGCAATGGGAAAAAGAGTCCCTGTCCCAGCTTAGGGGAGCAATGTCCTTCAGCATGTATACACATCCTCGTCGGATGTCATCCTGACTGCAAATGAGGAAAGATGCTGGGTATGCAAGCTGGACTGCGCAAGATCTTTGCCACATGCTGTAAGATTAGGACACTTCGAACAAGGCATGAGTACCCCACCCACCTTGACATAAAATGAATGCCACCGAGCAAGCCCACGACCATCATGCACTGAGCATGCGAGCATCAGTCAGTACATGTTCTTGCATGGCCGGATCTGATGCAGATATGATCAGATATAGGTCTCGGTGTGTTGCAGTTGGGCACGTCTTGATGGGCAGCACGGGTTCAAGGCGACCTGGCACATTCAAGGCCGTTCTCGCATACCCTTTGCCCTGCCCAGTAGATGTGTCCTGTGTCAAGGCAAGTTTAGAAGGAACTTCCGAGTTACGCGCACTGGTTGAAGGAAGTTTTGGCGCACAAATACTGAATGAGTGTGAGAAAACTGTGGTGGGGGAATAGAAGCCGCAAAACAGGAGTGACCCTTTGCGGGTTTTGGCTTCTCCGGCGGGCTGAAAGCTACCTTGGTCTCGGAAACGGGTGCGGATGGGTTCGGAACAGGCTCGGAACGGATCGGAAGAAGAAGAGAAAGCAAAAAGAGGAAGAAAGACGAGCAAGAGAAAGACAGAGATAAAAGAGCAGGAGACAAAGATAAAGGAGAAGGAGAGAAAGAGAGAAAGAGAGAAAGAGAGAAAGAGAGAAAAAGAGAGAAAGAGAGAAAGAGAGAAAGAGAGAAAGAGAGAAAGAGAGAAAGAGAAGGAAAATAAATAGAGAGAGAGGGAGAGAGCGAGACAGATAGTTGTGGCTTGTATATGTTTAAAGCTTCTGCGGCCAAAAAATCGGCTTCGTCTCAACCAAGGCCAAGGACCCTCAAGATTCGGAGATTCGGACCTAGACCCCGGCCGGACAAATCGGGGTTGTCCCAAAATAGGCGCTGAAACAAGGGACGGGGGTTCAACCTCTCCCCCCTCCAACTCCAATTCTCCCACCGCGGGAAAAAAGCGAAACGCGGCGCTGGCCGCCGCTGGCCTCGGCATTCGGCAGGTCCTGTGGCGGATCTCGATGCTCGTGGCGTTCGCGGCGGTCACGGCCTTTCAGCTGGGGGTGCTGGGCGTGCTTCTGACGGCGCTGGTCTGCACGGCGGAGTACCTCTGCATGCCATTCGGCGACGAGGGAAAGGTCGGAGTGGGAAGCTCCCATGTCATGCCTGGGTCCCCCAGTAGTGCCCTTTTACCCTTTTCTGGGGGAGGGTTCCCCTACTAAAGTAGACAGCAGAAAAAATCGGGTACCCTTGTTCTAACCTCTCTACTGGAGGACCTAGATGCAACTCTGCCTTCGCCCAAAAAAAAGAAGAAAAGGGACTTGGAAGCTTGGATCCGCTCCGAAGCACTGGGCGGAGACCGGAGACCCCAAAGCCACCTGAGCGGTGAGCAAAAACACTGAAGGGCCTCCACCCGTGGCCATGGCAAACAAGGGCACCATCCCTGTTTGGCGCTTGTTTTTCAAGCCCCCATTTTTCATCCCCAGCAGGTTTGACTTAGGAAATGCTGCACCCCAGACCACCCCTCAGACCACCCCTCAGACCACCCCTCCAAGACCCCGCCTGCAATGCGACTTGGTCCCAGCTGGTTGCTGGAGTTTGAGAATCGCTTTGAGAATCGTGTTGGCGGGACTGGTGCAAGTTAGCATGTTCTCGGACTGATTGCGCGGCTTTCGACTCCGGAAGTGCGTGGTTTACTGCAACTATTGTGTGCAACTCTGCGGCAGAAGGAAAGTGGTTGGCAGTTCAGATACGCTTGCAGAGCATCTCTTTTTGGCTGACTTGGGCCTTCCGAAGCCTGGCCCTTGCCCGCAAGCGCCTGTCTCCGAACCTTTGTTTCACGTCGGCGTGAGCTCAAGGGGACCTCAAGGTAATGGAACAAGAAATCTGCCAGGTACAGCATTGAAGGGTTTACGTGTCATGCATGCTGGCGTATATTCTGATCCTAGGGTTTCCCCCCAAAGCGCCATCATTGAGAATCAGCTGCCCGAGATCTTTTAGACCAAGGACAGGTGGAAACAATTGATAGAGGGCATGGGTCTTCCGTCTTCCGCGCGATCTCTTTACACTCCACTTGGACCCCCTACCGGGTTTATGGTGACCAATGTGCTCAGAAATATTTTTTGACACTGTACTTTGAAAAACCTAGCTGCAAGCGTGTCAAATGGAAGATGTTGTAGCTACACTTGGAAATGCAGCTTCGACACGCATGCACTCATACACTGCACTTCGCACACATAGCAGTGAAGCTACTACACTTGGAAATGCGTTCTCCCGCTGGAAGCCAAGATGTTCGATTCATGTATGCAAATGTATACGCAGCTACATACATGAATTCAAGTTTGTTTTTGCCAATGTTCCGACCTGCCAGCTTTGCAGCAGTCAGCTGTCGCCCTCAAATGGCAGATGTTCTTTTTAGTTAGTAGGGTTGAGCAGTTTGGAAGCTGGGGACATGTTTAAGTGTATGTTCACGAGGCAAAACCAAAGGGAACCAAGTCATGGGGTCGCCTTCAAGCAGCGCCCACTTGGCTTTAGACAAAACCTTCGCTGAGCCCAGGCTGATCATCCTGAAGCGACACTCTCCGAAGGATGAGGCGAGATCGAAGGGACGACCGGACGCGACTCCACTCGTCAAAGTTCCAATCATCTTTCGAGTGGGCTTGCTCAGCTGGGCGAATGGGCCTGGTCCTTGCTGGAGGACGTTTTCGAAAAGTAAGCGGCCTGCCCCGCAAGCGGGGCAGGCGAGTGGTTCTGACGCACTGGAGAAAGCTGGCTGCGCAAAAGTGTGCTGAAGCCCTGCAAGTTCATCAGTTGTTTCTGATTCTAATCTGTCTTTCTGTCGATCCACGCTGTTGGATGGTGCATCCCATCATCTTCCACCCTCTCGCGAGCGTCGTTCATTTGGCCCAATGGCCAGCTGATTTTTCATTTTTGGCCGCCGCTGAACGGATAGCCCGTCTTGAGCATGCCATGGGTTTTGATTTCAGGTTCAACTCAGCCCCATCTTGGCCGCCCATACCATTTATCCCAAACAACATGTGTGCCTTGGACTGGTTCACTGCTTCGACGGCCGTGGGCGAAACCAAGATCCTTGGAGTGGGGTCGCGGCCGTGGCAAGGGGAACACACGGCTCACTTTGATGCCACACTTCTTGCGGGAATTGCCATGTTCCCTCAAAGTAACTAGCAATTCCCTCACACTCGTCCTTGGACAGCAGCATATGTATATGTGTGTGTGGATGTTTGTTTGTTTGTTTGTTTGCTTGCTTGCTTGCTTGCTTGCTGGCTGGCTTGCTTGCTTGCTTGCTTGCTTGCTTGGTTGTTTCTTTGTTTCTTTGTTTCTTTGTTTGCTTGCTTGCTTGCTTGTTTGTGTGTTTGTTTGTTTGTTTGTTTGTTTGTTTGTTTGTTTGTTTGTCTGTTTGTTTGTTTGTTTGTTCGATTGATTGTTGTTTGTTTGTTTTTCTTTTTTGTGTGTTGGTTTGGTTTGGTTTGGTCTGGGTCGGTTTTGGACTGGTTGCTTGTTTGGTAGTTTGGTTGGCTGGTGTTTGTTTGCTCGTTTGCTTGTTTGTTTGTTGTTTGTTTTGTTTGTGTCTTTGTGTCTTTTCGTTCGTGATCTGGGCACAAGCTACAGATTGCGGTGGTGGGAGTGGGTGATGTAATTTCAGGCAGGATGTTCAGCTTGTGTTTTTGGCACCTTGAGCCATTTGGCACGGCTGTATGTTCAAAGGTATACCACATGGTTGTTGTTAGGAAACATTTTGCATTTTTGCTTGTTGTGGTTTAGTGGGAAATCCCCACTTAACTGCTAAAATTTGAGGATTTTCGCTCCCCTTCCAACGTCAACCAAGACCAAGTCTACCAAACAACCAAGGCTTTCGGCAAAGAGATGCCGAACAGACGCCAGACCTGCGACAGGCTTTTTCCTCGTTATGATTCCATTCGTTCGGGGTGACATCTCATCCAATCCTCTCCTCTCCTTAGGTTCTTCCAGTTGCTGAAGGCGATTTTTCTCCTCTCCTTAGGTTCTGAACCAGTTGCTTAAGGCGATTTTCAGAGCCCTAGGTTTTCAAATTAACTGGTCATGAGTCACGGGTAAATGGGTGTGGGTAAACAAATAGGCACCCAGAATGGGTTGCCCTGGCAAATGGAGACAAGGACATTCAATCCTGCTTTTTTTCTTGGTGGTTTAATTCTGACCCAGAATGTTGACCCCACATAAATCAACCCAATTTATGAATATGGTTGTGTGTTTGTGGGTTTAGTGGTTGGATTCAGACCACTTTTGGAGAAACCCCCACCCCTCGAATTTAATCAACCGGGGTTGAATATGGAGTCAACATGGTCTCAGGTCTGTGACTTCCTCACTTGCTTCACCTCACTTGCTTCGCTTGCCTGCTGGTGTCGGGTTTAGTGGTTGGATTCAAACCACTTTTGGAGGGGCACCCCGGAGATTTCCTCACCTGCTTCGCTTCTCGCCTTCGAGTCTCGTCTGGTTCGTTGCCAGGCCTGCGGGGTGCATTTCATCGTCGCCGCGTTTCTGGTGGTGGCGGACGTCACCCGCTTCGTGGACCGGCCCGGGTTCTGCTACCCCGCCCGGCGCATCAGCCGCGCGGTGGACCGGCCCGAGCCTCAAATTCGCGTGAGAGAGAGCTGGCCATGGACCGTGCCAGGAAGAGATGGCTTGCTTTGCTCCCTTTTTAAAAGCAGCAAAACAAACGATGCCCATGAGGAAAGGCAGCTTATCAGGAAATCATGATCTTTCGAAGGAGTCAGTCGGCGTTCAAGTGGAAGGGAGGGCTGGCCGTTTTGACGGAACAGCGACTGGTTGGCTTGTTCTTGGGCAGCTGTTGTCAAATCATGCTTGGGTCCTTCCGGCGATAGCCGCCATCTTTCGCCTGGCGGACTTTTCTTAATATGATTCAAGCTGAAGTTGAACACTCAACCTTAGCTGGGACCATTCAATCAGACTGAGCCCGGGCCCGGCTAGAGCAAAACAGCAAAACAAGCGACGGGAAGCCTGACACGGATGCAGGACGTGTTTCAGTGCCCAATATTTGGTACGCCTTGGTGCTTTGGATTGGTGGATTGGGGATTTGAACCCCTGTCCTTCTTGAGGGTGAGTCCAATTCAAACCACCAATTCGAGGGAAGCTGACAATATTCAGTGAATCAGATTCATTCTTCGGCTTCATATCCGCACTTGTATTTTGAGGACTTATGCTCAGCCCGAACAACAACCCAGTTTCAGTTCTTGCGCGCGCAGGGGCTACTATGGTCATTTTGACACCAAAAAAGTCACATCATCGAGCCAGAGACAGACAGAAAGACAGGGGCAGAAAGAGCGAGAGAGAGGGAGAGAGCGAGAGAGAGAGAGAGAGAGAGAGAGAGAGCAAGGGAAAGAGAGAGAGCAAGGGAAAGAGAGAGGGAGAGCGAGCGAGCCAGCGAGAGAGCGAGAGAGGGAGCGAGACGGAGAGAGAGAGACATACACAGACACAAAGACACGCACGCACACAGACACACAGATAGAGACATGCAGAGGCACACAGAGGCGCACAGACACGCAAGGCACATGGAGACACACTTGCACACAAGCACACACACAGATGCACTCAGATGCGTGGATGGACACCTGCAATGTGCATCTGAGCAAACAACCACCCCCGCCTGCGTGCGCATTTGCGCACGTGCGCACCAGGAATGCATGAATCTGCGCGCGCCCAGGCGTACACCTCCGCGCCCTCTCGCACGTTGCTTCTCAGCAAAACTTGGGGAGAGATAGAGATGGAAGGTTTAATTTGAGAGCCTCACCTATGGCCCGTCCAAGACTCCCTTGGAGAAGACAAGGAGAATATGATGAACAGAGATGACTCCAGCCGCATGACACTTATTTCCCAAGAGCTAGACCAGGCTGTACAAATAACATCCTTTCCTGTACCATTTTCAACATGCTGATTCACTTCTTCCCAGCTTTTACGCACTCCTGCGCGACCGCACCCACGCACTGCCGCACGCATGTGGGTCCACCCACCCGCGCACCCCTCTGCGAACACCCACCTGCCCGCCCGCATGCACCAAGACTAGCCTCTTCCTATTGAGACGTGCGCAAACAGGCACGCGCACATGCACTCACCGCGCTCGCGCGCTTGCTTATTTGCGCAACCACGCTCTTGCTTATGTGCGTACGCACGCGCATCGTCACACACACATATATATATATATAAACGGTGCGTGTCTCAGGTGGCGCAAAGTCCAGTTCCTGCTCCTGGCTGGATTCGTCACTTGCCTCAGGCTGAGTATTCCACCTAGCAGGACGCCGTCCGAAAGAGCTTGCCGAACGCCATTCATGGATGTGCTTCCTGAGGTCAAGGGGCCTGAAAAATGAAAGGACGTTCGGTATAGGCCAAATTCTTCCCTTTGTTTTGGGAATGTGACAGTTGGTGGGGTATGTGGGCCTTTTGTTAGTGTCTTGCGGTTTCATGTTCGGGGCTTGATCAGTTCTCTCCGAACAAAAAGCAAGACACACTTTTTGGTCCCTGCTGAGCTTCCACTTGGATATTACAAGGCCCTGTGTTGTACTGGCTTTTGCGGCATTGACCGATTTTGCCCGAGTCACCTACATTGATCTGACTGCGCTCGGTGACGCAACTCTCTTTTAAGTGGTTCTCATGCCCAAACCATTCCCATCTAGAATCAGCATTGTTGGTTTCTTGGATGCAAGGTCTTAGGCTGCATTCTAATCCTCCTGCAACTTGGCAGATTTGAACATGTTCCATTTGCGCATCATGTCCCCGTCCTGCTTTTGCAGTTTTGGCAGGGTGACTGGTGCCCCATACTAGGATCCACGTGGGCTCAGAAGTTGTGCCAGTCAATTCAGCAAGTCCAGTGGTAAGATCAACGGCTTTCCCGTACTGGCGGGCGGATCTCGAAAACACATCGAGCCCCTCAAAGGATTGACAGGGCACATGATTTTGAGGCGCTCTTCCAGGGTCCTGGACTTGCCCCGAAAAAATGATGCACTGGGGAGCAACTGCTTTTGGAGCAGCTCATTTTTGGTTGTTCACGTTCGGTTGGCTGCCATTGGGTGCCCGGCGCGATCCTTCCAATTGGCTGCTTTCCTCTGGGTTTGCTGAATGCAGAGGGAAAGGGCCAAGAAAAGCTGATACACCCACGAGTCCCAGCACGAGTCCCAGCAAAAATTCCAAACCAAGTCACCCTCTTTCTGTCGGCTGGGGTTGGTGCCCAGAGTTCCAAAGACTATATGCTGCTTGTATTGGTTGCGATTCCTCCCTGAGATTCGCCAATTTTCCGACAGGAAAACCTTTGTGGAACGAGTGCATGCCCTGACATTGATGATCGTCCTGTTGAGCTCCCTGACGGTCAGCGAGCTTTTGAAGCTCACCCCCATGATCAAGGCGACCGGCGGCCTGCGGCAAAAAACTCCGGGAGCTGAATGGCATGTTTTGTTTTTTGTTTTTTGTTTTTTGGTGCTGTCGTTTTTTTTGTGCTGTCGCGGTGTGTTGGTCGATGTTGTTTGCCTGGGTGTCTCACGCATTCTGGCGTTGGTTGGTTCCCCCAACCCCCTCCTCCCCCCCTAGAATGGTGTTGTGTTTGGGTTATCACCCACCACTTACATTCTGTGGGGACCCATTTGGGTGTCCCCCAAAATGGTAGGTTTCCTCTTGGTTTCCCTTTTAAACCAACCACAAAAGGGGTATCACCCCCCCATGGTGGTTTTCCCCAGAGGGTGTCCTCTTCAAACCAGAAAAGCAAAGGAAGGTGGTACCCTCAAGAAAACAGACCCATATGTGTGTCAATCGGGGACCATGCCCAAAAGATGAGTTCTCTGCTTATGGTTAGTTTGATATCGGTCTATCATGGTAGCAGTTAATTTTGCATTGGGCTGTTTAGCTAGTTTTGGTAATTAAATTATTGTGGTTTCCGTGTGCTGCTTATTGGGATTGTTTTGGTGGTGATGTTTGTTCGTGGTTCGTGTTAGGGGTACTCTTTTGTGCAAACGTGTTTGCATATAGCTTTCTTAGCAGCGTTGTAGAAGGGGATTAAAAGTGGATGAAACAAACTGACTCATACCCCATCGAACCCCAAAAAGGAAACACAGATTCTAGGGGTTGATTCCTCTTCCATTCCTTTCAACCATCTTTTTTTTTCAACAACCATCTGTTTCCCCAGGGGTTGGAAGGTGGTTTTGTAGAAAGAAAGTCGGATGCCTGGGTTGAGAATGGGGCCATGGAAGGTAGCCCTAAGATGGAGCAACTCGCCAGGTCTGGGATTCCCATGTGCCGCAGAATGCGGATACACCATCCGAGCCCATCGAACCCCAGAGGTAGCGTGGGAGTCCCCAACCCGCAATTTCTTGCCAGGCAATGCTCCGAGTGCGGACACATCACTTGACACCAAGAAACAAAGATGACTTCGGAAATCATATGAAGTAGCGTCGAAATTACTTCTGTTGAGTCTTTCGTATTCGCTGTTTCATTGCAGTGAAAAGGTACATATGGGTGTGGCTCAAAATTAAACAGGAGGGGCAAACCGCAGGTTTTAGTCCATTCCACTTACCAGGGCAACCCGTTTGGGAATTCCGTTTTTTTGATTTCGCCACAGCCATATGGAGTTCCCCTACCCCCCAATTTCTGGGCCTCAGCTTTCTAAAGTTCCCCTGCGCGATCCACGGTTCAGTCCGTGGGGGACGACTTGCACACGGCGGTGCTGCACCACAAGATCTCCAGAGTCAGGAGGGGGTCGTGACCCCTCTTTGGGGTGGTTTTTGGGCCGATTGAAAGCGAGCTTCCTTTTGAAGGGGGTGGCGTTTGAAAGTCAGCTTGTGTTTTTGGCACCTTGAGCCATTTGGCACAGGCTGTATGTTCAAAGGTATACCACATGGTTGTTGTTGGGACACATTCTTCCTATTTTTGCTTATTGTGGTTTAGCGGTTGAAATCCAACCACTGAACTGCTACAATTTAAAATTTTGCTTCCCTTCCAACGCCAACCAAGTAAATACAAAGATAGGGAAACCTGGAAGAGGCAAAAGGAGAGTGGACATGACATGATCCGCGCAGGCAAACTGACGCAACATTTGTGGCGCGAACAGTCCTTTGTTCGAAGGTATGAGGCCATTCAAGGAGATAGAGAGAGAGAAAGCGATATATATATATATATATGTGGAGAGAGAGAAAGAGTTTTTGTGGAATTGGGATGCGAAAAGAACAAAACAGACTCAGCCAACTAAGGCGATGTCGTGTTTAGTTCTTCCCTGCCTGCTTGCCTTCATTTCTCTCCTTATCAGCATGCGATCAGCCTTCTGGTATTGAGGCTAGAGTGTTTTGGCCCGGCGTTTGCAAAGGAGCTGAGTTTAGCTCTTTAGCTCCAAAATCGCTTTCGTTCGATTTGCCGCCTCCGATAGTGTTTTTTTTCCCGCAGGCAAAGGGAATTTGCGCAGGCTGTCCAGTTTCGCGACCACCCTTTTTTGTAGGGGTTGATTCGATCAAAGTCACCCGCTAGGTGGTGGGTTAAAGGGAAACAACCGAATCCATTTTCTGACATTGACAACCCCCAGAAACCGTCAAAATAATGACCCCACTTGGATGCCAGGAAGCTCTTGGACACCAGTCTGGGAGGTGAGGCCTTGGATGTGAATGGCCCCACCAAGGACCGGGCCGTTCAGCCGGAAAGCGGAAAGCGGAAAGCGGAGCATGCCATGGCCAGCGCTGACTGAAGAAAGAAGCTGACTGTAGTTCCTTGAACATGACATGACTTCTGAAGAATGATCGACTAACGAACCCAAATATAATGACATGAAGAATAATGATTCAGGACTCATGAACCCCAGTCTCTTGACTTCTCTCCCTTGACACGACCCCTTCTTCGGGTGTCCTGTGGCTCACCGCGTTCGCGCCGAAGCCTCCGCGCCTTTTTCAGGACTCGGAGAAGATCACGGCGGCGATGCTGGCGGCGGAGAACGGCTTCGTGGAAGCGTTGCGGATGATCATGGCCTGTGGAGGCGTACAGCCCGAGTTGTTTTTGTTTTCCCGGGTTGGGAGGGAATGGGCGAAGGGCTCAATTTGCACAAAACGTCAACGCTGCTTCGGGGAAACCAAAAGAAGCCTTGACATACAAGTTGTTGTGTTCGTCTCTTTTTCTTGTCTTTGTTTTTTTTTTTGGGGGGGGGGAAATAGCTTCTTCTTGCTTTTTGGGCAAACCAACAGAAATCCCCGAAATGTACGTTTTTGTTGTTGGGGGGATGGTACCAGCATATGTTGGACACGTATCCGCCTCTGTCTCAGAAATGCCTATGCTGTGTGCTAAGTAGCAACCATATGTTCTTGATTCTTGATGTTCTTGAAAGGGGATGGGTCAATATATATTCAAAAGAAACAACCAGATCCCCCTATTAAACACCCTGTATGGCTCAGGGAACCGTGCGGGATAGGCATCAAAGAAAACTTATTAGGCATCAAAGAAAACTTATTCGGGATCAAACAAACACTTATTAGGGATCAAAAAGAAACTTCTTCTCATTCCTATGGGGAGAAGGAAGGAAGGAAGGAAGGAAGGAAGGAAGGAAGGAAGGAAGGAAGGAAGGAAGGAAGGAAGGAAGGAAGGAAGGAAGGAAGGAAGGAAGGAAGGAAGGAAGGAAGGAAGGAAGGAAGGAAGGAAGGAAGGAAGGAAGGAAGGAAGCGCCCTAGTCAACTGGCACCAAACTTTTTTGCAAAAGTGGAGGGAAGCTGAATGCATTTTTCACCAACAAAAAGAAGAAGCTAGTTCGTTAATTGGGGGAGGCGCCAGTTGGGAGTTTCACATTTTTTGTGATCTTTTAAGCCACCGGCACCAAACTTTTTTTCTCACCGCCGAGGACGGAAGCTGAATCCATGTTTCGCAAAAAGAAAAAGAGTTCGCCAATTCTGGGGAGAGAAGGGGGGTGTGCCACCGACTCATTCTTCGTACCTGCGTCATTTGGGATCCATTCTTCGCTGAAAAAAAGCTAGTTCGCCAATTTTGGGAACGGCCTGTTGGCTCTTTTATCCGTTTTTTGGGGGAGGGTTCCCCTACTAAAATAGACAAAACCGAAAAAAGGTTGGGTACCCTTACTCTAACCTCTCTACTAGAGGACCTAGACCAAAGCTCCCCAAGTTCCAGTCCGCCTCCGCCGATCCGCCGATCCGCCCGAGGCAAGGTGGAGGTGCGGAGCGCGCGGAAGGAGACGTGCCTGCACTACGCGGTGCGGGCCAAGCAGCTGGAAGCGCTGGAGCTGCTGGTGAACCAGCCGGGGGCGCAGCAGGCGGGACTGAGCCACGCTTTGGAGACCCCCGCAAAAAAGACCCGCGGGTCAAAATGAACAAAAACACAAGGAAAAAAATCGCTTCGGTCTCCCCCCAGGAAGACCCGTGGATCAAAATGAACAAAACCACCCCTTCCTTCGAAAAAGGACAGTAGCGATGGGGAGATGGGGCCAACAGGAAGCCGCCGGAAAACAAAAAAAATGAAGAACAACACGCCTGAAGCAAAAAACACGCCTGAGATGGGGAGATGGGTCCAGAAGATTCCGCTGGGTTTTAGAGAAGTCCTTGTTTCCGAAACGGAGCCACCAGCAAATCCCGCAGGCTTTAGAATAGTCCATGTTTTTCCAGTTGCCAGGGTGGGAGTTTTGGCCAGATGGTCGCAATTGGATGTAGAGCGAAGGATTGCCTGAGATGGTCCCATTGGGGTTTGTTGACGCGTCTTTAAGCATACTTATCGGATTCCTTGGTTTCATTAATCAAATATGTATAGTTATTAATTTGAATGTACCGCCATAATGCAACCACCACTAATTATAAAGTATTTCAGAATAACCAAGATCATATATCAATACAATATAACACAATAATAACTATTTAATTATATTGAATAATAAACAATAACACAAAATTGCACAATAAGCAGCTGGTCTAAAAGGACGCCAAAAGGACAAACTCCATTTGCGGGGTTTTGACCGCCAAAAGCGCTGAAAACCGAGGTTCATGTATTGGACGAAGAACCCCTTTGAGTCCTTCTGGAGGCCCTTGATCCGCTTCAACCAATCGGGTGGACGGAATTTCGTTCATTCCATGTTCCGTTTGTGATACCCTTTGGGAGGGAGGATTCGAAACTAGGGGGAATTCTTGTTGATTTTTCGGATAGGCATTTCTTATTCCGGAGTTTCCAGGGCAGTGGGTCGAAACGGCATTTGGGGTCCAAAAGGAGACAGAGAGTCGTCAGCTTTCCCACTGGACATGTTGCCTTCATATTGTGAGTCCCAAGCCAACTGCGCATGTTACTAAGTACCAATGCCTTCAAAGTTCATGGCATGGCCGCACGCTCCTTTGGGCTTCCGGACATTCACCATAATCCCAGGACCCCCAAACATTTCTGGTAGCCATGGCATCAGGGTATGCGGACTTCCCGGCAAGTTTGAGGTGATGAGGGGTCATTGGGAAGACTATAGAGCGGATGAAATCCGATTTTGGATTTCTCCACTAAACCCTCCTGACACCAAGCAGAATTCACTCTGTGTTCTCTTGGAGTGCTTCTTGAAACATCGCGTCTCAGGAGCCATGGAGTCAGATAGAAAAGGTCACTTGTTGAACATTAATATGTACAAGCATGCTTGCGGTTTAGTGAACGTGCATGTGCCGCATCTGCTCCATCTCACAAGTGGTGGACATACCCCGCGTTTCGATGTCCATGGGTACATGAAAATTCATGTTGATTCTACCTCTACTGCTATTGGGTTGGACCTTTAGACTTTCATTTTTTGGATTCCCCTCATGTTTCCCTTCAACCAGCAACAAGTTTAACTTTTTGCTGGGGGATCTACAGCACCCAAGCTACGTGGTCAAAATCGAGGAGCCGAAAACCCCCAAATCGGATCGGTTCCCCTTGAAATCGGATCGTGTCCTGGCCAGTTGCTGCGCCAAGTCCATGGCGAGCTTCGGAGCTGTGCCACTAAGGCTCTGGGGCTCACGGAGGAGCGGAGGTTGTCTTGAGGGATTCTTCCATCTGGTTAATGCAGGGCTGGTTTGTTGGAGGATTGGATGGTTTAAAAGGGAGCTCAAACGGGAACCACATCATTTTCCGCCATTTGGGTAAGTGTTTTTTTGATTTTCCCCTGTTGGTTTTAAAGGGAATCTATCACTACTGGATTATATATATATATACATGTGTTTTTTTAAGGGACTTAAGCAAATGGAGGGATCCGGGTGGGATCACTCGGGGTTTATCCAACTTCTGTGATACAAGTTGGAATCCAACCTCTTCATACTGTGGATGGACAAAATCCATTTCGCACCAGTTTGAAACCATGGTTGAAACCACAACGTTCGTTGGTATTTGCAGGGGAAGCATCATTCAAGGGTTTCTTAGGTGGTGCAGGATTTCGTGCATCCACAGTATGGGTTAGTTTTTGGCTGACCCTTTTTGTTGTATCAGAGAAGTGGAGTCCATTTCCCACTGTGAGGGATCAAGTTGGCTTGAGCGATCCTCCGGGACATGTTTGCGGTGGACGTTCAGGAAATCTTAGCACACTTGCCGCAAAATCTGAAACCTAGAACTCCTAAAATACACTATCGCGCTGCTCGCGGCCTTCTAAAGAAATGAAGCTTTGCAGGGGTCAGCGACACAATGCAGCTAGCAAGTTTGTCAAAGTATGCAACCTCCATCCAAAGTCGTGTCGGTACGGAACGAACGTACCCATTTTGACCGCAAGCGACCCGCACATTTCCTCCCCAAACCCGCAAACTCCCGCAAATCAGAACAAGTCGCAGTTTTGAGGATCAAGGCATCCCATTGGGTTCACTGGCACATGGGCAAGTGCTGCGAGGCGTATTGATTTTGTATGTCCAACCGGCGACTGGAAACAACGCAGTTTGTATGTGCTTATGCCCAAATTGTGGCTAAACCAGTGGAATTTGGAAAATCGTAGGGGTCTCCTCAAACACCCAGATTTTTTGGAGGTTGAAGGTCTAGATAGGTTTTTTTTTGGGGGGATCCTGGACACCCTCCACCCCCAAGACCAACGCCCAGCCAACCGTTTCGGCTCGCTCGCTCGCTCCGCTCCTCTCCTCTCACCGCTCGCTCGCTCCCTTGCTCCCTCGCTCCCTCGCTCCGCGCTTTTCGAGGACCCGGGGCAGGTCTTCAGCAGCAGCGAGGCCCAGCGCCTCTTTCTGCTGCTGGAGCCCAACCGCGGCACCCGGCGCCGGGTGGAGGAGAACTCCTCCACGGTGAGCCTGCAGAACGTGAGGCCAATGGGATGGGATGGGATGGGATGTTTTGGGGTGGGGTTTGGAAGTGGGTGTTTTGGTGTTCTGGAGGAAGGATGATGGATGGGATGTTTTCGGGTGGTTTTGGGGTGGTGGGTGTTGGGTGTCTTTGGATTTGAGTTGGGTTTTGTGGGCATTTGGGGGGATTTGGGGGGAAGGGGGTTGTTGGGGACTTCGAAGGTTTGGGGAGACTTTTCTGACTGTGTGCCAGTCAAAAGTTCCTTTTGGAGCAGTGCGCCGCAGGGGATCTGGGGGATGTAAGATTCTGCTGGTTTTGGGCCATGAATAGAGACAGGGGCTCTGATTGTTCTCGAAAAAGCTGCCTGTAGCGGACCCTGAGACAGGTCACTCCTTGAGAGGAACAAGTATGCCACTACCGCGTTTTGCACGGCGGGTTGCAACATGATTTTTGAGGTTTCCATTTGCTCACGGAACGTTGCTTTCGGATGGCAACCGAAGGAGATCCGTCACATCCCTTGCTGGGAGAATACTTTGCATTTTCCATGTTTTCTGGGCTAGGTTTGCATTGCTTGGTTGGTTAGCTGGCTAGCGCGTAAGCGCCCAAGTGATTCTGGCTGCGTACCAAGGGTGATTTGCTTGTTGTGACGCGACGTCCTTGCGACCGATGTGACATCCGGCGGCCGTTCCGTGCAGTGATGCGACTTTTCACCGACCGATGGGACTTTGCCCTGGCGCTTGCAGTTGTTGAGCTGTTTAGCTAGCTAGTAGCTAGCAAGCAACTCATAGCCAGTCAATGAGTTCTTGATTTGCTGGCTTGCTGGCTGGCTGGCTGGCTGGCTGGCTGGCTGGCTGGCTGGCTGGCTGGCTGGCTGGCTGGCTGGCTGGCTGGCTGGCTGGCTTGCCGGCTTGCCGGCTTGCTGCCTTGCTGCCTTGCTTCCTTGCTTCCTTGCTTCCTTGCTTGATTGCTCGCTAGAAGCGTGCGGACTTGGAGGATTGTGGAGTGCAATGTGTGGCGGTGCTCAATCAATGTGAAGCAGCGGTCAAGGCATTCTTTAGTTGGGCTTAGTACGGCTGGTTATATCGATATATCGGTCAAGGCATTCTTCAGTTGGGATGAGTACGGCTGGTATCGACTCTCCTGCATGACTCTTGCGGACGAATTTTCAAGCCACGCCAGTGGCCTGTTCCCACCGTCTCCCGCGGATTTGCTTTTTACGCCGCATGCGTCGCCCCGATGGCGAGGACCCATCTGGCTGTGAGCCGGACACTCCTGAAGTTCTTCCCCAACGCCGTGGAGGAGGATGCGGCTTCGCTGATCAGATGGGGGGCGGTCGCCATACTCTGAATGGACAAAATCCTGCACCACTTTGAATCCATGGGAAACCATTGTTTGTTGCAGGGGAATCATCATTCCAGGGTTTCTTAGGTGGTGCAGGATTTCGTCCATCCACAGTAGGTGTCCTTTCTGGGTTAGTTTTGATAGACGGCCCTGGTCCCCTGCTTGTTTCATAGTGTGCCAGGGCCATCTATTTTCCCAAAAGGACACCTATGGCGGTCGCGCTTCCTGATTTTAGAGCTGTAGAGAACTACTATGGCCTTCCGCAAGTCATCGGCTTTGAGGCTCTGGGCAAATAAAGGGGGTTTACAAGCTCTCTTGAGATGACGGCCATGATGGCTCATTGCTTGGGGGCGCCTCAATTCAGCTTGGCAGATCATAAGTCACTCTTGGTCTTCTCGACCGCAGACGCTTAGAACCAGGATGTTCACTGTAGCCGCCTGTCAAAGATAGTGTCCCGAAGAGGTCCGTTCACAGCTTCACCAGGGCGGCCCAAGCAGAAGAGAGGGTCGAGGCTGACATCAGAAAGGTACCTCGCCCAACAGCCGCCCGCCTCGAATTCCTCTTTTATGGTTGGCAGGTTGGCAGGTTGGCAGTTTGGCAGAGACTGGCTACGTATCTCCTTTCTCTGCAACTCCTTTCGCATCCATGACTCATGGGCTGCTTTCCCTGGGGGTGCGCAGAACTCCCCAGTTCAGCTGCACCCGTTTCCGGCTCCTTTTTATTTTTCTACTTTAAGGAAAGCCCAATGTTTTTCCCAACACCTTCACCCCTCAACATGTCGACCTGTTTTTCCTTACAGACACAAAACAAGTCATTCCTCAGAAAACCGTTTCCCCGAGCCATGTCGCAGTTCGTCAACTTTCGCACAAACAGGGCTGCGGGAAACGGACTCTACAACAAGGGCTTCCCAACGACTCCCCAAGATTCCAACTTGTAACACAGAAGTGGTTGGATAAACCCGTTGTGATCAACCGCAACCCTGATGGAAAGCAAATGGGTAGCGATAGCAGAACTGACCCGCAGGCCTCGACCACTCCCCTGGCCACACAACTTGGCAGGGTCCATTCCAAAACTTTCACCCCTCAACATGTCGACCTTTCTGTCCTTAAAGACACAAACCGAGTCATTCTCGGAAAGGCGTTTCCCCGGCCATTTGGCTGTGGGTCAAAAATAGGGTAACCCCAAAAGGGGTTGCCCTGGTAAGTGGCAACATGCACCAAGACATGCGGTCCATTTCCTGGTGGTTTCATTTTGACCCACACCCATTTCGCGGTGCGTCTCGAAACACAAAACCCAACAGCAGGGTCATGCCGTCCATTCGCCTCGGCAGTCGGCAGGTGAGCCACAATCAAAACCAGGGTAAGTGAAGGTTAAGGGACGATCCCCTTGCCAGAAATAGCTTAGCTACTATCTCCGCCTTAGTTCTTGAAGCATGGAGTACGAGCATTTACCGATCGGTTTTGAGCAAGTGACTCACCTATTGTTGGACAAGATTCTGCACCACTTTGAAACCATGGTTGACACCATTGTTTGTTGGTATTTACAGGAGAATCATCATTCCAGGGTTTCTGAACGGTGGTGCGAAACGGATTTCGTCCATCCACAGGAAGTTACTCAGGTTGAAACCATAGAAACCATATGGCTGTGGCTCAAAAAACCGGTACCACAATGGCACCCTGGGAAGTGGGAACATGGGTACCAAAACCTGCGGTTTGCCCCGATCGTTTCATTTTGGTTGCCACACCCATATTGTTTGGGTACCAAAACCTGCGTAACCCCTCCTGTTTAATTTTGGTTGCCACACCCATATTGTTTGGAAGTGAGCCACACCCAAATCGTTTGTTGGAAGTGAGCGAGTGGCTCAGGTGCCCGAGCTCCATGAGCTGCACTCGGTGAGCGCCTTGGTCTTGGCCCACGCCGCAGGGCCTTTGGGCCGCTTCCTGCTGCCGCGCCTGGGCGCGGAGAAGGGGGAGAAGGGGGAGGCGGTGGGGTGCGAATGGTGCCTTCTCTTTTTGGGTGGGGTGGGGGGGGGGGGGGGGGGGGGGGGGGGGGGTTAAAAAGGGAGGGGAGGGGAGGGAAAGCGGGGTTCAACTGACAACCAAGTGATGCTTTGAACAACTGGCTCACAAGGGGGTGGGTGTTTTTCACTGCCAGGGGCACCTGTTTTGGGGTTGTCTTGAAGGGATTCCAGCCTCTTCGACCGGGGGTGACACCATTCGGAAGATGGAAGAAAATCCCGCCCGTATGACGGAGGGGACCAAGATGGCACGCAAGGAAACCCCAAAAAGATGAGGCCACAGTTCAAAACCCGAAGTCCGTCCCTCCAGGGAAAGGGCGAGAGACTGGAACAGCATTTGGGATAGCATGTGGGGAATATGGGAAGCTCCCCGAGCTACATTTGATTCTCAAGCTTTCTGGCAAGCGAGGAAAACAGATTTCCTCATGCTCAATTGCATGCTTGACTCCAGCTGAGTGCATTATTGCCAGTTGGACATCAAGATGGTGTTGCCCATGAAAGCATACGCAGATATAAACGAACAGAATTAAAAAAAAAAAAACAAAAAAAAAAAAACATAATGTTTCGGGTTGGCTCCGAGCCCAGACGGAGGTTTGTCTCCTTGCTTTGCTTTATTGACACTTGTTTGTGGTTAGTTGTTTTTTTTCATTTGTTCTATTTTTGATTTATTTTTGTTGTTGTGTTCGTCTTTGCTTTTGCTTTTTCTTTTTTTTTTGGGGGGGGAGGGGCCTTTTCAGTCTCCCCATTTTCGCCCCAGGCAGGCAGCAGTGGCTTCCCTGAAGTCCATGCGCAAGGTCCGGGCGCTGGGCCAAGGCGTGGCTGGTCGCCTAAGAGTCGTGGCGTCGTTGGGGGGGGAGGGGAGGGGGAGGGAGCCCACATAAGCCGTAAATCAGCCGTCTAAATACGGCGGTTATTAAGGGCTTATCAAGGGCTTATTAAGGGCTTATTAAGGGCTTGTTAAGGCCTTGCTAAGGGCTTAAGAAGGGCTTATTGAGGCCTTGCTAAGGGCTTAAGAAGGGCTTATTGAGGCCTTGTTAAGGGTTGATTAAGGGCTTATTGAGGGTTTTCATGGGGGCTGGGGAGGGAGGGAGGGGAGGGGGAGCCCAAATGGCCATGGCTTATCCAAATCGTAATTGCAGTGAACATCCGATTCAATCCAACCACTAAAATAGGCTCTAGAATGGGTGATAATTCACCTACCCCAAAATGGTACCATTGGTTTTGACCCACAGCCAAACAAGCCCTAAAAAAGGCCTTATTAAGGCTCGTTAAGGGCTTAATAAGGCCGTATTTAGGGCTTGTTAAGGCCTTATTAAGGGCTTAAGAAGGGTTTATTAAGGGCTTATTAAGGGCTTGTTAAGGCCTTATTAAGGGCTTAAGAAGGGCTTATTGAGGCCTTGTTAAGGGTTGATTAAGGGCTTATTGAGGGTTTTCACGAGGGCTGGGGAGGGAGGGAGGGGAGGGGGAGCCCAAATGGCCATGGGTTATCCAAATCGTAATTGCAGTGAACATCCGATTCAATCCAACCACTAAAATAGGCTCTAGAATGGGTGATAATTCACCTACCCCAAAATGGTACCATTGGTTTTGACCCACAGCCAAATAAGCCCTAAACAAGCCCTAAATAAGGGCTTATGAAGGCTTAAGAAGGGCTTATATGGGCTCCCTCCCCCTCCCCTCCCTTTTTCCCAGCCCCCATGAAAGAAGTAGGACACCCGTCAGGTTGGTGGCTTGGACGCGCACGCACACAGCACACACAAGACACAAACACACAAGACGCCACACAAGACACACAACAACACACAACACACACAGACAACACACACACAGAGAATACACGCACACACAACACTTGACACGTGCATACCTGTGTCGCCTTCCCAGCCGTTGCAGGCTCTTCTGGCACCGTTATCGAGGTGGAGATCGTTGCACCGGTGCCTTGCTCCTTCGCACCAGCGACCTTCGCGCCGACGGTTCGTCGCTTTTCCAGCGACGCGGACCTGACAAGGCACGTATGGTGGTTGGGCGCTTTTAGTCGCCAGATTTGCTTGGAAGGTGGTTTGGCTCGTGGAAGAATGAATTCCGTTGACTTTAGGGCTTGCGGTTTGCTATTTGATTGATGATAACCAATGCTTTTTGCTGGCTTGCTTAGCGCGTGGCAACCTTGGAATCATAATCTATACTGTTCTGGGGACGTTGTGGTGTGAGCACATTTTTGGCGGAGATTCGAGCAGGGATATGCTGACAAGAGTCCCCCAGGCCGCTGTTTCTCAGAGGGATGCATGCTGATCAATTCGGTTGTTTCCCTGGTCAGCTCCAGTTCATAGACCCCTACCCCAAGATGTAGGTCGCATTATTTTCCCGGCCGTGGCAGAAGCGCGTCTTGGCCATGAGCTATTTTTGGGGTCTCTTCATGTCAAGCCTGTCCAGCGCTGTCTGTTTTTGTTGTTTTTGCTGCTTGAGATTCAACCAAACCATGCCCTTCAGCATCTTCAGCCCTGACTTGTTTTTGCTGGGGGTAAACAGCAGCTCCCATCTGAATCGGGACAGCACCAGCGTTGACCAAGGAGGATCTGCAGCAGCCCGAGGCATATCGGACTCTTGCCAACTCCGGACTTCCCAAAGCAAAAACCTTGTACAGCGCCATAAAGAGTCCTGACGCAAAGAACATATAGTCGGGTAACCCTCAATCGGTTTGGATTTGAACCTCTGGTTCTTGCAGACGTTGATGCTGACGTTGAATGGGAAACCCCTGCTTAACCACCAAACCACCAATCCAAACCACCAATTAGAGGGAAGCTGATAAAAACAAGCTTGCTCACTCTTTCCAGATCTGGTCCTGAGTCAGTCCAAAAATATGGGGCCAAGAGTCTCCAGAAGCAGTCCTTGGCTGGGACTGCAGAAAGCTTACACATGTGCAACTTTCAAGTGCCCAGCAAATAAATATATGTGTTCATGCTTCTAGGGTCCATTGTTGTAGTCATTGAGGGGAAAATCCGTTGTTTTCATGCATATATATATATATACACGTATATAAACACTGTATATGTATATACACGTATATGCACAATATATGTACACTTTGTATATGTAGATATACATATCTATATGTTACATGTACATGTACATAGAGATGCATACATTGACATACATAATACATATATATATATATGTATATATTAATGTATATATATATATATATTAATATGTGTATATATATATATTACATGTACATGTATATAATGCATACATTGACATACATACTATATATATATATATATTCGCATACATTTGATATGTGCTTGGCCGCCAATGCATCTCTTAGGTTTTTTTTCCCTTCGTTGCCAGGAGCGATTCCCGGCACTTCGCAATGAAGCTCCAGGCGAAACGGAAGATGCACCTGGACCGCGGGGGGGGGGGGGGTAGGGGGGTAGGGGGGGTGGTAGGGGGGGGTTGGGGACGGCGGTTTTTTTGTTGGAACTCATCAGTCGATTCTAATTGTTTGAAGAACCCTGGTGACCTACAAATAACATATATATATATATATATACATATATATGCACATGGCGCAAACACCATTGAAACCAAACAAGATAGACATTTGGGGGGGGGAGTATATATTTGAAGAGAACTCCAATGACTCCTTAAGGCTGACACTATCTGAGAGAGTCCCTTCCTTGGCAGGGTCATTCCCTTGGCCCGGTCAATTGGAAGTCAACTGAAACCCCGTACTCAGAGGGATATGGCCTCCGCTTGACCGTAGACTAATGAGGTTTGGACATGTTTGAACCGGGGCACCTTTGGAATCAAACCCAATAGGGTTACTGGAGTTGAGTTGGGTAAATCTAAAGCTTGCATAGGCCAGATACTAGAGCGAGCCCCGGATGTCTCCAGGATCCGCTTGAGTTGAAGTCAGCATTGTGCTACGTCTGGATTTGAGGCTTCCCTGAATTTGCTTTGTTTCAAGAGAAGCTAAAACGAAACCAGCCATTTTTGGGGTCCTCCTGTTTTGACACAAACCCAATGTGGATTTTATTGTTCATTTGCTTTGTTTGATCCCTTGCAAGTGGCATTTTGAAAAGGGTGGAGTTTGCGAAGACTGGTCTATCTTCATTCGCACAAATCCTGCCATCTGCACAATGTTGTTTGACACTGCCTCCGCAGCTTCTTGGTTGCGGAATGGAGCAATCTGATATCCAGAAAGGCCCCCTGCTACAGACAGAAACTGAACAGCCTCAGCAAACACCTTCACACGCTCTTTCACTCCTGCAAGCATATCCTGATTCCTGCACAAGCCTTCAGAAGATTCAACGCCCTAAGCTATGCAAAGGCCTACCGCAACCAAGAACTTTGGCTGTTAACAATTAAATGCAGCCTGCACAAAGTGCTGCCGAAGCTGACCCCGACAGTCCGGAAACGCCAAAGTTCTACGCTTTCAAAGTCCCTTGATCAAAGTGAAAATGGGCTAAAGTCTACGTCTGGATGTAGGTCACTCAAGCTTCACTCTTGAGGGCTCCAGATCCATAGCTTCACTCGCGACTGAGACAAGGCCTCTTGCGAGCAAAAGCCTCGGCCAAATTCACGTGACTGTGTGACATATTTGCCTAGGCGTCCCAGATTCGGAAGGAATCCACCCAACAAGTTTTTCTTTTGCGCCGGTCCGAGTCAAATGTCAAGTGTTGAGCATTCTTCTACCACAGTTGCCGCCACAATGACCATTGCTGCCAAATAATCACTGGCGGTACCAATGCTACCACATTTTGTACGGCTAGTACTGCATTTGCATTCGCTGCCACTAACCCACATAGAGGGATTCCCGCGGGCAGAAAGCATTGTTGGTGCTGGTTTGTGGGTTGCTACGAGCCGAGCTTGTGCTAAGGAAACGTAGGACCTCTCAGCCTGGCCCACCAGACATGCGACCCTTCAAGAGGCCAGCGGCGCATCTCAAAAGAGGTGTTGGGTTGGTCGAATATGCCTGGATGGGTAGTTTGTCTCGGGGACATTCCCCTTGCTGGTTGCAAGCAACCCCCCCCAAAAGGGTACCAACTCAAAACAAAAAAAACACACACACACACACACACCCACACACACATATATTCACACCCGCCCGCCCACCCACCTACCCACCCACACCCACACATTCACACCCGCCCACCCACCTACCCGCCTACCCACCCAAACACACCCGCCCACCCGCGACCGCCCCGAAGGACTGGCAGGCGTACTCTGAAGTGGTGGCCCTCAGGACGAACCCTGGGTCGGTCGGTCGGTCGGCTTGGCGATTGACCAGGGGTCGCTTTTCGCTCTTTTTTTTGTTGGGTCGGTTTTGCCCCCCCCCCCCCCCCGGGCCGTTTTTTGTTCTTTGTTTTTTTTGCGTCGGGCCTCAAATGATGCGCGTGTTCGGCGGTGCGGTAGCCGGGGGTATTCTGGATTTCGTTGACTTGAAGATTGCGGGTCAAGAGCTTTAAGCCGACAGACAACGTGGCGTTCGATTGTCTGTCAGGCGGCTGTGCCGCAATTCATTGAATATTTGCCAGCGTACACTTGGCGCTCCCTCTAAAAGGCGACACAAGGCGGCACCAGTGTCCAAGAACGAACTATATTCTTGACAACACGGAGATGGTTGAAACTTGTTTGGTGCTGTTCGCCTCTGCTTCAAACGTTCAGCTTGGGGACAGACGAGAATCGCTCCCCAGTCCCCCTCGATGCAGGAGGTGTGGGCATCCCTTCATCGTGCGACTGGAGCAAGCCTTCCAGACTCCGCACTACTATGCCCTCCTGCAGCTTGGCAGACGGCTTGGAGTCTGAAATGTAGATGCTTTTTTTGCTTCGAAACCGGGTGAAGAATGGGGTCAAACAAACACAACCTATATATGCAAGTCAAGACCAGCGAATCCCACCCTTAAGCCCTTGGGCGAAAGTGCCACAATTTGACCCCAGGACGAAGGCGTGGCCTGCCGGGGGGGGGGGGGAGAGAGCTGCTGTGGTGGCTCTCTGGGGTCCCACGCTCATTTTGGGAATGACATTTGTTGTTCAAATTGCAAGATCAGGTGTCAAGATTTGTGTGGCGTTCAGAAACGCAAATTCAATGAGACAAAAAAGACACTGACATGGTACGGCTGATGATGTTGCATGGGTTAGATGTCAAGATACGACATAGAAAGTTGTCTACCAGAAGCTGACCACCTATTTGCTTACAATATACTTTGGAAAATATGCCAACCGCACTGAAAACAGCACTCAATTCTACTACAGCATGTAGAATGAATTAGCTGGAATGAAGCTGGGATAAGTTTTGTCCATCAAACTACTGAAAGATCGAAACCAATACTTACAGTACTGTACATAAAGGAGTTTGCAATTCCCCTGCAACTTGTGACGTTTTGTTGTCTCCAGCAATTCAATCATGTTTGGGTATCATCATGGTTTGTCTTTCATCATTGCTTTGGTTTGTGTTAAGATTCGCCTTATGCGCTTTAAATTTTCATGAGGTGCACTGCGTGTTATTTTGATATTGTATAGTCCTGCCCCTCAATATCTTTTGGCAACCAGCATTATTCTATTTATGATTCCTAACTCCAACACTATGTCATACAACAATCTGCTAACACGTGTTTGCCTATCACATATAATTAGTGGCGTGTTGAGTCCTCATAGTCTTCCTGATGAATAACGAGAGCGCATGTGAGGTTTGCTGTTGGTTCTTCTTTTTGGTCGTGTTCTAGTCCAGCTCCATTGCGATGCTTGGATTTGTCTCATATCTCCTTAGAGCAGCACCATGTGCAAACCGTGAAACCCATCAGTTTGAGTTGCGGCAAAGGAAGCGTTGCAGTTTGCAGCGGCGCCATGGTGTTCGTTTTTTCCACTGTTGCAGTTCCTCCCTCCCCCAATGAACATGGAGCCTGGCAGACTCCCCGTCAGGATACATGCGAATGGGTTGGAGGGTGCCATTTTTTCCCCACATACGCTGGCAGCTCAACAAAGAACCTGACAGCGCATAGGCTTTGTATGGTCTTGTTCTGGAAGCTGGCACAGAAGAAGTCATGCTGCTCAGGTGCATGAATGAGCTGGGTTGGCAGACAGTAATCATGATGTTTGCGGGTTATAACCAAGGTTGCTCACCACTCACCTGACGCACAATGCCCCTTTATCTGGGTCATTACTTTGACGGTTTCTGGGGGTTATCAAGGTCAGAACATGGGGTGATTTCCCTTTAGCCCACCACTTAGGGGGTGACTTTGATCTTGGTAAATTAAGAAGTGACGGTGGATTTCTCTCGAGTTGTTTTTTCTTCTTCTTTTTCCTGGATCATTTGCGCAGCACACTTAATTACTCAGTACAAAAAGCCCCCTTGAAGTACTTTCTGTGGTTTCTCTCCAGTTTCAGGATTCTTCTCACGAATCCGAGGTTGGAGCTTTGCCCCAACGGAGACCTGAACCAGCTGCTGTGCAGCACTCAGGATGAGACCGGGCGCTGCGCTGGGCTCCCGGTCGCTCGCCGGGAGCCCAAGGCGAGGGTTTTTCTTTTGATCCCAAAGGCCTGTGGAATGATCTTCACACGAAGCCACTTGCGACAAACAGCGCAAACCATTTCAGGGGTTGATGTTTTGTCCATTCCTTTCAACCATCGTTCTTTCAAACACCGGCGGCTTTTCTTGGGTTTTTGGATGGTTTCCTGAAAAGATTCGGATCCCCAGAAAGCCCCTTGTAGTGAAGAATTTCTTTTTGAGGTCGCGATTTTTCTCACAGGTGGCAAAACGACACCCCTGACTCGAGGTGCGTGCCCTTGCTTGGATCCATTGTTGGTTCGATGAGAAAAGCAAGGGCCATAGGTGTCCTTTTTGGTTGTTTTGGTCGAACAATAGAGGGCGGTTCCTGGTTACCTGGTGGTTAATCATCTACCAGGGCCATCTATTTGCCCCAAAAGGACACCTATGACAAGGGCACTCTTTTGCTCCTTTTGGTCCCAATGTCTGACCTTTCTTGTTGCGCAACCCTCAAGCAGAGTCCGGCGTCGCGCAAAACTCCCGTGCTTTGCACGAATGGATGTCAAGACCGTGTCCTAGGGCCAGTTGGGTTCAAAATAGCTGGATCCGATTTCAGTTTGATTCGATGTTTTGCAGTGGAATCTTTCCGGAGATCCACCATACTTTTGTCCACTGGACAAACCACCTCATTTCCAGTGCATCCAGTGGAGAGATGGCTTCCTTTTTTGTCTCTTTTTTTTTTGGGGGGGGGGGGGACTGTTGAGACATGCTCAAACTCTGCCCGAGAGCGCAAGCGGGGCAAGCCAGTTTGGTGGGTCAAATGGACAACTAGTCACCGCGGTGAGAAGCATCGAAGATCAGTCTTGCACACTGCCCAATTTCGCTGGGGACAGCTGACATGTGCCCAGTGTGTCTTGTTGAGGGTTCTTCGCAGCCATCTATGTTGAAAGATGGCTCACTTACTTCCAGCTCTTGCGATTTGTCAGCAATTCGTTGAAAGCTTTAAGTCAAATCCGTGCATTCCCAAACGGAACTTCCAAACCAAATTCTGCAACCTGTAGAGGCAGCAATGGCAAATCTCTGCTCTGCAGGTAGGTGATTGTACTTGACACCAGTTTCACGTTTCATTTTTTGCTTCCACAATGCAGCAGGTCCAGTGTAGACACCCGGCCCGGTTTTAGGCAAAAGGTGGGGTTGCAGCTCGGGCTCACGCTGGCATTCTTCAGCTTGCAAGCTTTGCCTCATAGGTGTGGAACCTGGTCCTTTTTGGCTAGGTCAGCTAGGTGCTTTCTCACCCCTTTCTTAGTTGGGGATGTCACAAGACAGTCTTAGAGCCAAGCATTTGGGAGGGTCAGGTTTTTGACTCCGAGGAAAGATGGATATGGCCGATTTGTGGCTCATAGTACTGGCAGAATTATCACTCTACAATAACTGCAACATGGCCCTTGCAAGATTGAGCCACAGCTCGCTTTCTCGCGCTGCGAGTTTCTTTATCCCCACAACTGGGGCATACCCATCACTCCTTGGATGAGTCAAACACCTGGGGACCCTCCCCTTTTCTCATATGGCCATTAATTTTAATTAGGGACCCTCTGGTGGACATCATTTAGTTGGAGTTTGATGTCCACCAACTATTTTCCAGGGGGTTCCTTACTTAAATTCATGGCAATATGGCTGCGGGTCAAAACTAGGTACCCAAAATGGGTTGCCCTGGTAAATGGAAAGATGGACTAAAATCTGGGGTCCATATCCTGGTGGTTTAATATTGACCCACACCCATATATTTTCCGCCCAAAACCTGGTCACCACCCAAAACGGGACGCCAACAACACCCGACCCATCGCTAGGGAGCTTCCAGGTGCGGCCAAGTACGCCGGGCAGGTCCTCCTTGCGCTGGTGCATATCCATGAGGCCGGGGTCGTTGTGTGATTGGTCAAGTCTACTGTTGTGCGGACGTGGACCTGACTTTCCCAAATCCGGGGCAAACAGCAAATCCTTTGCAGCCTGCTTGAATGTTCAACCTACTTTGTACGTGACGTTATATTCATGATTCTAGCAAAAGGCAAGGCGAATCATTGAGACGGGGTGCTCCCATGGCGTCCAACTCGGCGGCAGCTTTACTTCGGGAATCACTGGACATCAGAACTCGGAAAGCCATGCCCACCATGGAACGGGGGTCCACTGAGATTCAGAGGCCCTTCCGACCCTCAAGGTCGTCTTTGAGTTGGCGCCCTCTATAAGTTGCTAAGATTTAGAATGCAGGCCTGGGCGGTCCAATCCAGCGAGTTTGCGCTTTCTATGAGGCGGTGGGTCAAAGATAGCAACCGTACCCAAAGTGGAACCCTGGTAAATACAGGACTAAAACCTGCGGTACCCCCGTGGTTTAAACTTTGACCCATAGCCATGCTTGTTCAACAGTCTGAATTGAACGAACTCACCAGTTGTTTGCTCCCAATCCGTTTTCAGCAGTTTCTAGCCTCGCTCTTAACAAAAGATAGTTGCTTGCTTTGGGTGAGCCGCCCAAGACTTACAAGTCTCCTTGTTACCTTTTTGTCTGAATCGGAGTCTCACATGATACCCTCTCTATCCGGCTGGAATGCAGGATGCAAGCAGACGTTTGAAGACGGTGCAGAGCCGACCAGCGACTTCGATTCATATTTCAACCTTTCCGCGTCTTAGATGTTTTCCTCGCGCACAATGTTGACCCCATTTTAATCAACCCCAGTTCATTAATAGGGGAGTTTTCCACTCCACAAGTGATGATTCCCCATCAAACCCAGGGATTATATGGGGTCAACACTACAGAGGATGCAACCCTCAACAACACTCCACAGGCTGCAAAAATTGGCAGCTGCCCGCTAGTCTACAGGACAACACCTATAGCCAAAGCGCCGCCGAATCGAAAGGGCGATTGCAGGACTCACGTTGCCCACCCTTAGGGTGGCACATTTGAAAGGACGACTTTCTGAACTTTGTTTGCAAGGATTGGTGGTCTGAGGAGTTATGTCATCTCATACGGGCCACAGTCCATGTTTGTTTGCATTCATCAATATCGGAGGGACATATAGCCGTGCTGGTTACACTTCAGATCTTTCCTCTCTCTCTCTCTCTCTCTTTCTCTCTCTCTCTTTCTCTCTCTCTTTCTCCCTGATCAAGGCTTTTTTCTCTTTCTCTCTCTCTCTCTCTCTTTCTCTTTCTCTTTCTCTCTCTTTCTTTCTCTGCTCCTGTGTGTGACCAACCAACAAATGAATTTTCCGCAGCTTGCCGTGCGGCTGCGAACCGGGCCCCCGGGGACCCGGGTCGGCAGGCGCTGGGCATCATCTACCGAGACGTGAAGCCTGAGAATATGCTGCTGTCGGCCTCGGATGAGGCTGTGGGGAGTGCGAGTTGATTCCCCGTGCGGTCCACTCCTTTTCAGAAACAACCCAGTTGGCTGTGGCTCAAAAAACGGGTACCACAATGGAACCCTGGTAAGTGGAAACATGGACCAAAACCTGCGAAACCCTCCTGTTTAATTTTGAGCCACACCCATTTCAACATCAGAGACTGAGAGGCGGATGAAGGAAGAGGAATAGAATGGAAAGAGAGGTAGCATTCAAGAAAATATTCCAGAGACTAGAAGTGATGGACGGCGAGGAGGCCGGAGATACAGAACTGATAGACAGAGAAATCCCATCCTTCGGGAACTTTCTGAACAGATTGGGGTGTGGCTAGAGCCTTTGAGCTCAGCTTGGATGAATAGAAACAACCAGGGTTGTGGGATCGCTCGGGGTTTATCCAACCACTTCTGTGATACAAGTTGGAATCTCCTCTTTAAATGGGGGGGGGGGACAATGTAAGTCTTTGGGAGGCCCCTTTTTGTTGTATCGCAGAAGTGGTCATTTCCCACAGCCCTGGAAACAACCCATTTCAACACAGGATTTGGGGAATTGTCTGAACAGATTGGGGTGTGGCTAGAGCCTTTCAGTCCAGATTGGATTTTTCGGCCGATCCGAATGTTGGGGGTAAGCCCATGAGTTCTGCCAAACATTGCGACACCAGAAGTTGGTATGGCTCAGTTCTTGCAGCCTGCGAAAGGGGAATCGGCTGTGCGAAGACAAGCTTTCACTGTTGAACTTCTCTCAGATGAACAACCCAAAAGTTGCGTTTATTGAACTCCCGATGGCATCCCAGAGCGAAACAGCAGAGGGCCTGCATTTTGGAGGACAACTCGTTGTTTTTTTTGGGACAAGGGCGTTTGTTTGCCAAGTTTGGCAGGCCAAGAGGATCATACTTCAGGCAGACAAGAGTCCATGTTTCTTGCCTTTTGTCCAACGACCCTATTTGGTCAACCGCGGTTGAATCAAGCGCGATCCATGCGCAGGCGTGGGACGGTCAATTCTCACGCTCTTTGAAATTTACAGCAACAAAAGGCTTCCCAGGTCCAAAATTGGCGGCGCAAGCCTGCGTAGGTCTCATAGCGCAGGATTTTCTATGGGGAAGAGGGGCTGTAGTAAATGCTTCAACTTCAAGAAGCGCAACTTTTGTCTGGCCAGTGTATTGAACTTGACTCAGCATCGGGTTCGGGGCTTTCAGGGAATGCTGGACTCCCAGTTCTTGCTGAACCAGTTCAAGGGGAATGACCAGTTTTTGTGTCTCCAGGTGACACCTGCATTTCTGTTGCTTGCTGACCAGTTTCAATGACAGTCCCAATACGCAAACTCCCCCTCAGATCAAGATGTGAAGGCAGCATGCTTTCTTGTGCGGCGTACTGCCGTGGATTCCTGTTTCGCTCAGTTGAGACTGGCTTGCGTTTTACGACTTAGCTTGGTGCTGTGACCTTGTAGTGTTAACCCCGGATTCATAACCCCCTGGTTGATTAATAGGGGTGTGTCCCCTTTTAGTGGGGATTCACTTTTGGAGGGAACACCCCCCTAATAATGGGACGGGTTTATTAATCCTGGGTCAACATTACGCTGGGTGAAATCGTTTTGTTTCTTCCTTTTTTTCCCTGAGTAGCAAACGATAATCCCAACGTCCAGTGGCAGGACGCACGTATGACCTGCCTTTGCCCAGGCCAAGTTGGCAGATTTTGGGCTGGCCCTCTACGTGGGGAGCAAGGCCTTTAGTGCATCTTGGGCGCAAGTCCTCGGTGTTTGTGGGTTTCCGGGAGTTAGCCAGAACTCAGGTTGAAAGGGAAGCCAAAAGCCACACCATCATTTTGAGGGATCCCCTGACTTGACACATAGCCATATGGGCGTGCTGGCCCAGATAGGCTGAGAGTGGCAGAATCTCGAGACTGGGAAGACTGGCATTTCCAAAAGATGTGCTGATGCATGCTGTTGACACGCAAGTGCTGATTTGTGGCGGATCAGTTGCCTGACCATAGACATCTGGCGCAAGTCTGCATGTCAGGCGTTCACGTTCAAGACGAAGATTTGCTAATCGCACTATGGGAAGCAACACCCAACAGATGGGGGGGGAATCCTGCTGAGGGTAGTGCTATGAGACACTCCTCTTCCTGGTTTCGGCTTGATGCTGAGGCGCATTGCATCCCCATCGCTGGCACGCCGAGGTGCGCCCGAAACACCCTTGCAGACACTTGGGCTGATGAATCTTGTTGGATATGTTGCTTTTCGGCAACGGGGCAGGACTCGTGCTTACCCCTGTGCATCCTCACATAAAACGGCACCATGAATTTCTCGAGAAGGAGTCAATGCTTGCCACTGACCAAGTATCCCTGCCTTCGTATCTCCTTGCGATGGAACACACAATGTGGCTTGACTTGCCCGTGCTCGGCAATCTAATTTGCTGGCAAGCTTAGCATGTTGCAATTGATACATCAATATATAATCAGTACTCCATTTCTTGTGCAGCTGGCTGGGTTTGCGCCAACGGACTCGTGCTTGTCAACTTGTTGGTTTGGCTTCATGACTTCCTTCCGGTCAGTTTGAAGGAGTTTGGGCACCTGATGTGGCTTTGCGGGCTTTTCCCAAAACTTCCCGAGTTTCCCGTGTGAGCCGCACCAGTTTTGGATGACCCCCCCCGCAATTTTCTTGAGCCAGGTCTTGGACGTTTGGACAACTAGACATGTCTGCCATCGCAAAGTCTAGGAGCATGCTGTTATTTGCCCGCAAGTGACGGCAGCCCGCTCGGAAAGCCAAGACACTCATCTGCATATGGCCAGATCCACCAAAAGATGTGCAGCACTTCGCCGCAGAGGGACTTTCAGCCCCTGTACACTCTGCTGAGCACCATCCATTGCCCCGCGACATCCGATGCGGTTTTGGGGGGGAAGGGATCCCCCTTTAAAGTCCACCAACCAACAAAAATCGGATGCCTCTTTTTTTCCCATAGAAATCCACTGGGCAGCTGAGGAAGCAGCGCCAGCTCAGTCGCCTTTGGGTCCCACCGATCGATCGTCGATCGATCGGAGAGGTTCCTCGCGCCGGAGTTGGTCATGGGGGAGGAAGAGGACGAAGGCCCGGGGCGCACGGCCTGGCAAGCGAGGTGAACCGATGTCAACGTAGGTGGCCTTTTGGAAAAAATAGATGGCCCTGGTAAATGGAACAGAACCCATCTAAACCAGTGCCATCCAATTTTATCCAAAGTAACCTAAAAAGGACGCCTATGGATGTCAACGACTTCCATTTGCTGGTGTGTTCGAGAGAGGCAGCTGGCTGGAAATGAAATGGCCCGAATCTACAAAACTGGTGGTCTCCTTTAAACGGACCAAAGCAGCTGGGTTGATTCCATTTCTCAGGGCCCCTACCGATTCGGCACCAGCAAGGGAAGAATTCGTTTTATTTTCCCCTTGATCTTAAAGTGAATCCCACACATGCTGGGAGGTGCATCCTATGTGCCAAGTTGGTTATAGTTATTTTGCTGCTCTCGCGTCCTTAAGGGGATTTCGGAATTGTTTCCTGAACAACAAGGCTATAAGCTACTTACTCGGACGAAGCTTCTTACCCGGTGGCTGTTGGCAGCTTTTGGAGGCTGTAGTCTTGTGGTCTGAAAAGAGTTGTAGCCAGCACTTAACCATGGTTGTTGTTAGGAAACATTTTTGCTTGTGGTTTAGTGGTTGAAGTCCAACCACTGAACTGCTAAAAATTGATAATTGTTGCTCCCCTTCCAACGTCAACCAAGTAACGATGAAGAATGGAGGAGGCTGATTCTGGCCTTTGTCCATCGTGCGCGCCTAGCAAGTGTGCAAAGAGGTGTCCAAAGGGCCCATGTGAGTTCAGCTGCGAGCTTTCCACTGCGGACCTTCTCTCAGAGCTCTTTTGTTGCCATGCTGCGCGGTATTGTGGAGTTGTTTTAATAATAGATGACTCACTTCCTAAGTTCCTGCACTTAAATTCTTTGGGAAGACTATCTTAGTGTGTTTTGTTTTGCCCATCCACTCAGGAAGTGATCACTTCTGTAATTTTTGGGGAGGAGGTGACGTGTGGATGTGTTCCGTAAGTGCTGATCACCGTGAGTGTTGATCAGAATATGAGGACATTGCGCATGGGCCTCCCTCATGCCAAGCGGCCCATGCAAGCGCGTGTGAGCTATGGCCCAATTGTGACTTGGAAGCACTGGGAAACCAAAAGGAAAACAACCATTTTTGGGGTTCCCTAATGTTCAAGACAAATCCAAGTGGATGCTCTATGGGTTCCCTGTACCTTGACGTGACCTGTTGCTGAAGCCAGGTCACTTGGGGTCATAAGCGAGGCCCTGGTATGTAGGGACTGGAGGGGTGCTGCTTCTAAGAAAGCTTTTCCATTTTGGGCTGGCCAGTTCCCCCTTGGGCATGTGTGCAATCTGGCACCCTTAACAAACAAATGTGTGCTTAGTTCACTAAGCACCCTCCCGGCGCGCTGTTCCCCTCTTTCGTGTTGCCTCCGTATGTTTTCATCTGTGTTCTCCTTGCATTGCGTGGTCCTTCGGGATAGGCTAAGCTGTCTCGCTTCAATGCGCCAGGTGACCCCCCTGGCGTGCCAGATGTCCGCTTCGACCCCTTCAAGACAGATGCGTGCGCCAGGGCGGTGGTATTTTGGGGGCTGGGGGTGGTGGCCACTTTCTGCGATTTTCAAGGAATCCCCGTCAAAGCGACAAAGTCGTCTTGCCCCAAAGTTGGCCAAGGTAGATCATAGGTTTGTACAAATGCTTAACACGCACTGGGCACATGATAGTCTCAAGCAGATTCCTTGTGAGCAATCCAACACATACTTAAAATCCAGACCAATACCAGAGGTGTCAAGTCTCAGCAAGTATCTGGTTGAATTTGGTGCCAGCCACGAAGAGATACAAAGGAGCCACACACACACACACTATCAAGAGTCAAGAGGAATATGACACGGAACGCACAGCGCCATAAGGGGCACTTGATGATGCAATGCAAGGCCCCTGAGCCCGGGCAATCAGCTATGCTTTCTTTCTAGCTGCACACAGAAAAAAACAACTCAGGTTTATGCACACGTTTGTTGGAGCCGAAAGTGCATGAAGCCTTCTACAAGGACTTTCGGGGCACAGCCAAGGCCCAACAAAATACTTGCCATGCCTTATCCCATTCCTTCCTGAAATGGAAGCTGTTGCTAGGCTCATGCTGGGTGATGGGGTCCATGGTGACCTGGGGCGCTGACATCTAGCCGACGGTGTAGGGGTGTTGGAGCTGGGGTAGTTGGTTTGCGTGCGTCCCAATTCCGGAACAACACATCTTGCGAGTTCACCAAGGCGGTTTGGCGACCGGCCCATGAAGATTCCTGGAGGGGGTTCCCTTGCTTCAGTCTTGTGAATCATCATATCTTGCCCGCATGACTTGCAACCAGTGATTCGCTGGAATAAGTAACCACGGCCCCCCCCGGTTGTTGGCGGCTATTTGCTTGAATCGGGAATCTTCATCTAAGAATTGGCGGTTTCCCTTTGCCTACCCCCAAAAATAAAAAGCAGGCTCATCAAAATTGGCAGTTGCCCTTTTTCCCCCCAAAACGATACACCCCCCCAAAACAAAACGCTGTTGTAACATGGACCCCCCCCCCCCAAAAAAAAAAAACTAAAAAGAACAATTATCCGCTCGGGTGATGTCCCCAACAGCACGCGGTGCTCTTTTTAGTGCTCGCACCACCCCGCAGCCCTCGCAGAAGCTCGCAGAACCCTCGTGGAACCCTCGTGGAACCTTGGTGGAAGCCTGGTGGAACCCTGGTGGAACCCTTGTGGAACCTTCGTGGAACCCTCGTGGAACCTTACCTCAGGGCCGCCCCGGACCACCCCGGAGCCTATCTGGGCTGAGACCCCAAAGCTTTCAGCTGTTGGGGAATAAGCAAGCAAACCCGCAGTTGTAAAATACAGGCAATATACAGGTACCTCAAGAAAGGTCCGGCTTCCCCCGTTTCAGCTTCGACGCGAGGTACAGCTTCGGCGTCACACTGCAGGTGATGCTTTTGGGGGAGGACTGCGCGGATCTGGAGGAGGGCGACGGATGCCTGTGCCGAGCTCAGTTGGCTTCGCGGGTTGGTCGGTGTGCGAGTTGGGTCGGGTGTGGAGTCGGGCGCCAAAAGACCTAAGGCTGTGACCCAGGCCAGGCCCCAAAAACCTTGAGGACCTGAGACCTGAAGAACCTGAGGACCTTCGACTTGCCAAGCACAAAACGTGAAATGCGACATGCGTGACAGGTAGTTGTCACATGTTCCCTTCCAAGGGTTTTTTTTGGTATAGGCTACCATTGCTCAAATCCCCCACCCAGTTACTTGATGTCAAGCATGATCCCCCACTTTGGGCAACCAGGTGGTGTTCAAGTAAACCGCGAAGACGTTGGATATGTCCATGCTGAAGAATGGGTGGCCCGTGTAGAAGTTGGTGCCAGGCCACCAAAAATGAACAAACCATGGTTATTCGACGAGGAACACTTCAATCGGCCTATTTGCAATGATCCTGCCAGCTAGCAGCCAGAGCAAAACTGAGAGCATTCAAGCAACAAGCCTCGAAGTTCAAATGACCAAGGCAAGAATGATGCGTGTGTTCAATCCCGCCTTTCATGTGACCGTATTGTGAATTTGTGTGCGATCGATGATTATTTTTTGTGTTGGCAGCGTATGATGTGTTGTTCTTGTGCGGCACATGGTTTGGTTGTTTGGTGGTTGTGTCCGAACTAGCTGCTTAAAACCAAGGATTTGCCAGGCGAGTTCCCTTTTTTCAGGCGATTCCCAAGACGAATCCCGAGGCGATTCCCAAGGTTCCCAAGAGCTCAACGGCATCACATTCCTGAGCCCCCCACAGCACAAGCCTGTCAAGTAGCAACTCGAAGTGATGGCAGCACAGACGGCTGGCTAAGCAAACAGCGAGATCTGTCGCTCAGGTTCGTTTGCAAATGAACCTGAGCGACGCCCTGACAAGCGAGCCAAACATGTCCCGACCCAGATCGCCCAACTGCTATGCTTCAAGTCTCTGGTCGCGCGGTTGTTCTTCAAGTAGTCCTTGAGACTATGTCACATGAGCCACAACCAAAACCCGGGTAGATGAAGGCTAGCAAGGGACGATCCCCACCAGAAATAGCTGCGGCTGCCTTCTCAATCCTGTACAGGGTTCTGGGTAGACCATTGTAGTACCAGGTTTTGATTGCGACTCACATCAGGTCTGGAGGTTGGGTAGGAAGTATCCCGAGAGAACCAAAAGCGGCTGGTTCTTCACCCTCTCAAAAGCTGCGCAAGGTGGATTCTGCCACGCAGGCAGCGGATGGTTGGGACATCGCATGGCCGGGATTTGGAGATCCAAAAGTCGCACATTGCCGTCCCACCATGCTGCAAAACCGTGTCGTTTGACAGGACTAGGAGGGTCTTAGGTACGATATTTCGCTTTCATGACCATACGCGGCTCGTTCAGATGGGGTTGTGATTCTATTTGATCCATCATGTTACATGTAAAAATATAGGTGCTTTTGGACAGGGTGCGGATCGGGTTCTTGCGATGAGCCATAGTTCTCGTCCCCGTTCCAAGGGAAACATGGCGTCCCTGTATACTAGCTACGCGTCCCGGGTAGTGCATTGGGTATGGCGGCTAGGCCATAACACGAATGGGGTTTATTTGGTGCGTTTTGCTTGGATGTTAGGACTTTAACTTAACTTTTCGCCAACTAATGGCTTTCCATTAGACCACTAAAAGTTAAACTTTTAGCAGGGGAGCCGAAAGCAACCGAGGTTTGTTGAGAGAGGGAATCCGTCGGGCATTTTATGCAATCATGGTCGGACTTCTTGTGGAGTTTTCTTGCTCGGCATCACCTCAAGTTCCATAGTGAGCTTGTGATATGGATGATCACAGTTTGAAGGTGTATATATATATATATTATATATATGTATGTATGTGTGTGTGTGTGTTATATGTTTGTGTGTATGCGTTTCGATGTGTCACTATGCTGCTTCCAAACAAATCAAGAAGTCGCTGGCAGGGCTGTGCCTGGTACAACAAAGGTCCCGGTAGCTGCTGACACCAGTGCTGGCCAGGCTATTTCGTACTCGCTAGTAGGCTTTTGGATGACTTAATATGAGCCACAATCAAAATCCGGGTAGATGAAGGTTAGTAAGGTGCAGTCCCAGCCAGAAATAGTTGCGGCCGCCTTCTTAATTCTTTACATGGTTCTGGGTAGACCATTTTATACCGGGTTTTGATTGATGACTCAATATGGGTGTGGCTCAAAATTAACCAGCAGGGGCAAACCGCAGGTTTTGGTCCATTCCACTTACTAGGGCAACCCACTTTGGAATTCCGTTTTTTGAGCCACAGCCATATCCACAAGTGCATTGCAGCAATTGCCAGTAGTTTCAAGATCACCCTGCAAGTCTAAGAACTATGTCTGCGTGCATTGTGCTTTCAGGGAGTAATGATAGTACTGCCCATTCTTGCCATGATGTATTTGGCTTTGTGTAGGTGTCGGATCTTTCCCATGTTCTAAACGCTAGAACATTGACTCCTGAACGGCCTGAACATTTTGGTTTTGTTTGTTCTGCCGACTTGCCCAAAGCCATGGAACCTCTGCCCATCCCTCGGGTTTGAGGATCTCCCTTTTGGGCTTCGGGGACCAACAGGAAATCGAGCCATTTTTGGGGCTTCCCCAGACACCCACGAGTGGTCCCCCAGCGAGTGGTGCCAGCTTTTAACCCCATTTTTGGTTGGGAGGGTTCCCCTACTAAAATAAACTACAGAAAAAAAGTTGGTACCTTTATTCTAACCTCTCTACTGGAGGACCTAGCCCCCCATTGAGCCGAATTTTCTCCGCTCGGAGGCTACCGGATCAGGAGCAAGCGCAGCTGCTGCACAACGCTTGTGAAGGAAGCCGCTTGATGCCCGAGGCACGCCTCGGCCGAAGTTTGGTGTTTCAATCGAGCCCATGGCGGTGTGCGCATACGGAAATGTGAACATATCTCTCAGTTGTTCAAAGCCGACCTTTTGACCTTTTGGTTTTCCCATGTTGGTCAATATTTAGTCATGGCCCCAAAAGGTTAACTTTTAGTTCCAGGTCCTTTGGGCAACTGAGGTCTGTGTCATGTGTGTATGTGCATGTCATGTGTATGTGTGTCATGTGTAAGTTTGTCTGTGTGTGTGTGTGGGTCAAACAGTTGGTGACCGCCTCGAAAGCCGTTTCGTGTTCTCGTTGGTTAATCGATCGAGCATCCATTCGTTGTGACTCAATGAAAAAGAGGGTGCGCAGTCATTGTCCCATGCAGTTTAAACCAGGGTTTATACCTTTGGGGTTGTTTTGAGTTACTCAGGAGACGTCGTTGTTTTCGCTTTCTTGGGATTCTTCGAGTTCGGTTACCTTTTTGGAGAAGGTTCCTTCCACTTCAGGGGGTTGGCTTTGGGGTGTTCCCCTACACTTCACCTGTCAACCCTTGTCAGGGACCCCCCCACAAGAAGCAAGAAGTGGTCTCTCTTGTTTCAACCAAGTGGTTTGCCTTTGGCTTCACAAAAAAGGTTTCTCTTGTTTCACCAACAAAAAGCTGGTTTTCCCCTTTTGTTTCACGAACAAAGCGGTAGTGATGCCTCCCCCGCCTCCTTCCCTCCCCGCCCCCCCCAAAAGAAAAAGAAAAAGAAAAAGACAACAACGCACAAAACAAGTCGTTTCCCTTTAAAGTATCCCTTTGTTTTACCTGAAACTTCGATCGCTTGCAGACTCGACGCGAGGCAGTGGACCTGCTCCTGAAGCTCCTACCCTCGAAGCTCCTTGGCTCGGATTCGGCAACGGGGAGAGGGTGCGATCCGCAGCGGTTCGCAGCTCCCAAGGAACCATGGCTCGGTCTTTTGGGAAGTGGGGGTTGGGTGTTCTGGATTTATGGGATGCCTCGGGGTGGTTTTGGGAAGTGGGTGGGTTTTGCCGGTCTAGGTCCCCCAGCGAGTGGTGCCAACTTAACCCCTTTTTTGGGGAAGGAAGGGAGGGTTCAACCCTACTAAAATAGACTAGAAGCCCTCCCACCGACTAGCATGGAAGTGCACAACCCCCCCTTTCCAAGAGGAAGTCGTTTTTCTACAGGGGTCTGTGCACTGCCATGTCAGTCGGGAGGGTATTTCACTACTCAAAAGCCAGCAAATTCTAAGCCCCCGCACACGCAACTTGAGGCCTCGCTTCCGCAGTCGTCTGGCGGACAAGCGCATCAAGCCAGGGGCCTCAGCCAAAGCGAACGAATCAACCCAGTGGCTCGCTTCCTGAGTTCCGTTTTGGACTTTAGTCACTTTTTGGGTTTGGACCATTTTAGCAGTAAATTGAGAAACCCAGGACCTTTTGTGGCCCATCCACTCAGGAAGTAAGTGCCGCCTCCCTTGCCAGACTTCGCGCAATTTTCTCAAGCACGCCTTCATACTGTTGGATTGCTTAATGAATCATTATAGACCACAAACCCACATTCGGGCCCTAGGCTGCTCCAAATTCCATCCTAACATCAGACCCCTCCCATGTTGAGCCAATTTCCTCCCAGTGTTTTATTTTTGTGAATTTCGACAGAGGTGAGGCCCGTTTTGGGAGCAGGTGTCCACGCCATCTGCTTTTAGTCAACGCAAAACTCTTGTCTTGACTCCAAACTATGATGCTGGTTGTGTCGACCATTTAAGACTGTCCCAGGGTGGAATCGAGTTCCAGAGACTGCCCAAAACAGATTCACATATCTCCCAAGCACCAATAGGTTCTGATTCCAAAACGGTGAAAGGCAGTCTGCGCAGAGTCTGACGTACCAATCAAATCCTGTATTCGTATAGTTAATAAACCTCAATACATCCGCGGTTTGCACGTATGACGCGCATAGCACGGAGCCTCATTCGGAGTGTTGACTTTCCATGCGTGCGTGTGTCTGTGTGTGTGTGTGTGTGTGTGTGTGTGTGTGTGTGTTTGCGTGTGTGTCACCCTTTCCAGGCGCCTTTCCTTTGGGATGAAGGGGTCGGCGGATAATGAACAGCTTTTTGTCCACAAGCCAGGACATTCCCTCACTTGAGGTACATGCACAGACAACCAGCCTGTCGCGGTCGACGAAATCATAGGGGGTTCCTAATTGACGGCAGTGACAAAACAGCCAACAAGTATGGCGGCCACCATAGTGAAGTAGTCCTCGCCACATCTTTGAACTTCTGCACTAATGCATATTTTGCGAGCCCACATTACATCTTGTTTTTGGTACAACACGTCGGATTCCTGGAGTTCACATTAGCAAGAGTAGGAAATGGTGTGCTATTGTAGGATCAGCCAGAGTACAGCAGTCCACAGAAGTTTTTGTCTGCTGAGGGGGTACACAATCATGGTAGAGCAATATTTGTTGGGCGTAGGGAAATCGCATCGCAACCGAATTGCAGACTAAGTGACTTATGAGTTCAGCCCCCCACAGGTTATATTGCCAACCCAAGAAATGGCACCTTTGGTTTGCACCAAAGGTGTGGACCATAGGGACCCGAATCAGCCAAGGCATGTGGCAATGGAAAGGGAAAACCGGGATGGGAAAACAAGCCATGCGCACAGGGCTTTGATCCCCTGCGGCGGTAAAACCGTTCTTCAGGAAAGCACCTTTTCGAATGATCCCCCTCCCTTTCAACCGTAATTGCAGCGCTTGACCGGCAACAAATGTGTGGCATTTGAAACATATGAAGTCTTGAGCCAACTGCAACTCAACTGTTCAGGAAAACTTGCAGCGGCGTCGTGTGGAGCCACAACCGCAAAGAGAGGAACCACAGGTAGCCAACTGCCCTGGCAGACAGATCAAGGGCCCATCCCATGGTTTTCCAACCATCAGCTTCCATGATTTCAGGGCCAGACTCACGCGGAACTCAAAAAATCGCAAGAACAAGGGGCTGGCCCTATGGGCTTGTGAACGCGACTTGCGCCGCGAGATCGCGCCGAGGAAGCACCCGTTTTTCCTCACAGCCTTAGGCTGCCAGGACACTGAGAGATGTGGGAAGGAAGCCTGACATAAGATGTACTTGTAGGGCACGCGCTTGGATTTACATCTTGCCTTGGTTTCAAGCAGCTTGTATGCTCCTTTGATCTTCCTTTTGGGATTTCATTTTGGGGGAGCCAAGAGACACCATTCAAGAATTCAAGATAGCAGCGCAGCAGTGACCTCGAGGGACTGAAGACATAGAACATGGTTCTAAGCAAGGAACGTAGTTTCGACCAGCGGCCGGCGCCAATCTCGGCGCGCGCCGAGTCAAAGAACGCGAGGTCGCGATGTCAAGGTGGCGCCGAGGCAACGGCGACGAAACCGACCGTTGGCTGCCAATCCGGACGAACCCCGAGGAACAAGATGGATCAGGAACAAGATGGTCGGAAGCGAAATCGAATCAGCCAAAAGCTCCGTCTGAGCGAAGAGGGCGACGCGCGAAAAAAACGTGCCCGGGCTTCACGCTCCGCACTCCGCGCAAGGAGGCGAAGGTCCAAGAAGGGTTTGTGCGAGAGTCCACAGCTGCCATGACACCAACTCCAGGCCCAAGCAGAACAGACATCCACAGGGGATTTTGGGTCTTGTCTGCTCGCTGCTCGCGCCAAGTTTTGCCATCTCCGGCATGCACTGATGCCAGCCTCCTTTTTTGGGTGGCGTTGTTTGACGTTGGCTTTGGCGTTGCCTCCTCTTCCATCTTCTCGTGGCCAAAGGGGGCTTTTGCCCTTCCAAGATCGGTTTTCCCTTGGCAGTCATTGTGCAGTGAGATGTTCTCTGTCCGAGTAGTTGGAGGACTTGCTCTCCACCTCGAGAGGTTGGCTGAGGATCAACTTTGGGAGGCACCCGGTTGGTTTGACACAAACAAACAAACAACCAACTAACCAAACAAACAAACAAGCAAACAAGCAAGCAAGCAAACAAACAAACAGAAACACACAAACAAACAAACAAGCAAGCAAGCAAGCAAGCAAGCAAACAATCAAACAAACAAACAAACAAACAAACAAACAAAAACAAACAAACACACAAACAAACAAACAAACAAACAAACAAACAAACAAACAAACAAACAAACAAACAAACAAACAAACAAACAACACACACAAACAAACAAACAAACAAACAAACAAACAAACAAACAAAAACAAACAAACACAAACAAACAAACAAACAAACAAACAAACAAACAAACAAACAAACAAACAAACAAACAAACAAACAAACAAACAAACAAACAAACAAACAACACAAACAAACAAACAAACAAACAAACAAACAAACAAACAAACAAACAAAAACAAACAAACACAAACAAACAAACAAACAAACAAACAAACAGACAATCAAACAAGCAAACAACAATTGGCGCAAAAACAATCCAACCAACAACAACAAACAACAGCAAACAAACAACAGTCAAAGCCATAGGGCGCTTCGATTTTTAGATAGAGCACTCAAGTCTCTCTTATTTTGGCCCCCTCCAAGTTCCGGAGGACCTGGAAGAGCGGCTTCTGAAGGCCCAGTGATCGAGCCTCTCGTGCACTTCCCCAGGCCCAGCTGAAAGCTGGGTGTGTCTTCCCAGGCTTCGGACTTCGGAGCCAAGCTGGGGATGGCTCTTCTTTTTTTGGTTAGGCTGAATTGGCTGTGAGTCGAAAATAGCTGGTAACCCCCAAAATGCCTTGGCCTGGTCATTGGAAACATGGACATTCATACCTGCGGTCCAATTCCTGGTTTAATTTTGACCCACACCCAATTCAGGGAAGTGCGAGTCCAGGATTGCCCCCCTCCCCGCTCCTCCGCCCCTCCCCCTTGTCCGAAGAATGTCACGCAGTGGTTGTCGCTTGCACTTGTCCCGTGTTGAATTCCCTGTACTGCCTCTCAGGGAATCCTGCGACGACCTTCCCAACGAACCAGGGCCCCACGGCAAAAACCATGGATTTCCCCAATGATTTGGAGTTGGTCTGGCGAGCCGCTCGCTCCCATGACCGAGCCGCGAACACCATCTGAAGGGGGCGCTTGGCACCTTTTAGGCACACCTCGGGTGAGGATCTCTTCCTGATAGAATGTTTCAGAGGTCAATCTTTCATTTGGCTATGGCTTAAAAAACCCGGTACCAAAATGGGTTGCCCTGGTAAGTGGAAATGGACCAGACCTGCGTATCCCCGCCGGTTTAGTTTTGAGCCACACCCATTTGTTTGGTCTTTGGGACACTCCACGGGGCCCATGTTCCATTTGATCTTGACACGGGTGATCGAGATGCTCCGACGTCAACCCTCACCCAGAGATGTGGAGGCCGTTAATGAGCGCGGCTAAGATGCTATCAGACCAACAAAGCATCGCTTCGCTTAAAATGCGCCTTGGCTGGTCAATCTGCAACATGATCGAATGTCGTGATGTTTCAACATATTGTCAAGAGAAAGGCACATTTGGCTGTTCGAGCCTTGGTCTGGGGGTTTGTTTCTCTTTCCATGCTGGATTCAATGTGTTTGTGCTGAACAAAGATTGGCAAGTTTCACGTGATGTTCCTAACCAGCACCGTGTTGTTCCTTTTCGTGAACGACTCAGGAACCAAGAACGTAGGGTGCGTCCGGATGAAGGTGGACTAGTTGTTTGCTAACATATAGCTGGGGCGGATTGTGTACGTTGGTGCATTTTGCTTGGATGCTAGGACTTGAACTTTTTGCCGGCTAATGTGTTTTCCACTAAACCACTAAAAGTTATTCACTTTTAGCAGGGGAGCAGAAAGCAACCAAGTATAGTAGAAGATAAGATGCACTGGTCATGTTCGATGCCACGCCACGTGAGTCTCCGTACCAATGCATCAAGTGGTGAAGGGAGGGTCTAACAGTACTTCAACGTTGAACGCGCTTGATCATCAGGCAGTCGGGTGCTACGCAGATCACAGGGGAAGCTGGAAATTGGAGAGGGATGTGTATATTTGTTATGCGCACAGTATTTACATCCCGGCAAATTCTTGGCCAAGCAACCGTCAACCAGGATTCTTTCTTTGCCTTTCTCACGTGCGCTTTGAGTTGACGAATCGGTACACAACAGGTGCGCGCAGAGGAAGTATCAAGGCAAATTTTCAGGGGACCCTAAACAGGTTTCAACAAAAAAGGGTTCCAGCTTGTGCCAAAGGACTTTCTGACCGTGTGAGAACTCATTTATTAGAACCCCTTTAGGGTCACCCAAAGTTGGCGCTGGCAGTGGAGGATAGCTGTGTTTCCAGCCGCTCTGACAACTGGAGCCGCTTACGCTACTGATGAAGTCAAGTAGTGCAGTCAAGAGTCAAGGCTCCTAACAGAAAGGCGGCAGCAGCCAGCACAGAGTAGCCAGCCACCACTGTTGCGCCACATGTCTTTTTTGCAATCGATTTGCAACCGCTCCATGGGTCTGCGTTAGAGGCAATCCACATGGCATCACGACTCAGCCTATGGTCTCTGACACGTGGGCGTTGATAAACAATCCTGGCCCAAAATGACCATAGGTATCTTTTCCCATGTGGGATACATATATATATATAATATTTTTGCGGTTGTTTTTCCGCAATGGTCATCCCATATTTTACGGACCTTTTGATCAATCCCCACATGCCAACGCCTTGTCATTTGCATGCAACCCAGCCAGCGCCACGAGTCTGAAGTTCCGTTCGCGCGCCATTCGGCGGATGAAAGCGGTGCTGCATGGAGCCAGAAGGCCTCGGAGGCACCTGGGAGGGAGAAATGGGAAGGCGGGGAAGGCAGATTGGAGTGGGAGGATTTCAGGCCGTACATGGGAGAGGGTCAAAAATAGGGTAACCTCAAAATGGCTTGCCCTGGTAAATGGAAACATGGACTAAAACCTGCGGTCGCCTGGTGGTTTAATCTTGACCCATACCCACATGGGAGAGGTTGCAGGCCAAACTGGCTTGGCTTATTTTTGTGCATTCTAACTCTGACGATTCCCGATCGCTAAGCGTGATTTTCCAAGCTTGACACTTTGCTGGACAGGTTTCAGGACGTCAGGACCTCCAACAATGTGGCATTTCGTCCATACATCAGACTGCTCACTGGAGGAGGAACCACCCCCGCATTAATCCGCCAGGTGGTGCACATAATCAACTTCACAGCAGAGGTGGATGAAACCCTGTACCGCTGCCGATCGGTGTGGATGTTGTAACCATCAGGAAGTTCAACAGCAGGAACAAACAGCAGATCTGGCTGCAGCTTCCGGACCCAAAAAGGCCCTGACAGGGGTTCTCAAAGCTTTCTCTCAACCAGAAGGAAGCTAACGCCAGGTTGCCTTCGGACGTAACATAAGTTTTAGTGGGCTTTGGGTTCCACGCCAGTTTTCAGGGCTCACCCTAGTTTCAGACAACGAACAGCAGCACAAGGCCAGGGCGCATGCCCTCTGCGTCGCTGCTCACCCTCTTGCAGAAACTCGCGAACAGTTGGTTCTTGCTTCTTGTCAGCTTGTTGCGCAAAGTGAAACGACAGACACCACCAAGTCGACATCAGCCACGCTGCTGTCGTGTTTTTTTTTTGGGCGTGGACATCGTGGGGACATGGCCGTGAAACCACTGCTGCGGTCTTCGCCCTGCGAGAAAAATGATCCCTGGGTCCAGTAGTGCCCGGCCTCTCACCCCTTTCTGCGGGTTTGGGGTTCCCCTAAGATAGACAAAACCCTTATTCCAACCTTATTGGGTTCCCCTACTAAGATAGCTACTAAGAAAAAAAGGTTGGAAACCTTGATTCCAACCTCTCAAATCTGGAGGACCTAACTCTTGGATCACCAAAGCTTTACTGGAGTGGTCGGGGTGTCCCCACAACTACCACCTGGCCCAAGCATGGCCCCTTTCAGTGCAGCCATGGCCAGTGCAGAGCTGCGTTCTGTTCGAGCGTGGCGCTGTGGTACCACCCATGCGTGGGGTTAACTTTAGGGTTCTAGGCTTAAGGTTTGAGGTTTAGAACTTAGATCTTGGTTTAGGGCCTAGGTTTCAGGTTTGGGTTTAGGTGTAGGGTTTGGTTTGCGGTGTGGGTTTACGCTTTAGGTTCGTTCGACCTTAGGGTTAGAGTTCGTGTTGGGGGTTTAGATTGAGTCTTGGCTTCAGTTCTAGGCTTAGGGTTCAAGAGTTTCCGCTTTAGTTTAGTGTTTAGGTTTTTCGGGTTTGGGCTTCGGACTAGGTTTAAGGCTTAGCAGCCTTCCCGGCTCAGGCGGTGGGCTTCACAATGAGGCTGGTGCCAAAGGGATCGCCGCGGTTGTCGTTGCTCAACCGGAATCCCGAAACCGGTGGCTTCTTTTTGCCAGAAAAGGCCAAAAACTGTCATTTACCCTTGCAAGGGATGACACGGTAAGTTACCAAGAAATGGGTCTCACTCAGAAACACAGGTCAGTTGGGAAAATCAATGCGACCTTTGGCTCATATGCCATGTTTGGTCTTTCTAAACGGTGCATTTGCCAGCCTGTGCATGAATTGGATAGTTTGAGTCAGGTTCACACCAGTGAGTGCCATCTATCCTTCGCAACAGACACCTACTGTGGATGGACGAAATCCTGCACCACCTCAGAGACCCTGGAAGGATGATTCCCCTTGTAAATACCAGCAAACAATGGTTTCAACCATGGTCTCCAAGTGGTGCGAAATGGATTTGTCCATCCACAGTAGATTCATCAAATTTCGCACAGCGGCGCAAAGCCTTTGCTCGTTTTGTTTGGCGAATGCCTTCCCCCTTCGAAAAGTGGGCCATCCGATTTCAAACGCGGGAAGCGGGAGACCCCTTTTTCGAGCGCGGAACTGCCGGGTCCGGTTCTGGGAAGCCTGGCTGCGGGTGTCAAAACCGTTTTGGGATCCCATTTTGGGGTAGGTGAATTCACCACCCATTTTAGACAAATTTTAGTGGTTGGATTGGGATGTTCACTGGGGGTACGATTTGGATTTTGATCCATGGCCGCCTAGGTGCAGAGCTTTGACAAGTACGATGTGGCGGAAAGGTGTAAGGAGCTCATGGGCCGTTTGTCCAGGCCCCAGAATTGCCCGAGGGTTTCATTGGAAGCCTCAGAATTGGTCTCCGTATTTGGGCGTCGAGCGCGCTGCTAAGCGAGCTTACCATGATGTGAGGGTTGATCTAAGACCTCCACATGGGGTGACCACATGGTCATTTGGGGGCCGAAGGGAATATTAATCAACCCCACGTAGCTAGGCGGCCAAAACAACAGTTACTCGAAGGCGGATGATCAACGACTGCCTTGGGAAAACGCGCGCAGTGTGCTTGGTGTTTTGAGGTTCTGCTCTTCCATGTTAGTTGGGCATTGGGGCAAGGGTAAAGAAAACCAAAATGCCGGGGTCAATACCCTGCTTGCTAAAGAGGGCATGCGGCCAACAAGCAAGCAGGCCAATCAAAGGCACGAATAGCATTGTCTCGCATGCCCCAAAATGTGTTACTCAGTTACTCAATTTTCGGCCACCCCCACATTCCAACTCATTCCCTGCTGAGAACCAAGAGAGAGCGGACTGAGGTCGAACTCCCCGGGTCGGAGGCTGAGACTTTTGGTCGTTCAATGGCGTCCTCTGATCAATCGGGGGCCTCACGGCTTTTTTCAACCAGCCATCCGGTTCAGCTTAGCTCTTCAGATCTGATTTAGGGGTTGGGTTGCCGAATTTCACCCACAAGTTATTCACTTGTAGCAGGGGATCTGAGGGCTGTCCAGTCTGTTCGTGGCACGGCGGATTCCCTTTTCCTCCTCTTTGCCACTTCGCGCGGTGCGATTGTGTTTGGGCAACTTCTGAAATAGTGGACATCATTGGGAGCCAAGTGGGGATGTTTGTTTTTGGAGTGGGTGCCTTGACCAAAATGTTTGACCATGGCTCCATTTCCCTCCTCGGGGGGGCACCTGGCAAATCTTAGTCCTGAGCCCGGGGCAAAATTGGGCCCACTCATTTGATGTGTTCTGGGCCTGTATCAGAATGTGACGAGTCAACCTGCCTGCGGAGCATGGTTCAAAGATATCCAGACGTATCTGATACACCAGCTGAGCCTGGGTCGGCGAACCAAAGCTGAGGCTTTCAGGACTTCCCCTGTCGCAGCTTTCAGGAAGGCTAAGACCCGACAACTGCGCTGACCGAAGGATGAGAACTAGTTCGCACAGGTGTCCTTTTTGGTTGATTTGGTCGAAAAATAGATGGCCCTGGTTTACCTAGTGGTTTAATCATCTACCAGGGCCATCTATTTCCCCTAAGAGGACGCCTATGCTAGTTCGAGGAATGAGAAGATGCTTCGTTCTCTCACGCCGAGGAATCCTCCGCTCATGCAAAAGCGAGCAAAGAGGTGTATGCAAACAAATGTTGGATAAGGGCTTTCTCTCTAACTGCGGGACACTTAGCACCAGAATCCTCATGGGGGCTGGGGGGGAGGGAGGGGAGGGGGGGGAGCCCTAAGCCCCTATTGAGCCCTTAATAAGGCCTTATTTAGGGCTCCCTCCCCTTCCTTCCCCCGCAGCCCCCATGAAATCCGGAAAGGATGTCACCCCCCAAACAAAAGGTTCCACCGTCCCCCCCCCCCCCCCGCAGGTGTGTCTGGGACTTGGCATACGCCCCCAGCTGCCGCAACAGCTCTGAGGCTCGCCTGCCAAGTGGGACATCCTCGAGCTTATGGAGGTGGCAGACGGGTTTTTCGGGGACTCTGCGTTCTCATGGTTGTTGTATTCCCCTCTCACCAGCTGACATGGAAGTGCACAGACCCCTGTAGAAAGATTGTTTTCCTCTTGGAAAGGGCCTTTTTGCACTTCCATGTTAGTTGGTGGGAGGGTATACCCAGGGATTACACCCGGAAATGGCCCAAGATGGTCCAAAGTAGCATGGTTCTATTCCGGACATATGCCTAAACGGGGTCATTTCCCGGTGTAATCCCAGGGTGTATATAATACCAAAACCCTTAAACGCATGGGTTCCGAAACATGGGTTCCGAACGCTTTCACAGGACAATCTGTATCAGAGCAGAGCCATTTGTAGAACCCAGGGTCCCGGGTCACCCACGAAAAGATGATTCGCTGGCCTTGTTTCCCTGTGGTCACTTTGAAACAACCCCCCCTGCCAAAGAAAACAAGAGAACCCCCCCAAAAGAAAGCAAGACAACCTTTCGTGCCCTCCTGTTAGGCACCAAGTTCAAGCTTCGCCTCAAAGGTCAACCATGCACCTGGAGCAAGTCGAGAGATCAACCTTCCTCGGCTTTGTGTCAAACTGGCCGTGTTCCTGTGGTTTCTCTGTAAACCGACCCCAGAAAGGGCAGCCTCAAAAAAGACACAACCATCTGTTTGGAAAAGAATGCAAGTTGAGTTCAGAAATGAATCTTCTTTACAGAAGGGTTCTTCAAACGGTTTGTGGGGGGGGGGGTCGTTTTGTTTCTTTTTTCTCAGCCTTGGTTTCCTTGCAAAGCCAAAAGCCGGTGAACCCCCCCCCACAGATGTGCCATGGTCAAAAGACCCATTTTCTGGCTGTAAGGATGATCATGCATCCCTGATTGGGGGCTTGAAGACAACCATGCTAAGGATTCCTATCAACAAAAACATGACCATGTCCCTCACAAATGGAGTTCTAACACCGTGGTGTCACATGAGGGGCTGACAAACTTGTGGTCTGTAAAGTTTAGCTGGTTTCCGGAATCCCTGTGAGTACCAACCAAAACGGGGGTCCACCATTTTGACTAGGTCCCCCAGTAATGCCCTTCTCTCCTTTTTTTTGGGTTTTGGGTTCCCCTACTAAAATTGACTACAGAAAAAGGGTACCCTTATTCTAACCTCTCTACTTGACTGCTGTTGGGTTGGATCTTTAGACTTGAACTGTTTGGAAAAACAATGCGTTTCCACTAAACCCCCCAAAAGTTTTAAAAAGAAGAAGAAACAACTTTTGCAGGGGGGTCAACAGCAACCTCCTGCTACAGGAGCAGGCGGTGCTTGGAGTGTGCAGTGTTGCAGGAGTCGCATCACCAGCTGCGAGAGGTGCGCAGCGCCGGCTGCTTAAGAATCGAGGAGGAAGCCTTGGGACTTAGGGGAATGGGTGTGGATAAAGGTCGGGTTTTTTCAGGAATCAAAGAATGTACTCATTCTTTTGGAAATCAATCTCCATGTTTTAGAGAATCGAAGACGCAGGGAAGATTGAGGCAATTCGGGAAAATGCGGGGGCAGCCCAACAGTCCGAACAGTTGGAATCTGGTTTTCATCTCAGCAAACCCGTGATTGCCGCTTTCATGGGCGAAACCTTTTGGGATCAAGCCTTTGCCCTAGCTGACGCCTGAAACCGCATGACCTCATGGTGAAAGTTTCTTATCAAGGGCGTTTTCGATTGCCTTGCTTGATTTCAGCTCATGCACTGGCCACGGCAGCTTGGAGCGATCTGTGTTGCAGGGTTTCCCCTGTGCTGAAACTCCAGTGATACACGGTATTGGGTCACCAGGCGACCTTGGCCTCTAGGTCTAGGTTCTATGTGATGGTTGGCTACCATGCGGGGTCAACAGATATCGCTCGGTTGGCCATGTCCGAACATCAAACAAATATGTTCATGGAGTTCGTACAGCATTTCTCCGCCGCATCTCTCGGATTTCCGCAGCTGAAGGTGCACTCTGATGCGGAAAGAGGCATTTGGCAGGACGGGGCCGAGCTGCTCTGGTGGAGTCTTTTGGCTGGTTGCTGACTGAATGTATGTGTGTTTATGTGTGCAGGTGTATGTTTGTGTATGTGTGCGTGTTTATGTGCATAGCGCATGTGTGCCTGTGTGTATGTGCGCATGTGTGTATGTGTGTGCCTGTGTGTATGTGTGCCTGTGTGTATGTGTGTATATGTGTATATGTGTATGTGTTGTGTGCGTATAATGCGACGTGCCGTTGTAAAAACACAGCGCCTTGGAACAACCGGAGAAAAACCAGAAGCTACTTCGTTCATTTTGGTGGCTGTGGAAGATGGGGAGATTTGCACGGCCATTGCTCAAGGCCAGTCACCCCCGCGCGAGCCCCACCTTTGATTGAGGTGTCTTTGTGGCTGCCCCGTTACTCAGACTGTTTCTCAGGACTTGCAGTCTATGTGACAACCACCATTTTTCCCGTTTCTCACGTTGAGGAAAAACAGGCGCAGCTCATAGGTCGGTTTTGCACGCGTGCTTTTTCAGGTCAAGACAAGCGGGCCCACGTATCAACGTGTTCTTGCGTGCATTTAAACACACACACACACACCTCTTACCAGAGAACAAGAAGAAGTGGGCGCAGCGGTGAGTACTAGCTTCAGCTTCACTCCAATTGGTGGTTTTGGGATTGGTGGTTTGGTGGCAAAACGGAGGGGCTTCCCATGTACCGTCCACAAGAAGTAGGGCTTCAAAGCCCCAAACCACCAATCCCAACCACCAATTGAGGGTAACTTGAAATATAGCCTAGGATTAAGGAAGGCCAAACAGCTTCAACGCCCAAGAGGGAGGCTGATAGCTTGCACATTGTCACTTTTCGCCACACGCTTCACATCTCTTGGGCCGCTTTCCGCCAGGAGCTGCAGAGCGCCGTGGGCAACGAGCATACCGCCAGCACTCTGCCCGCTCGGGGGCCCGGTGCGTATCTGAAGAGTGAGACTTGGTGACCTTAACTTTGGCGCATTTTGCTTGGATGTTAGAACTTTAACTTTTTGCCAACTAGTGGATTTTCCATTAAACCACCAAAAGTTAACCTTTTAGCAGGGGAGCAGAAAGCCACCGAATTAATGTCGACCCCGGATGAATAAACCCTTGTTTATTAATATTGGGGTGGAGGCCCCTCCAAAAGTGTGTGATGAATCGCACGAAAACCTGGGCAACTTCGTATGAATAAGCAGGGGTTGATTACTCCGGGGTCAACATTAGTTGGCGAGTTTATGTTGTTGCACCGTTTCTGTGGGTGAACTTGTGTGAGACTTAGTCATTTGTACTGAGTTTATGCTGTTTTGGGATAATGAGGAAACAAGCAGAGGTTGAGGGCTCGTTAGAAGAGCCTTGTGACGTTTGAACAATACTTCAATATGTGTGAGCAGGTGACAAAGTGAGACTTGCGACTGGAGGGGCTGGCGGGGTTTGTGCATTGCCTGTAGATTCTCTGAGCGAATTGCGTCACTTCTGCCTTTCTTGAAGTTGTCCTCAACGCTTCTGCAAATTTGGGCCCGCTTTGCAAGGCTTTGTTTGCGTGAAGCTGCCCACATAAATGAGAATACGCGGGCCTTCTGATTCTGATGCACACCCCGCACGTTCAGCATCTTGCCCAAACATGGGAAATAGCGTGATCCCTGAACTTCAAGGAAGGGACTAGAGCGGGGTAAGCTCAAGCACCATAGGTGTCCTTTTTAGGTTAGTTTGGTTAAAAATAGATGGCACTGGTTTAGATGGGGTTTATTCCATTTACCAGGGCCATCTATTTTTCCAAAAGGCCACCTATGTCAAGCACATGCCGCCATTGTAGAACACCTAAAGAAGTGCAAACGGCGCTTGTGACACCTTTCACAGTGCAGTTGCCTAGGGCTCGTTCGCCCACAGGCTCCATGGCCCATTCCTGTCGCGTGAACCGTGGCCAGGGGAAAAACCGCGACGTGTGATTCGGCATCCGCATTTCCGCATAGGTGAGCTTGCGGAAGCAGTGTGAGGAGATGCTGAAGCAGCGTACCATTGCCGGGAGACCCAGTCACGAATCAAGACTCTGTTGCCCAGTGGCGCCCTTTTTCCGTTTTTTTGGGAAGGGGTCCCCTTAACACTTAACCAACCAAAAAGGGATGCCCTTTTTTCCCATGGCCACTGGGCATCTGAGAAAAGCTCTATTGCAAGATCGAGCAAGCAGGAAGCGCTCTTGGAAGGGATTCACACAGCAAGGGACATGCTCAATCGATTTCTTGTGAGGTATCAACCTGTGGTTTATCAAACTACTGCCATTCACAGTCCAGATGTTCAATGAATGCTGCTGGGATGTTGATGTGGCGTTGCCTGTTTCATGGTTGAGCTTTTGACTGAAATCAACGCCGCAACGGCGTTGGAGGCGTTAACTCCAGCTGATTACACATGGCTAAACAATTCATTGCACTGAATAGACGGTTGGTCAGGCACACACGCGGATCATGAGCAAGATCTGGCTACGAGAGCTTTATTAAGGCACAAAGGTAGTATCCCATGGCCATTGTCACTTGCCTAATGTTGACCCCGGACTAATAAACCCCTGTTTATTGGTATGGGGGTGTTCCCCTCCAATAGTGATGATTCCCCACTAAACCCAGGGACACCCTCCTATTAACACACTGGGGTTGATTCATAGGGCGATGAATTTAATAGAGAACCATCTCAACAGTGATTAGCGGTTGCCTGAATCCCCACCGAATTCCGACGTCCACAGGGTCCCCTATTAAGATTCACTCCCATATGGGGTCAACATGACCTCGGCACTTTTCCATTGGATGCAGCCAAGATAGGCCACGGATCTGCCAAAAGAGCTGAGCTGAAGTGTGCCAGGAAGTGAAGCGGAAGTGAAGCAGCCTGGTGGTTGGTGTGGACCTCTCTCAGGAAGCGTGAATTCTGTGACCTCGTGCAAACGGCAAATACTAAGCCCGGAGGAGTTTCTGGACATGTTCAAAATTCGGACAACCAATGTGTGGCACAGTGTACGTGTATATCTATGTTCATAAATATGTAGTATATATATATATATACACATATATTCATACATATGTGGATATACATATATATATATACACATATGTACATATGTGTGCGCGTGGCTCGCTCCAGCGGCCAGGGCGTCCAATTGGCCGTTTAGACAAAGGAGAGCCTCTGAATTGAAAGAGATGGCCTTCGAGTGTCAAGGAACCAACTCAAGCGATCATTCAAGAGTCGTAAGAACCAACTCCGACTCGACGTTTGTGGAGTGACGCTGGCTGCACGAGACAAGATCTTCTGACAACCAGACCTCAGGGGTTTCCAAAAGTCCTCAAAGCATTGAGAGGTATATCTCCTCTGGCCAAGAAAGACCAACATGGGATTTTCAAGAAGAACTTGCTTCCCGAGCCCATATCCTCTATCCAGTAGTCTTGATGCACTGAGGACGGGGTATTTCACATCACAAACCTAGGGTATCATGACCTTTTGGTTCGCGGCCCAGTGGCTGGGCGACTTCGACACGGAGCTGAACGCGATTCTGGCCCGCGGGAAGGAGGCCTTTGCCTCGGATGGTGCGAGCAGCTTCTTCGGTCGGTCATCGCCCAGTTTCAGTTTGGGGGGCTCCTCGGTCAGGTGAGCCACAATCAAAACCTGGGTAGATGAAGGTTAGTAAGGGGCAGTCCTAGCCAGAAATAGTTGCGGCCGCCCTCTTAATTCTTTACATGGTTCTGGGTAGACCATTTTGATACCGGGTTTTGATTGTGACTCAGGTCTTTCTTGCATTTTTCTTGGATGTTAGGACTTTAGCTTTTTGCCAACTAATGTTGGTTTTCCATGAAAAACCACTAACAGTTAAGCTTTTAGCAGGGGAGCCGAAAGCAACCGAGTTCTTCTGTTGGTCAGCACCCAGTTTCAGTTTGGGGGGGCCTTGTCCTCAGTCAGGTGGGCTGCGTCGTTTTTGAGGGGTATCCTTGTGGAGGAATTATTTTCAGTGGGCACCAAGGGAAAACGACCCATGTGCTTCCATTTGTTTAAGATTTGCTTTTTCCCCTTGTTGATTTTAAAGGGAATCTATCACTACCGGAAATATTTGTCCAGTGGTCTTAACCAAAAAAAAAAAAAAAAGTGTGGGAGGGACCCCGATTTTGGGACAAACCCAGACTGCAACCTGTTGGCACCCTTGTCAATAGTACCATCGCAAGTGCACTGAAGGGCAACTTGTCGCCAATTGTTGCGAGGCTTTGTCCCGGCAACCGCATCTATCCATAGGTTCATAGCTGAACCCAAAGATATGAAGCAATATGAAGTGGTACTTTACACACCAACACAGTGACAAGAACATGGCCAGTCAAAGCACATGGTTCAAACGCAGGCAAAGCTGAGTTGAAAGAAGAGCCTCCCCACGTTCAGAGTCTGAGGTACCAATGGTCGAGCTTTGGCTTTTGGATATTTGGAGAGCTGAACTTCAAAGGGCCCTGGTCGTCTCATGGCCATGACGTTTCAATGGGGAATATGTCAGATTGAGTCATACCTGTGCTTTGTGAACCTTGTGAGCCAAGTAGAAAGAAACTGCTTGAAGGGTCTTCCATTGGCACATGTTGCCAAGCTGTTGCTTATCCAGCCCTGCTGGGCTAGGAAGATATACAGGAAGTTGCTGGCGAGAAGACAACACTCTAGGGGTAACTTCTTTCCCGGGATCCTTCTTTCTAGAAAACCACCAAAAACCCTGGGGAAATAAAGAAGGATGGCTGAAAAGAATGGAAAAGGAATCAACCCCTAGAAACACGGGTTTAACGCCCTCCTTGCATCCCATCCATCGGAAACCGGAAATGGCAGGTCCGTGAGCGCTTGCTCTTCGAGGACGTGGACCGTGCCAGCTGGTTCAGCGCCGCCGGTGTGAGCCCGCTGGAGGCGGCGGCGTTTTTTGTTTGTTTATTTTTTTTGGGTGGGTGGGTGGGTGGTGACTACATTGTTAGAGGAAAGTCCGAGTTGCGTTAATTAGGTTTCATGTTAATTTGGGCTCCATGTTGGTTTGGGTCCATTGTTTTTTTGGGGGGGGTGGCTACTGTCCAATCTGTTTCCATATAGCAAGCACGGCACGGTCATGGTTGTTAGAGGACATCCAAGTTTCGGGGACTCCAGATATTTGGGCTCCATGCCAATTTGCAGGGGGGTACATGGTTGTTCTTGGGAGACATTTTACTTTTTTGCTTATTGTGGTTTAGTGGGAAATCCCCACTTAGCTGCTAAAATTTATTTATTTTTTGCTCCCCTTCCAACGTCAACCAAGAGTAATGCCATCTACTTTCACGCACCTGCTTTCTTGTGCAAAAAGAGACTTATGGGATGTTCGACACCTGGTTGTTTTTGCACGGACTGAACGACCGTTGTCGCCCGTCCACATGTGGCTGTGGGTCAAAACCAATGATACCATTTTGGGGTAGGTGCACCACCCATTTTAGTCTATTTTAGTGGGGATTGGGATGTTCACTGGGGGTGCCATTTTCAACGGTCAGCTGTGGTCAGTTGTGCCTTGCCAGACACGCGAGTACTCGCCCCTCGCTTTGAAGGTTTGTCCGCTGATGAGCAATGGCACTTTTGGAAAGGTGTGAGTTTATCAACATTTTGGCTGGTGTTGGTTCAGAAGCAAAGTTTCTCCGTGGGCGTTCTGAGTTACTTCTTGCCAGAAAGCGTTTTCCTCGTGTGTATGTACACTTTGACCAAGAATGGTTCAGTGCAAATCAGGTCCTTGGGTTCACTTTCGTTTAATTTCGGCAGGTGTCACTGTTCGGTGCAGCCGGCTTTCCTGCGAACCCGTGAGCGTTTGTGTTCACAACCGGTTTCCTACCTTGACTAGGTCCCCCAGTAGTGCTTTTGTGGGGGAGGGTTCCGCTACTAAAATAGACTACAGAAAAAGGGTACCCTTATTCTATCCTCTCTACTGGAGGACCTACCTTGATATCAGAAGCCGAAACCTCTGAGTGCGCGTGTCTATCCTGCTTGCGAGGTGCAGCGCTTGCTTGAGCGGCACATGGAGATGCACCAGGCGAGCGGGGGTCACGAATAGTCAGTGCTGGGTTGCTGCCCAGAGGGTCCAAGTCCCTTGTGAGGATGGCTTTTGGGGGGTCAAACGGGGTCTAAGTACATCCTTAGAAGGTACTTGGACCCTCTGGGCTGTGACCCCCCTTGAAGTGGCTCCAAGAAAGTGTATGGCTATGAATTTCCATCATCCAAAGTTCTTGGTGGACATGATCCCCCCCCACCGAGTTCTGCTGTCCACCAAAGAGTCCCCTATTAGCCTATTACTTCCATTTGGTTAAGACAATATTTATTTTCCCCTGTTGGTTTTAAAGGGAATCTATCACTACTGGAAATATTATATATTTTTTGCTAGGGGACTTAAGCAAATGGAGGATTGAGATTCTCTCCCATATGAGTGTTTTGCTCGGTGGCACTCTGACCAAATCTGTCGGTGCGTGGGGTACTGGAGCCCAGGTTAGTAACCAGAAATCGCCCAGATGTTCTGCGTGCCGGAGCCATGTAACAAAAAGGCCCATTTGTTGAAAAGCATATTGTTGAATTTGCCTCTGTTGGTTTTAAAGCTTGAATCTATCACTACTGGACGCTGTGCGATAGGGTTCCGGACTGTTCCACAAGGTTCTGGAGGTTCCCATGGAGCGGTTGAAAGGGTTCGGAGAATCGTTCCGGACAGTTCTGTGAAGCAGTTGCTGGATTGGGTTCCTGGTATGGAGTGGTCGCGGGTTCGGGAACGGTTTTTTGGGTTCGGAGCGTCGAGGAGTCGACCGTTCAGAGTTGTGAGCCACCGGGCTTCAGCTCGTGCAGTGCTTGTGTTTGAGCCCTGACGCTTGCTGCCAACTGAAAAACCGAGCTGGGAAAGTTCTCAAGTAGAGTCCTCCTTCAAGGACTGGCCTTGCTATCAAAGTCACCCTTCAGCAGGTTAAAGGGAATACACCCCCCAGTTGACTTTGACCCCAGTCAAAAATAGATTTCCTCCCTCGGAGAGTTCAAATAAAGGGAAGGAGGTTGGGGGGTATCAAAATCCAGTTGGCCCTAGGACTCGAGGGAGAAAGAGGAGGTGTGCCCAGTTGCATCGCTGCAAGACTCACTTCCAACGAGCTCCGCAAAACGGAGCGGTCGAGCGGCGCCGCGGCGCTTGTCCCTAGATCTTGTGCTGTGGAAGGTGCTTGTTACGTCGTTTTGGCGGCCAGCTTCAAGCTGTTTGCGCCGAGGCTTTGACCCATAGCCGATAAGGAGGAACAACGACAAGAGTAGACATCAGGTACCTGGCACAGTACGCAGATTTGTTCATCCCGTGATATTGCGTAGGCACTCGAGGTGAGAAAGCGGGGCGGTTTGCAGGGACTTTGATGTCGTCATCCCAAGTAGATGACTTGGCTGTGGTTTGTTTGTCGCAACAAATCAAGGCCCACGCGCTTCGACTAGAAATTTTAATGGGGAACCCGGACTCAAAGTTGTGGACATGGATTCCGCTGTCAGTGATGTCAAAAAAGTTGAAGGGTCCTCGGACAAATCCAGCCCAGAACAGGGTTTCTCAGAAGAATCTTGTGTTCGAACATGTGTGTGTGTATGTGTATGTGTGTATGTGTATGTGTATGTCAAGCTTTGAGGATACCCTTGATTAACTGCTCTGATTCTTTGACAGCAAGTTGGTAGAAGGACAACCCACGAAAACTCGGTCCCCCAGTAGTGCCCGTTTAACCTTTTTTGGGGGGAGGGTTCCCCTACTAAAATAGACAAAACCGAAAAACAACAAAGGGTACCAACTTCTAACCTCTCAAATCTGGAGGACCTAGAAAAGGAAAAGTCCGTGGATGGGAGTCATGGGCTCCGCCTTGGTCTCCCGTTTCCCGTCGGCTTCGTTCCGTCGGCCTCGTCCGGCCCAGCGCGCCGCGCGCTTCGCGCGGCAGCTGCGGCTCCTCAGCAGCTCGGCGGAATCCACGGCTCGGGTTGGTGCAGCTCAGAACCCAACAGATCAGCTGACACCTCAGTTTAGCATGTGGCCATGGGCTTTTCAAAATCCGAATCGGTTAGCCCCCAGTGGTTACATCCGATTCAATCCAACCACCAAAATGGGTGGTGAACCGGGCGGGATTCCCTGAAAGGAAACCATGCCCAACCATTGTAGCTTCTGGTTGTCTGAGCAACCCTGGCTCACACAGGGTCAGTTGGTTGTGGTGGTCAAAAATTGTTGGTGACCCCAAAATGGCTTGCCCGATCGGTAAATGGAACATGGACATTCAATCCTGCGGTCCAATTCCTGGTGGTTTAATTTTGACACGTTGGGTCAGTTTAGCATGTGGTTGGGTTTGGATTGGTGGGAAAGAGCGGCCAGAGGAATCAGGGGCCCGCAGTAGTAAGAATGGATCCGATTTTTGTTTCTTCGTTTTTTTCTTCTTTTATGTGTATACATATATATATATATTAAGTCTCAGTTCAGCGCAGAGATTGAACCGGGCGATCTCCCTGACCATTCAAAGTGGATGACTCGTGATACATCTCGGAACCCAAGTCACGAAGGCGACGTCTGTGCGATCAGCGGCTCCAAAGAACGCATGCCGTCAACACCATGAGTTTGTTGAAGGCTTCATACGAGGGTCACTGTCCGACTGCGCAAAGGCTATTTTGTACCATATGTGAACCCTTCTCAGATTTGGAGCTCTTTTGATGGCGTTCTCTCGGGTTCATTCTCAGGATTTTGACCGCATGTTGTATTGGGAGTTTATACCGGGGGTTCATACCATCGTTCATGTCATCTACTGTAGGGGATGACATGGGGAACACTCGCCAAATACCTTCAGGACCTTGGGGGTGTCGCACCAAATGGTCCATGTCACTTGGGGACACATTGAATATCGACCAGTATTGTCAATTAGCTCAAATATGGGTATGCGTCAAGAGGGACATCCAAGACGGCAGTTTTCCTTTGCTTCCCTTTTAAGGCCACCTGTAAAGGGTCCCAACTCAGAAAAAGGCGCACACCCAGCCTATACTGTTGGGCCTTTTCGTGATGAATAAGGCCCGACAAAAAAAAAGGCATCGGCCACCAACCGGTGCGAAGTGGTGCTTGTTTATCGACGGTATGGGCATAGACACACACATGGAGTGCTGGTGCCTCCATTCCCCTTGTCAGTTTTTTTGAGCCGCCTTTTAGTGGCATTTGCATCCAATTTGCAACCAACCCCATTCCAGGGCAACTCTATCCAATATCAATCCACCAGCCCGATGTGTGGAACATGCAAGTGGCCTACCAGTAAATACAACCTAGAGCATTTCTATTGCTCACTTTCTCAGTTCCTGGACTTTATGTGTTGGGTCTTTCAGGTTTGGCCAATCCACTCATAAAGTGAGAAATTGGGTCAACCAGTAGAGGGGAATCCGGGCTCCCAATGTTCCCCTTCAATCATCACCTGACGCGGAAACTCATCTAAAAGTGGGCCAATTCGTGTGCCTTTTTTGGAGGGTACCCTTTCTGGGGTTGGTTGGGAAGCTGGAAAAGGAAACCAAACCACCTTGGATTTTCATATGAGACAAAGGTTGATGGTTGAGGAAACTAAAGGGAACCCGCGCCGGTTCTTTCAACTTGCGATAGGTAGATGGCCGAGTCCGGGTTTTGGGGAATGAACGGCAAGGGGTTTCCCTGAAAGGAAGGCATCTCGGGAATGCTTCTTCCATAGCCTCATTCCCGTCGAACCGGCAAGCAACCCCAACAGGCAAAAACGGGCTGGTTGTTAGGGAATGAGAACTGAAATGATCCCTATGAACCATCCCTTCTGGTTTCCTTTCGGGGAATCCCCAAACGGTTCATTCCACCAACACCCGGATCCCCACCTGAGCCACAATCAAAACCCGGGTAGATGAAGGTTAGTACGGGGCAGTCCCAGCCAGAAATAGTTGTGGCCGCCTTCTTAATTCTTGAAGCATGGTTTTGGGTAGACTCAGCTTTTAATACCGGATCAACGGATCAAGCTTCATCTAAGCTTTTCTTTAAGTGCGAAGTACCACGCACCCCTTTCATCACACCTTATACCGGGTTTTGACTGTGACTCACCTACTGTGGATGGCCAACACATTCTGCACTTTGAAACCATGGTTGAAACCATAACGTTCGTTGGAATTTACCGGGGAAACCTCAGAAACCAGGGTTTCCGAACGGTGGTGATTTCGACGAAATCCATTTCGCACCGCCCAGGAAGCCCTGGTTTCTGATGATTCCCCTGTAAATACCAGCAAACGTTATGGGTTTCAACCCTGGGTTTCTGAACGGTGGTGCCTAAGAGGATTTCGCCACCACCCACATGGGTCAGATTTTGGTCGCTTTTTGTGGTCTAGAAGTGGTCGCTCCATTTCCCATGGCCCTCTCAGGGATCGAGTTGAGCGATCCTCCGGTTGAGGCCGTGGACTCCAGCAGCAGGGGGCGGTCTCCTCCCGGCGCCGGGCCTTTCAGGAGCGGAACGTGGGGGGGCGTAGGCCCCCCAAGCGAGGGGTGCGCACCCGACCTCTCACCCGTTTCTTTTTTGGTTGGAACAGAGGGTTTGACCAGTTCCTCATTCAAGCTTCTACTAGGTCCCCAGCTAGGTGCCCTTCTTAACCCCTTTTTCTGTTGGAAGGGAGGGTTCAACCCTACTAGAATGGGACGAAAAAAAAACTTGGTGCCAACTTATTCTATCTTCTCTGCTGGAGGACCTAGTTTTTTTTTTCTTTTTCTAGGCTGAAGTTGTTGACTCGTCTTCCGAGTTCGGTTCCCAGAGCGACCTTTGTTTATTGGCTGAAATGGGTGTATCGTTTTTGTTGTTTGTTTTGTCCCTGGCTCTTAAGGGAATCGATTTCACTACTGGACATGTTGTTGTTATTTTCCCCAGAGCAAATGAAAGACAATCAAAACCCGGGTAGATGAAGAGGTTAGCAAGGGATGAAACCAATGATAGGAAAGGTGCAGCCGTTTTTGTTCAATTCTCTACGTGGTTTTGGGTACACCATCTTGATACGTTCTGAGTATGACTCGGTTGGCCAGTCCTCCATTTGTGACATATCCGAGAGGACAATTACGTAGCTCGGACACCCAATTACTTTCGCCCCGATTCTTCAATTAGATAGCACATCATGCAGGCAATGGTTGGTGTTGAATCTTGGAGCCTTTCAGAACTTTTGTTTTGTGTTTTTAATGTTTTGTGGATACCAACGATTGTTATACCTTTTGAGGCGTGTTTAAATGCCAAGATGCCAAGGAGTCGAGGGAAACGGTTTGCCAAGAGGGCTCCCAAACCTCGTCACAACGAGGAACGGTACCTACAGTCGGAACCAAGCGATTCAACCCATGAAGGTCTCATGCAGGTCTCTCAGGTCGTTTCCCTCTTGCGACCATCGGTTTATGCTCGCTGGTTGTTCTGAATGGCATGGCCGTCCGACTGGGTTCGTGGTCCGGAGTGGACAGGGTGGCTGGATCATTGTCCCTTTAAAGAGCAAGCAAATGTGACGTTCATTCAAGCATGCCCGCCTTTCAAAGAAAGGGGGATGTGTCGCAAAAGGCACGTGGACATATTTTCTAAAACGCTCTCAGCTGCATTTTGGCTGCAAGTGTCGGCATGCTTCGTTATCGCAACACCTTCATCGAATGGGTCGCAGAGAAAGAGAGCCCACGCGTACGGTGTCGCAGCCTTCCGGCGAGTCGTGAGCATCTTGGGAAGCATTCAGCGAAGCCGAGAAGACCTATCCCTTGCTCAAAGATGTATAGCCTGGATCTTGGTCTCCAAAAACATGGAACACTCCATATTAATATGGTTGTGTCCTTCTTGTTTTTCGGGGCACCCCGTTTTGAGGGTTTTCAACATGGAAGATGTATTATAGACCCCATATTAATCAACCCCAGTTTATTGATAGCCGGGTGTTTCCCTCAAGTGGTCTGATTCCAGCCAAACCCAGGTTGACACACCCCTAATAATAAACTGGGGTTGAAATTGATATGGGGGCAACATTACCACATTTCAACTGCGGCGTCCAACCAAAAAATCCAAGCCATCCAGGTCTGGTCGTCTTTCGTGGAAAACCTCGCATGTTTCAGGGTTAGGCTTTCGCTTAAAGACTAGAATGTCTATAGACCTTGAACAGGGGTCCCTATATTTCCCATTTTGGTAGTTTTTAAACACCTTTTGGCCCGTTGAAGGTGAGTTTCCTTTGGCAGGGGTGATGTTTTGAGGGGCGGTACCTCGCTTGTGACGTCATTTTTTTCTCGCTTGTGTCGTTGTTTTTTCTTGCCAGTGACTGGACTATCTCGCTTCTGACGGCACATAATTGCTCACGTAAAACATCGCAAATTACAGCGTTTTGTGGATGGGGGGGAGGGGCATGGCGACCCTAGGTGTGGTTTTGGGGCAAAAGCGTTGGTGGTGAACTTTGTCGCAAGTGAGTGCCATTTCTTGTGTGATGGAAACACAAAGATTGTTCGGTGCTCGAAGTATGTAGGGCAGCCATCGCTGATGTGTTTTGCATGAACTTGGCAACAACTTGTCCTGATCTGCTTAAAGTTTTGGCCCGGTTCAGAGCACAAGCACGGCACAAGGTAGGCGCAAGGTCCAAAAGTAACAAGAGCTGAAAGTTGCCCTGGCCTACCTAAACCAAAGTTTGGGGTATGTTTCGGGAAACGCTTTTTGCTCATACCTGGAAAACGCACGTTGGATGCTTCAGGTAGTTTGCGGGCAGGGTTTGGGCAGAAATTTGTGCCAGAGTGTTTGTTGACAGACAGACTGACTGACTGACTGACAGACAGACAGACACAGACAGAGACAGAGACAGAGACAGAGACAGAGACAGAGACAGAGACAGAGACAGAGACAGAGACAGACAGACAGACAGACAGACAGACAGAGCCAGACAGACAGACACAGACAAACAGACAAACAGACAAACAGACAGAAACAGACAGACAGACACAGACAGACAGACAGACAGAGACAGACAGACAGACAGACAGAATGTAAGCCAAACCCAAAAGCCTAAACCTTAAGCCCAAACCCAGAGCCCTAAAACCTACAGTGATGCGAGCCAAGCCCAAAAACCTAAATCCTAAAGCCAACCCAAAAGCCTGGTTTAAGGAGCAGGCAGCACGGGCTCAGTTGAGCGGGTGTGCTTATCATGCCCCCCCCCCAAAACCCCCTCCCCAGGAAGAAAGAGACTGTCTTGCGAATCGTCGCAAGAAATGTGGCGGGCAAAATGATGGCAACATGCATGTCATCACTTCAAAAACCTCCCTCTGATGGTCGCCTGGCGCGAATGTTGTCGCAAGTGAGTCAGGTGGGTGCGCGAAACCTGCGCGCGAGCACACTTCTGGAAAGTGCGTAGTCGCAAGTGAGTCATGCAGGGTTAAGTCGCGAGTGAGTCAAATTAGGTGAATTGAATTCGCGAGTGAGTTGTGTCGCAAGTGAGTGCCTCCCCTGTTTTGTGGGGAGCCCTGTTGAACCGGGTGGTTGAAACTTACGACCTGGATCGCATGTTCCCCCCTTTTTACACCCGCTTAAGATCCACTTGTCGAAACTTGCCGGTGCGTTCTCGGCAGTGAATGAGAAATGGAACGACTCTTGAATGACACTTCTTGTTAAAACAAAAGAATGGAACGACTTATTCTTGCCGAGTCAGTCTCTTGTCAAAACAAAAGAAAGCACATCCAAGTGGTGGCTTCCTTTCAGGAACCCCCAAAGCCGGTTCATTCAACACCCTCGGACTCGTCATGGCCTAGCACGAACCGCCTTCGGACCCAGTCGAGGTCCCAGCCGAGGTTGTGGTGGTTGTGGTGCTTGATGTCGTAGACGTGGCGGTCTTTGTTGTTGTGGTCTTTGTTGTTGTTGAGCTTTCCATTTGCCAGGGCAACCCATTTTGGGGCTACACTATGTTTTTGACCACCGCCACATGCCACTTGCAAGCGCGGTGTTGCTTCACCGCACCGCTTGTCGTCCGACTTGGTTTAGTTTCTAGGAAACGGTGTTTTTGTGGATCCAGCCCTGTAGGAGTACTACACGAGTATTAGAAAAGAACCTGCAGGGGAAATATAGACGACCTTCTCTTTGACACCGGTGATCTTGACTCACGCACTGATGGACGCAATCCGATTTGCACCACCTTGAAACCATAGGACACCAAATTGTTTGTTGGTATTTTAGATGGAACTCATCATTCCAGGGTTTCTCAGTTTCTCAGGTGGTGAGACATGGATTTCGTCCAATGGCGGATTTTCAAAGCGCAGAGCTCGCACCCACCGTACACCTGCATGAGGTTTGGACCAGGAAACGCGCGCGTTTGCACCCATTTGGTTTGGACAAGGTGCCCTCTGCGACTCGCAGTCCTGGTTGTCTTGGTGTATGGATGGTCAGTGCATCGTCTGTACACGCGGAATTCGGATCGTCTGTACACGCGGGACCGGATCGTCTCTGCACGCGGGCCTTTTTTGCCCTGGATCGTTTGTACACGCAGTGCTTACTGCTATGCACAAGAAGGGACGGGGGCGTTGACAGCTGCATGTTTCCTTGCCTGTTTGTCGTATGAACATAGGAAATGTTGTGTTCCGTTGTCTCCTGTGCGGTTTACCTCTGTCAGCCGCTCTCAGTTTTGCTCGGGGTACAGAATGTGGTGTATATGTTCTTGCATTAAAGGTTTGACAAGTTTCTTGCACTTCGTGTGTAAATCTTTCGCCCGGCTTCGCTTGGTCTAAGGGCATTTTGTGTTGAGAAGCCCTGTAGGGTAGCCATTGTGCGACCAGGGCACATTTCGACAGAGATGTGGGTTCAGGTTGTGTGAAAGTTTGTAGCAGAAGGCCGGCCGCGGCGCTCAAGAAGCCAGCGCGTGTGCGGGTGTGCTGATTAGGTGGGAAGCGTGGATGCAGCGCTAGGCGGACGCGCGTGAGCGGGTGTGCCCCACCCCGCCCCGCCCCAGCCCCCACCCCCACCCCACCCTTCCCCAATACCGCACCCCATCTGTTGCACGTGAGCGGGTATGCTTATTAGGTGGCAGGCATGTGCTTACCATTCCCCCGCCTCCCCACCCACCCCCCACCCCTTCGGGCTACTCTTCCGCATGCGTGGAAACAGCGCTGAGCGGGTGCACTTGAGCGGGTGTGCTTACCATTCCCCGCTCCCCCCACCACGGCGCACTTGAGCGGGTGTGCTTACCAATCCCCCCCCCCCCACCCCCCCACCCTGCCAAAAGTGTGTGTGTGTACAGATGAGCCAGATGACAGAAACCTCGTGTGCGCAGATGATCCAGAGTGCATGGCGCAATAAGTGAGGAAAGCCTGTGTGTACAGATGATCCAGATTTGTGTGCGCAGATGATCCCCTGCCCGTATGGATGGAGCATCAGCTCAACTCCTGAGTTGCTCAGTTGCTCGTTCCACCGAGGGCTGGGCATCTGCATCACACACTCGGGGATGCTCCAGTTTATCTGGTTTTTCCAGTCCATTTTGATGATGTCCGAGTTGAAAGACTGATGGAGCAAGATGCAAATGTGGAGAAGGCCACGCAGGGTTCATTTTTCACCATGCGGCGCCTTTTGTCAATTGGCTGCTTCACAGGTTGCCATTTCTCTGCAGTCCTTTCCCCCAGAAACTCCGCAAACAACTCCCAACCCTCCGCGTGTCGCCAAAAAACAACGAGTCGCACGAGCGAGTCGCTTCACCGAGCGCCGAGGACGAGTTGCCAAGCGGAGGCAATGCAGCAGCGCGTGGACGGCCTCGCCCAGCGAGCTGCAGTCGCCTTCTGGGGGACTAGCACAAGTCCCGGAAGCCGGGGACATCCGGAGCACCTGGACTGCACCGGGATCTTTTTTTCGGCTGGAGGAAAGGAATGCAGGATCTGGCGAGGCGGACTGTGCGATGCGAGCAGTAGGGCCCAAGGCTTGTCTTTTGCTTCTGGGTTTTCTGTTTTCGGCAGAAATTGGAACCTCGAGGGCAAGGCGAGGTCGTTTTAGCAGCCGCTCACACCTCACGCCAAACAATGCCCAGCAAGAGTTGCTTCGCATATGCATGTTTGAATATGAGCAAGACAGGATGTGAATTGCTAGCACCTAAATTGCACATGAAATCACAAGGCTGCAAAAGAAGGGGCCACAGGCGGAGACTTTTATTTCTCAGGATTAGAACGCTCTAACTCCCCTGAGAAGGATGAATGTGTGCTTCCATGTGCGATCAGCTGATTCCGCTTTACCGTGAATCTTCGAACGGTCCCAAATTCCAACCCACCTAGCGGTTGTTTGGCGAGCCCAATATTGGCTCAGCCCAACAAGTCAGTGAATGGTTCTTGGGCATTTTGCCACGCTCATGCCTGTTGGAAAATCGGAAGGCTGCGTGCGAGCGCCCAATCCTGGAAAGATCAAACAAACCGAAACCCGCGTGAGGATCTGTGGCCAGCCCTGCGTGCGCTTCGCCTACGGGCGCTGCCGCAGCGGCAGCTGCCAGTTTTGTCATTTGGAGCACGAGACGAAGATCAAGCTCGATGCTGGGCATCGGTTTTGCTATCTAGGTCGCCCAGCTAGGTGCCCTTTCTCACCCCCTTTTTTGGGGGGAGGCTTCAACCCTACTAGAATAGACTATAGAAAAAACTTCGGGTACCAACTTATTCTATCCTCTCTACTGGAGGACCTAGCTATGGACCAATACCAGTATTGGGGGTTCATCTATTTCTGGTGCAGGAGTTTGTTAACAGTATGTTTGTGTCGGATTTTCGGTCAACAGCTTCGGGCCAATCTATCCTAGTGAACGCCGTGCGCCAGTTTTTGTTCATGGAAAGATCAAACTCCCTTCCCAAGTGTGTTACTCCGAAACTCTACTCGACTTTCAGAAGCTTTTGGAACCAACCACAAATCCTACACGGCGATCCTTCCCCTGAAGTTCGCACGGGGCGAATCTCTGGGCGCAGCGTTTTTGTTTGGGGGGGATCAGGCCCAACGGCAACAGCAACTAGGTCCCCCGGCTAGGTGCCCGACCTCTCAGCCCTTTTTTTGGGGGAGGGTTCCCCTACCAAGATAGACTACAGAAAAAAATCGGGTACCCTTGTTCTAACTCCTCTCGTAGAGCAAGCTTTTTTGGGGGAAGCCCCACTGAATCCAAAACGGACTAGAACAAAAATCGGGTAGCAACTTTTTATAACCTCTCCATGGTTGTTGTTGGGAGACATTTTACATTTTTGCTTGTTGTGGTTTAGTGGTTGAAATCCAACCACTCAACTGCTATTTTTTTTTGAGAATTGTTGCTCCCCTAACCCAACGTCAACCAAGTGATGAGACAGGAATTTAGGTGCTGCATGACAGATCCTCAGTGCAAGGTTACCGTTGAACAGTTTCAGGTGCTTGTGACGAGAGCTTTGAATGGACCAAGTCTCAACCAAGTTGGTTGACGTTGGGTTGGGGGAGCAAAACAACTCAAACAAAATAGCAGTTCAGTGGTTGGATTTCAAGCACTAAACCACAACAAGCAAACATGTAAAATGTTTGCCAACAGCAACCATGTATAGTCTGTGACAAACAGTTTGCACACATGAGTCACCGTCAAAACCCGGCAGTAAAATGGTCCGCCCAGAACCATGACAAGAGCTTTGAACGGACCATGTCTCTACTGGACCTCGGCAAATTCAAGCCCCGACTTCGAGCCAAGGACCGGAGTCAAAGGCAGCAGTTGGACTCCTTCAGCGAGGCCCAGGTCCTTTGGCGCCGCGGCAAGAGCTACGTAAGCCGAAGACCAAAAGAAACAAAAAGGAAAGAAACCAAAAAAACAGGGCATTCTGGGGCTCAACCTCAGGGCTCCTTAAAAGATCTCCATTTTGCTGGGCTCAATTTTTAGGGCTCCGGAAAAAAAACGATACAACAATATTGCTGGCGAGCATTTGAAACCATGTGGCTTCTTCAACACCAAAATAAAGGTTGAAGCCTCCATTTACAAGTTGCAATGTTCAGGTGTATCATGTAAGGATCCCTGCTCCATTAAAAATCAAACCAACGTTCTGGAGGTTCTCCATGAAATCATCAAAACAATGGCCGACCATATTTGAGACTGAAAGTCGACCATTGGTGGCTATCTAATATCGCCCCCCTAAAACAATGGTTGGCCCAATCAATAGAATGGAGCTGAGGTAGACAGTGGTGATATCTCCATGAATGTTTGAATGGTTGGAATCCCAGCGGATCGACGCAAAAAGGGAAGGCTTCCATTTCGTAACAGAGATCCTCTGTCCTATTTGCCCAATCCTCTCCGAGAAATATGGTCAAGATGGTTGGTTTCTAGGAGACAATCAACTAAAATCAAGGACGTATAGTGCGGATTCTCCTGGAAGGAGATTGAGCGTATCCATCCCTAAGGTCCTTGTTTTGAATGCGCTTCCTCCACACATTCTGCTGCATGGACTCCATGCTGCATTTTTGTTTCGCTCGGATCGGGGACTCTTGGAGGCCACTTGCGTTCTCAAAATGCTTTGTCTCACCAATTGAGCCACGTGCTCAAAACCGATTCGGGTAGATGAAGGATAGTAACGGATAGTCCCCTTGCCACAAATAGCTGCGGAGATCCGCCTAACTTCTTGA